>LPNX010965319.1:87674-178008 GCA_001517045.1 Pseudotsuga menziesii | reverse complement strand
AATTAGGGGATAGATTGTGTGCATGTGAGGTTGTGAATCCAAAATAATTACTCAATGACAATAACAATGTAGAAAAAACTTTGAAAAACTTTTATCATGCGAAATTTTTTTTTTTTCTTTTTTAAATAAATAATGCTAAAAATTTAAACAATGCTAGAAACAAGGGACAAAAGTGACTGTAGGGCTGCAAGTGGAACAGGTGGCTGTGCAAGTGCAGGAAAAATGGAGGCAAAGTGGCTGGGTTTCGGCGCGGAAACAAGGGCAAAAAATAGTTCGCGGACCGCGGGTATGGGGCGGACTCGCGCGGTCGGACCGCGGGTTTGAAGGCAACAGTCGCGCGCAGATCGCGGGTTTAGAGGAAACAGGCGCGGTCTAGGTCGTGGGATTCGGGCTGACAGCGGCGGTCGGAGCGCGACTGTGTTATGAACAGGCGCGGTCGGATCGCGACTGTCGGCTGAAAAAATGCGGTCGGGGCGCAGGAAAAATGGCTGACAGCGACGAGCTGGTCGCGGGTTAAGGCCTGAAATGCGCGGTCGGGCCGCGGCTGTGGACTGAAAAAACGCGGTCGGGGCGCAGGAAAAAATGGCTGACAGCAGCGGGCTGGTCGCGGGTTAAGGCCTGAAATGCGCGGTCGGGCCGCGGCTGCGGAAGGAAAAAATGCGGTTTCCAGCGGCCGAAAACGACGGCCGAAAGTACAGTACGAAAAATAAAATTAAAAAGACAGCGGAGTCGCCAAAACTGTAGCTAGGGTTTTCACCCTAGCTTGTGCTGATGAGCACCTACTAAGGAATATGGAATCCTTAGTAGCAGTTCAATGATGTAAACAAAGATAAACTGAAACAAAGACTAAGCTAAAGCAGTAAAAAGTAAATAACATGAAGCAAAAACAGTAAAGAAATGTATAATGGTGATTTTTATTGATATTACCTCCAATGAGGAGGTTGGTGGAGTCCGTTGCACTGGTCTGATGGCGGTGGCTTCGAGCTCCAAGCTGCTTCCTTTCCTTTTCCGGTGGTGGAAATGGGCCAAAAAGAGTTCTCAATGGTGAAAGTAGCTTGATGGTAAGCTAGGGTTTCGAGAATAATTTCGGCAGAGGCAGGATGCTTATGATAATGGATTATCAATTGAGGGGTCTCCACCACTTATTTATAGTTTTTAGTGGTGGAGTGCTGGCCCATGGTTTTGAAAACCATATGGTTTAGGGCAGCTTGTTTAGGGTTTTTTCCTCCTTTTCCTCATTATTTTATATTTTTTCTTCCCTTTTGGGGATTTTGCTATTTTTAGAGGAATTTTGGAAATTTTTGGAGGAAAAAGGGGTTTTTTGGCCTTTTGGAGGTTTTTTAGATGGTTTTATGGCCTTTTAGAGGCATTTTAGGCCTTTTGGAGGCTTTTTAGTGGGATTTCCAGGGAAATATGGTAGGCAAATGGACAAATGAGCCATGTAGTGGGGTAGATGAGGTAGTTAACCATTTTTGAGTGTTAACACCCTGCCCCAACACCTCCATACCTAGAAAGTAATGCATCATCCCCAAGTCCTTCATTTCGAACTCAGCAGCAAGCTTTCTCTTCATATCAGCAATCAACCCATCTGTACCTGTCACAAATAGATCATCTACATTCAGTAGGAGTATCACTGGGTTGCCATCTTCAACCTTGTAGTAAAGGTTGAAATCTGCTTTACTCTTGGTAAATCCCAAACTGGATAGAAAGCTGTCAATTATGTCGTACCAGGTCCTGGGTGCCTATTTCAAACCATACAGGGATTTCTTTAATCCGCATACATGAGACTCTCAGTCATGTGTCTCAAAACTGAGTGAATGTTCTACATACAATTCCTCTTCTACTACACCATTCAAGAAGGCAGTCTTGACATCCATCTGGTGTATCTTTCATTTCATCACTGCAGCCAGAGTGAGTACTGATCTGATGGAAGTGTATCTGGCTACAGGTGCAAAGGTCTCTTCATAGTCTACTCCCTCTTTCTGAGAGAATCCTTGAGCTACAAATCTTGCCTTATACTTTTCAATGCTACCGTCTGCAGCATGCTTAATCTTGTAGATCCATTTGGAAGTTACAACTGACTTCCCTTCTGGTCTTGGGACAACATCCCAAACATTATTCTTCATGATTGATTGATATTCTTTGATCATAGCATCCTTCCATTCTTTCTGTTCTACCGCTTCTACATAACTGGAAGGTTCTTTATCAATAAAATCACATAGTAAAGCTACATACCCGGAATTAGATCTGGTCCTCTTTCTTTCTCTGTGATTCTCTTCTAGAGCCCCATATCTTTCCGCACCTTGGATAAGTTCACGTACCCAAGCAGGTTTCCTCTTATGAGGATTCTTCTCTAGAGGTGGATCTACAGGTATTTTTGGTTCCTCGAACTCTCGATCTTCTTCTTGAGCTTCTTCCTCCATGATTGTATCATGGATCCTGGGTACTTCTGCTTCAGGTTCTTCAGTAGGTTTCTTTCTGGATTTGTTGTAAGCTGTACCTTCATCAAATGTCACATCCCTGCTGATGTCAATCTTCTTGTATCCTGGAAAATAGATTCTGTAAGCTTTCGAGCTTTTAGAGTATCCCACAAATATGCCCTTCTTTCCTAAAGGATCTAATTTTGTTATCTTCTCTTTTGGAATGTGTATGTACACGGGACAGCCGAATATTCTGAGATGGCTGACTTCTGGTTTCTTTCTAGAGAAGACTTCTTCGGGAGTCTTGTTCTCAAGTACTCTATGTGGATTATGGTTCTGTACATACACCATTGTTTTGACAGATTCCGCCCAAAGATGCATAGGAAGGTCTTGATCATGAAGCATTTCTCTTGTAGCTTCCATGATAGTTCTATTCTGTCATTCTGCAATCCCATTCTGTTGTGGATTATAAGGAGTGGACAACTCCCTCTTAATCCCTGATTCTTTACATAGCTCTTTAAATTCATTTGAAGTGAATTCTCCACCATTATCTGATCGAATGGTCTTGATCTTCTTTTCAGTATGGTTTTTTATCAAGGCTTTGAATTCCTTGAATTTGTTGAATACTTCATCTTTGTTCTTCATAAAGTAAATCCATGTCTCTCTACAAAAATCATCAATAAAAGAAACATAGTATGCATACCCGCTTAGTGAATTTGATGACATAGGTCTGCATACATCGGAGTGGATGATTTCTAGAATGATTTTCGCTTTGCTTTCGTTGTTGGGAAATGTATTCTTTGTATTATTTCCTTTCGCACAACCTTTGCAGACACCATCATGTTTGACTTGAAATTCTGGAAGACCTTCCACAGCTTGCAATAGGTAGTGCTCTGTAATGCACATGTGCAAGCCTTCTACGCCAAAGCTCATTTGGTTCTACTATATCATGGATCAAGGCTTGTTCTGGATGACCTTTCAATTTTTACAAGCCTCCTTCTTGTTCTCCAATTACTACCGCATCATCTATGGTCTTTCCTTTTAGCCACATGATGACTTGACCATCTATGAATGCAACCCGCATTCCTTTTGCATCCAATGCTGAAATGGATAGAAGTTTCTTCTTGAGTCCTGGAACAAACAATACTTCTTTCATTGTTAGAGACTTACCAGAGTCTATCTTGTATGAAGATTCCCCACTACCTTTTATTGGATATTGGTAGTCATCTCCTAGTTTCACCTTGTGAGGTGATTCATGTTCTGACAGTATTACAAAAGATTCCTTGAATCCCATCATATGTTTGGAATCCCCACTGTCTATAAGCCAAT
Organism: Pseudotsuga menziesii; assembly: GCA_001517045.1. Taxonomy (NCBI): domain Eukaryota; kingdom Viridiplantae; phylum Streptophyta; class Pinopsida; order Pinales; family Pinaceae; genus Pseudotsuga; species Pseudotsuga menziesii. The sequence goes on along the minus strand of LPNX010965319.1, from coordinate 174,259 downwards.
CATCACTACCATGAGTAATGTTACCTGTGAGAGTGGAGATTAGAACATATGCATCCTCGCTTGAAGAATCTTCACTTTCATATCTGGATCTCTTCTTGGATGGTTCATCATCCTCTGCAGCATGAGCATGGTGTCTTCTTTTGTTTCTCTTCTTTTTATGAGATTGGTTCTTGCTCTTAGGACAATATTTTGCAAAGTTTCCTATCTCATCACATGTATAACATCTTAATCTAGATAGATCCCTTTTAGGATGAGAGCTCTTAACTTTGGAGTGATGATGTTTTCTTCTTTCCTTCTTGGAGTGAACTGTGAGGGCCTGATCTTCACTACCCATATTTTCTTCTCGAGCTGCTATCTGAGCTTCTTTTTGAGAGAATTCTTCCCATAGTCTGCTGAATTTGACTGTCACATCCCCATGCCTCCGACCGGTGAAGAGGACGCGACTACAAGCTTGAAACACATGGGCTAAGATCCCCATGAACATGTACATGCATAAAAATGCTAAAACCGAATGCTGAAGCAAACTTATTGAAGTAGAAACATGCACACATGAAAATTTATCATGCACAGATGAAATTATCTATCAGACACAGCGGAAACATCATACATTCATGCAAGCATTCATTCAACATGTCCATTATAGTCATTAACAGTAAATATAGTTGCAGAAGTAGAAATGGATAAGAGCACTTATCTTATGATGAACTCGATCCGCAACCAGCTACGTTGCTACAACGTTCCACCCAACCATAGGCCAGTGTGCTCCTTAATCTCTCAGCAGCGCTGCCACCCCCGAGCTGGGCATGATTCTCCAAGGAATAAGGGAACTAGTAGGCTTACAAATAACCAAGGATATACAAAACACATCCAAGCCAACACAGTTGGGTTTATCAGGCCATCCAAGAGTTGGGAAAGGCTTAATGCTAAGCTGGTGAGCCCATTACAGAGCCAAGAACACCTACACCATAACTAGCCTGACCTCTAAGACACCCATCCACACACAACAAAAGGAATCAATCCCTTCTCTGCTACACAGTCCCTCAGGCCCTGCATTCCCTTCCAATGCTATTCAGGGGTGATGGAGAAGAAGGTCAGCCTTCTAGCTCTATTTTTGTGGTTTCCAGCCACTAGGTTTATCAAGCAAAAATAAGCCAACATCCCTGCTCCCTACACAGTACGAATACCAACCATTGCACACATGCAATCAATCAGCTGTCATAGCTTAAGTAGGGGAAACAATTCCTGAGTCATTCTTGGCCCTATCGTGGCCAAAATGACTCTCAAGCGAATTTACAACAGTCCCCAAAATGTAGGGAAGACCACAGCAATCACAGCCATCAATGTGGGGAAAAATCAATGACCCAATTTGAGGAATGAAGTCGCCAAGGAGCTTACACAGTCCGCGGATGGAAAGGAAACCAAGTTCACAGCATGGGGAAGACCACATCCACACAACAAATTTTGGGGAGAACGGCGGAAACCATGACTCACGGGAAGAACAACAGTTCCAATTTCAACATTAAAATGGCAGGAAACAATTACACGACCATACCAGTCTGTGAGATAGCTGAAAACGTGAATGAACCTTCACATCAATCCGTGGATGAAAGAGCATGGCTCTCAGCTCGCTGCATCAATCCAAAACCCAGGAAAATTCATGTGCATGAGGCACATGAACGGACATTGGTCCTGCATGAAGATGAATAGCACGTGGATGAACAACAATGGAGAATTCCGATCTGAAGTGCATGAGAGCTTCAGCACTATTGTGGAGAGAATGGTATCCTTCCTGGGTGATCACAATTGTTTTTCCTGGGCATAGTGGAGTCAACCGTGGTGGAGTGTGCGTGTGGGTGAGGACTGATAGTCCTGCCACCCCACTCCCAAAGATAATAACTGCCTCAACCACCACCAGCCATTCTTCAATGAAAGTGGTTGGGTAGAGCAAGGAAAGAAGACACATGGATTTTCACCCCATTGGACAAGGTTTGACAAATTCCCCCACATCCTTATCCTTGTGAAAATCATGCCCCTTTCTCATTTTAGTTTTCGCAATCGTAGCTGGTCGGGTTCATTTAATTAATTATAGATGCATATTTACATGATGACCAACATAATACATGCCGCATGCCCTGATATACCATCGGTGACAAATTTAAATCCAAAACATAGCATAACCGATCAATGGTGGGGCCTTGGCCTTTAGCTCCACACTGTGATCATTACAGTATATACATCATGTACATTTAATGCAACGGGTTCAAAACCGGGGCATTACATTGACTAGCTTCTTCCTAGCAGAAATTCCTTGGATGAAAGCATCCCATGACCTAGGAAGGCCATTCAAAGTAGTCATCACAATCTCTGCATTTTCCACTTCTTCATCAACAACTTCTAGTTGTTCCTTGATCTGAGAAACCCTTTTGAAGTATGACTAGATAGTTTCTGCATTCTGAATCTTCACATTCTTCAGTTGGTTCCTCAGGGTCATCTTTCGATTGATGTTCTTTCCTTCAAACAATTTGGTTAGGGCATCAAACATAGCTTTAGGTGTCTTGAGAGAGGACACCTATGGAATAAGGTGATCCTTGATAGAATCAGCAATGATCCTATTTGCCATAACCATATTCTTCTTATGTAAGGCCTTTGCCTCATCTCCCTCTGGAAATGGAACCTCCTCATGAATGTAGGAGTCTAATTCATTCTCTTCCAGGACCAGGGAGATCCTATACTTCCAAGCTCAGAAGTTATCATCTCCCTCAAGCTTTCCATCAAGATTGGTATGATGAGACATCTTTAAATGAGAACCTCAAATATAAATACAAATATTTTAGATCTTACCAGGTTCAAGATGTTGGATCTGAAACTTGAGCTGAAATCCTACAGAGCTGGTTCAGGAGCAAATTAGGGTTTTGCTTTTCTGGAGTTCTGTCCACCCAAATGCCTTGAAATTTGTCCCTAACTTCGATTTTGGGGTGGATATCAATCCAAGCCTGGGCTCACTAAAAAATTCCTCTTCTATAAAAAATCCCTAATTTTCGACCCCAGTGACAGGTCCAAAACTGAAAAACCTCAGAATTGGATTTTGTTTCGACAGAAAGATGCGCCCTAAGGAGGAGAGTTGTTCCACCTTACTTTTGCTGAAAATATATGGAGGGAGGTCCACAAAATAGGAAGCCCTAGTTCCCGCAGTTGCACAGTTTCTTCTTCTCAAGTTAGCTCTGATACCATGTTAGTTTTTCAACATTAAGCTAGCATTATGTTAGGATATTTACTAAGAGAATAACAAGTATAGAAATATAACATAAGCACATCACAAGAGAAAAGGGACACAAAGAGTTTTTCTCGGGGAAACCATAAAGGAGAAAACCCCGCAACTTCCTCAGAGATAGAATCAGCACCAAAACAGTAAAATCCCCAAAGCAGTAGTCTTCTTCTTCTGTCTAGTCCCAGTATTTCCTTCCTCACTAATGCGCCACACTTGAGTGAGTGAATGATGTGTGTTACAAGTGATAAATAGAGAGGCTCTCACTCTCTATTTATATTCTTCCATTCACTTGAAGTGCACTCAATCATGTCGGCCTAACTTAACAATTACTTACTAGATCCTACATCTCTATGAGTGTATAATAACCCTAGTGCCTCGAAACTGTGGGGACTTTAACAATGAATTGACATGAATTGTTTACATTATTGATCCTCCCGATTGGAACATCGGGGCATGACAACATGACTCAAATACATAATAGAAACATCCTGAAATAAACATCGGGTTACAATACATAAGATACATAGATGAATACATTCTGAAGTTACATATACATCAACAATGCCCCCCAGCTGAAGCTGGGTTGCAATCCATAAAATAAATCCCCCACTTAGTGAAGAGACCAGAGGTGATGATGGGATGTAATAGGGCAGGTTTCGAGTGCATATTATGTGTGAATTCCTGGCAAGGGTGGCACCTCTTGACCGCATCTACACAATCCTTAAAGATCGACGACTAGAAATAACCCGCTCTTAATATTTTTTGGGCTGTAGAAATCCCAGATAAATGACCGCCACATGTCCCTTTGTGGCAATCATTTAGCACCACCTCAGCCTCTTCATGAGTTAAACAACATCGTAAAATGGAATCTACCCCACGACTGTACAAAGTGTTATCCACTATGAGGTAATTCTTAGACACGTGACGTAATCGTCATCATTCATCTCGTGGGAGGTGAGTAGGTACCTTCAATGTTTATAAATATATAATGATATCCCCATACCATGGGTCTAAAGTTGAGATTAAGAAGATGTGTTCATCGATAAATGTATCTTCACAAACCAAATCCTCAGCCTCGCTTGGGAAATCTGACATAAGCTCTGCAAAAATTAATGATTTCTCCTATTTTTCCGAAACAAACTCGAGATCGAATTCCTGCAGGATGACAATCCATTTATTATATTTTCCCCCAATCATCCTTCGAGTGAGGACGAATTGAAATAGATTGACATGGGATAAAACCAAGGTCTGGCGAAGGAGAATGTAATGTCTCAACTATTGAACCGCATGTACAGTAGCTAAAGCAAGCTTCCCAACATGAGAATAACGAATCTTTGAATTAATAAGGTTCCGGCTTAGATAGTATATGACATGCTCTTCTAGCTCCTCATCCTCTTGAAACAAAACCATACCAATCATCTCCATGGACACGGCCACATACAGTAGAAAATCACAGCTATATTCTTGGGGACTAATCATTGGGGTCAATGATAGGGCTCCCTTAAGCACATCAAAAGACTCCTGGGCTTTCTCATCCCAACAAAAGGTGGTGTCCTTCATCAAAAGACGCATGAAGCCTCTAGTCAATTTGGAAAAATTGACAACAAATCTCCATAAGAATTTTGCCATGCCTTGCAAACATTGAAGATGATGAATATTTTTCGGGGGAGACAACTAAAGTATTGCCTCAACCTTCAAAGGGTCAACTCTTATACCCTCTTTAGAAATGATGAATCCTAACAAGCAACCTGACTTCACACAAAATATGCACTTATGAGGATTTAACCTAACCAAATAATGGTGACATAGGAATGACGCATTCGCATACGAGAATGAGCAGCAAGGTCATCCAAAAATACTTTGATAATCGACTTGAGATCGTGGAAGATCAAGGTCATTGCCTACTGAAAAGTAGCTCCGAAGTTCTTAAGGCCAAAAGGCATTTTCCAATATGCAAAATTTCCCCAAGGAAAAATAAATTCAGTCTTATGTTGGTCCTCAGGTTTAATTTGTATATGATTATATCTGGAAAAGCCATCCATAAAGGAAAAAACCTCGCTACCCGCACACTCATCCAACATCTAATCAATAAATGGTGTGGGGAAATTGTCCTTAGGATAGGCACAATTCAAATCACGAAAATTAGTACATATGTAGATCACTCCCTACTTCTTATTTACCAGAATGGGATTTTAAACTCACTCCATCAAGGGAACGGGATAGATAAAAATAGCTTTCAACAGTTTCTCTATCGCGGCCTTAATCGTGGGTGCTTTCCTAGGATTCACCGCATGCAAGCATTGTTGAATAGGCTTAGCATTGGGATAAGTATTAATCTCATGTTCAACAATACGAGGGTTGATTCCTGGCATTTCATCGTAAGACCAAGCAAAGATATCAAGGAATTCTTTGAACATTTCTATGTATTCTTGAATCTCAGCATGGGAACATTCTACCCCAATATAGACATTCTCTATCCTACCAGGATCGTGAGAGATGTTGATAGGAATCATTGAAGATATGTTCTCCATGTTTCCATCAGCCATCAGACCAGGAGAGCTTAATGGAACCATAGGACTACCAACTCTCTCACTAATAACTGCCCTAAAGTCCTCACGCTCCAAGCAGTCAAGCTCGAGAAGAAAGTAAGATCTATGATGGAGTTCTTCCCATGGTGGCTCAACTCCCGACATGGCCTCAATAATCACCTCATCTGAAGGGAATACAGTATCAAGGTAGTCGTGGGTGTGAGAAGACTATACTACCCATGCCAACAACACATAAGGGTCCTCCTCCTCCATCCGCGAAGAGGAAGGACTGGGCTCTGCAACACAATCGAGATTAGCTTGATAAGCAATCATATTTGCAGGCAACGACACATCCGTCATGATGGGATCACTTGGAGTACTCAGTGTAGGAAGAATCCAAGGATCTTCCATATTACTCGTACGAAAAGACACTAATCTCATAGATGTCAAAGCCTCACTGGAACTAGACCCTATCATAAGGATCGGTGTAGGACAACTAAAGATTCCCATGAGGGATGGATACATGCCTACACCCACACTCCCAGTTGCCGGCTGAGAGTGTTCAACGACCAAGATCAAAACTCCTGAAGATGCGGTAATAGATGGATTCTTGAATGACGTTTGATCAATCGTGACTATCTTCCCATTAAATGGAAAGCATACAATGTGAAATAGGGAAGAAGAAATGGCTTGCATACTGTACATCCAATTCCTACCTAGCAAGAGATTGTAGTCAAGGGGTGCATCAAACACCTCGACCTCTATCGCAACAGTATTCCCTCCCAAATAGACCTTAAGGGAAGGAAGGATCCCGTGAGGCCTAAATGATCTCCCATCTAATGTAGTTAACATGTTCCCTGATTTAGACAGCTCCAGAGAAACCAAAACCTTCCAACATGATAAAGACATCACAGAAGCGGCAGCGCCTTCGTCAATCACAGTGCGCTTGATGGTAATGTTAAGACATTCTACATGAATCAAAAGAGACACATAGTAAGGAAAACGAGGCTGAAGTCCTGCGATTTCAAATTTAATCATGGAGGAAGAATCATCATCACTCACACCAAGGGCAGAAAGCAAATCCTTCCTTTGCAAAGGACAACTCTGAAGCACTTCCAATGCAGACATCACAGAAGGATTGTGGCCCAAATCCTTGACAACTGAATAGTTCTGGGTGGCTCGGGCATTAGGATTATGCCCTGAATGCTTACGGACTCCCTTAGTAATGTGAGGTGTAGCTTCAGGTTTATCGATAGGTTTCTCAATACGTAAAAGAGACCTTGGTGGATCAGGTTCCTTACCTGGGCTGGGTTATGACGAACCATAGTCCTTCGCATGGGTCACAACTTTTGCAGCATGTACCATGTTAATGCCACCACGACCACTACCCTTCGGTGGATCTTGATCACCACCAGACTGATCATGGGTCCTCGAGTTCATATTTTGAGGTAAATGGTTACTTAGCACAGCTGGGCCCTGTGCCAAGAATCTCAAGGCTTCATCGATACGAGGGCACAAGTAAGTGAGGTGATCATACTTACACAACTTGCAAGGGAATTTAACCTTACATTTATCTTGCTTGTCCCCCCCAACATTACGAGTGTTCTTGTCATTATTATTAGAATTATCATTCCTATTCCCACCCTTAAGATTATTCTTACCCTTCTTTTTATTCCGTCCGAGTTGTTGGTTACCCTTCTGTTCTGACGATTGCACCGAAAGTACACTCGCCTTTTGGGTGGGTTGAGACGAAGCCATGGCTTGTCCTGAAGTAGATTGGTTGATTGACAATTGAATAACTTGTTTTGCAACCGAATCTACAGGTTTCGTACTTGTACAACCAACAATGCCATCGGCATGTGGTCCAGGTTTAACTTTGGGGTCGAAACTAGAACACAGAGCATTAGGAATGATCTCATATAACAAATCAGACTTAGCATAAATCAAGTCTAGTTCCTGCACCCTAAAAATCACTTGTTCCTCATTTTTCACTCAGGATGTAGAAACATCCTTCGCTATATATGACAATAATGACTTAAGGAACCATTCAAGGAGGAATTCCGGCAGTATAAAGGCTTTAATTAACCTCTTCCGTCTACGCCATTCTTGGATATGATCCAAGATATGTGTGGATTTATCCTGTCAAAATGTTGACAAGAGTTTAGTACCGACGTCATAACACACTGGTAGCTAGAAGTGGTTAAGAAAAGTCATCACTAGGTCATCGAACAAAGCGAATGCCCCCTTAGGTAGCTCTATATACCATTTCGCGGTAGGCCCTGTAAGGGTGCATTGAAATAGCCTTAAACAGATGGAGTCCTGGTGTAAGGAATTCAAAGAGCACCATAGGTGAAATGTAGTAACATGTTAGCTTGGATCCTCTCCTGATTTTCCCTCGAATTTGGGTATGTATGAGGGAAGTTAGTAAGGATAGTCATCCAAGCCAGTTCATGAGCTACAGGATCGTTCGTCAATCTCTACAAGTCAAGAATATTCAGCATTGCGAGGAAAGGGAGCCTAGGATGATGAGTTCTATCGAGTGCTCCCTGATAGTTCTAATTCACACAGGTCTGATTACCACCATGTCCTTGGCCATAGTGCCTTCCTCCCGTTTGAACCATATAGGGTGGCATGGAAGAACCATAGTGTGGTGGACCTTGAATATTCAGAGCTACAAAGCTGTAATTTGGAGAGTAAGCAGGTTGTTGATACCTACCCCCATAAGTTGAAGAACCCTATCCATACCATGTCCCATAATAAGGTCCATAGGTCATTGCATGAGATGCTCCATGAGACACTCCGTAAGTAGGAACATATGCTCCGAAAGTAGGAATATACATTTCAGAAGTAGGAATGTGACCTATAGAAGTATGAACATGACCTCCCGAAACAACGGGTAGTGCATGAAGCTGAGACATAACCAGTCTAGTAACTGCAGTACGGACATAACTCGTACCAACGTTTCGTCCCGAAGGACCACGTGAATGAGGTGGAGCGTGAACATTCAAATAACTAGGGACAGAGGATGAAGGGATCTATGTAATTATGTACGTACTATTCCCTATAGTCACTCATCTCAGATATGGTATCCTAATAGGATCACTAACCCTAGACCTAGGAGGAATATGTGATGTAGCTTCCACTGCCGGGATGGAAGGTGCAATGTGACTAGTGCTCCCAAACCTCTCCGCATGGTAAGGAATGAGAGTTCCCCCACGCATAGTGTTAGGCTTGAAATCAGATTCAACATGAAATGCCAAATCATGTGTGGGAAAACCATACATACCATAACTACCATAACTAGTGCTCGCGGGTTCAAAATGAGTCTCGTCATCCTATGGCATTCCATATCAGTGATGCATCAATGGGGAGTCAACCCTAGAGTAAGTAGGTTTATCATGAAAGGTTCCTATCTCCAAAATCACAGGACATAACTCAACCAAGTCGGGTGAAGGATCATAGGTAGGAGTAAACTCCCCATCTTCCCCCTGAATGGGAGAAGGTGGTTCAGGAATACCTTCTATATGGTCTCCCATGGTGTGTGAATCAGTGTGCGAAGTAGTCCGCCTGGACTATCTATTTATCTCTCCCAAAGGAGGACGAGATGTAGAAGGTGAAAGTCCTACTAAACGACGAGAATGGCGAGGAGCTGCACCCAAATCCACAATGACTTAAAAAATATAAAAGACTCTCTATCTATGCAAACCCTAGGCAAGCTAACGTGCACAGAGCAATCACTAATCAAATCTAAATCCAAATACAACAAATCAAAGGTAGGATAAGTGAGCTCCCGAATGAAGCAGGTATGTCTTGCCTAGGAGAGGCTTGAGACTCCCATACACAATAAGTGGAGGTACGTAACCAATTATTGTGGCCCTCAGCTTCAATGCGTAAAGCGACTGTACTGTCTGACCCCAACTTGGCCGGGACACCCGCAGAATAACCCCTGCAAAGTACCCCCTCGATATCCCAGGTAACGTCACTAAGGTCACCTCAGTATAATCAATGCTTATGCAAACAGTCACAGGTAGGATTGACTGTATGGGCATGGTAGCAAAGCCCAAAACTCTTGAAATAACCCCCAGATACGAATACAATCCTAGAAATATCTCCAGTGCTACTCAGTTATGACTAGGGGTCATGCCAATCAATAACCACTCACACTGCCTCGTGCTTAAATCCCTTTTGAGAGGAGGATCTTGAGAAACACTAGTTATACCAAGGATTTCACACACTCACCTGGACAGACACATACATGTTGTTTTTTAGTGGTCTTGGAGAATTTATTGACAGTGAACTATTCCAAGACCCTAAAACCTAATCTTGTTGGTGAACCCTATAAAATAAAATAGTGTAGTTCATTTTAATTAAGCGTTGATTTTAATTGGCTTTATTACTCAAGAAAGGGATATGGCCGTGCAACTAATGGTGTTATGACACAACATGAAGTAAAATGAACACCTAATAATCAATGCAAATGCATTGTGTCCATGAAATACGATATGCTACTACGTGAAATGCACAATTTTCTTCAAATGATAAATGCAAGATTTCCTATATGAAATCCTAACTAATACTCCAAAGCAAATCTAGTGCAACTACTATGAAAAATGCAAAATGCAATGCATGATGATAAGTAAATATTTTTGGATTTTTTGAAATAAAATGAGATATAAAAAGCAAAAGAATGATTCTACAACCCCCAGACTCTACAAGCACACTCAAGCAGCACTCAAGCAAAGCACTAAGGTAAAAGAAATCTAATGCACTAATCCCAAAACAAAAAATAAAAAATGAAATGATAAGAACATTCTTAAAAAAGAAATTTACCCTAAAAAAAAACGTCTCTGGTCAGAAATAGAGGTGTATACAGACTCTGGCAGTGTCAAAGGAGACTCAGCAATCATCAAACTTCACCCAACAACCATTTAACTTCCTCTAAAAAGAAAAAGTAATGGCATATGCAATTGTTCACAGTAAACCCACATGTATACGCGGAAATAGCAGAGAAACCCACATGTATACGCGACTGTGAATTCAAAACTCGCGTATAGGAAGAAAAGTGCATAAAAATAAAGGCAAACAGACAAGCTAGGAAAAACTTCACACCAATCAAAAACTACCAAGAAAACATGCCCCCAGACCCGACAAAGAAACAAGAGAGAAAGAGCAATTCAAAGTCATTGAATGCCGATAGAAAACCCCCAAAGGACAACTACTAGGAACTCCCCAGCGGAGTCGCCAATTTTGTTACAGAGAGAAATTCCTATGGATTGGGGTACCACAACAGACAGCTTGACTCCAGAAATCAATCCTTTCCAATATGAAATAGAAACTAAATATCTAACACTAAAGGATCAGACCTTGTACCTTATTCCGGATGGTTGAAGTAGATCCCCGTTGAGCTTTCCAACTTCAGCTTGAATTGATAGATTACTTCCTCAACAACAAGTAAACAATATAAGCATACTATATATATTGGTGTTAGATCTATTATAGCATATATAATCAACAATGTATAAGCATTTGAAATCACCCATGGATGAAATATTCATTCAAACATACATTATTAGATAGGAAAAGATATTTCTATTAATATAAAACCAGAGATTACAATGAATACAACCTCTGTCAGCATGCCTACGAATCGAAGAAACTTAATACCCCACTTGGGCCTCCACCACCTCAATCCTCCATCTCTCAATAGCAAGCTTACAAGCAAAAGGAAAGCTTGGGAAGAACACAAAAGTGCTCCAAGGGACAAAGGGATGCAGACTCAAGCATAAATTTCAACAACAATGGACCATAGTTTCTTTTCTCTCAATTATCTCATATGCCTTCAATGTACCATAGAGTTCCTTATATAGCTTTTCAAAGGGGTAATGAAAGGTCGAATCCGAGCGATCTCAAGGCATAGGGAAGGCAAGGAGTCAAGTGAGTCGGATCCATGTCAAGGAAAACTCCAAAAGGATTTGGATTTTATACACATCCTGATGTACGCGGTTTTAGAGGTCAAGTCCATGTATATACGCGATTAAGGGTTTAAAAGTCACGTGTATCATTTTTCACATATTTTTAGGGATGGTCAAGGAAACATCAATGGACAAAAAATGCTCCAAGGGGTCTAAGGAGTCTGCAGAGGGACAGGGGAAAGGCCATACAAGTGTGATTCACCTGGAGTGGTAAAATCAACTATAACACGTGGTGTCCGACTTGGGGGCATCAAAACCCCTTACTGTGATCATAGATTTTGGAGTGGTCACATTCCACCCTCTACTCCATCTGTGGAGGATGTTGACTCCCTTATCTCAGTATTTACACCAGTGGTCACCCTCACGGGGGTGGTAGTCGATGCGTGAACGTTGGGTCTACAGCTTACTTTCCTTTTTATGTCCCATATTTCATCGCATTGTTTCCTTTGGGTGTAGTTGTCATGATAATTCCTCCATATATACTATAGTTTGGATTCTTTATTGACTATTTTGGGTTGTTTCCTTTGGGTACACTCTCTCTGATTTTTCGACCTGTTTGTGCCTATCACAGGTATTATGTCTGAACTGGTATATCGGTTAGGATATCACATCCAATTGTACTTATGAATTTCCTTATGACCATTCCATCTTAACCTTAGGTACGAACCCATTCTATCTTGTCATGAAACCTTCCTATTGCTTTTAGAAGTGACATGTTCTGAATGGTAGAGCTTTTCCATACATGGGTACCCTAGTTAGATCTTGTTTTTCATTTGGTTCGCATGCCAAAATTTCTCCTGTAGGGTGTAGGAGTCCTTTGTATAGTACCTCCATGACTTTGAGCAAGAGATTCATAATCCTCTTGAACTTTATGTTGGCCATTTCCCCTAGACTCCCTTGTATATGTCAAGTTTTAATTGCATGATCATGAGTTTTGCTTTCCTTATTGAGCCTTATGACAGCTTCCCTGGATTTGATTATCAACCATATAGCCCGATCTTGTCTCATGTATTTCCAAGCATAGCCTTTTTACATATCTTTGGCAGCTTGATACCCTATTTTTTATCGGGAGGGGACTTTCCTCCGATTGTCATTATCCTGCACATGTTTCCTTGCATTGAGCATAGGTATGTTCCGTTGCTGGGAACTAATTTTTTTCCCCTTGACATTCATCTCCTCCTAGATTTGTAACTATAAATCACTTGTATTATTTTTCAAGATTTTCAAAATATTTGAAAATGCCCAAAAAAAAACAACAAAAAGTCAGACAGGAAAAAATGCTATCTTTGGCAGAAGTCGAGTCATGTTGCCTTTGAACAGAGCACTGTTTATCACATCCGCTGGTTGGGTTAGTATTTTGACTTTAGGAGTTGTACTTGTTTCTCTAAGTTTATCTCCACCGACTGGTTAAGCTTCCAGTCCCTATGGAGCCTTTGTTGATACCTCCTGTGTTGTAGAGATGTCCCAGTTTTGTATATTGAGTCTATTATACCTACATTCAATCACCATTCTCCTTTATGCTCTTATTCGAAGGAATTTGAAACCTGAGTGGGCCATTCCTCAGTTTTCTTGACTTTGCATGTCTCTCATTCCTAGTACTATTACTAATCTATGCACATCTTGTCGGAGTCCTTCCACATTTTACAGCATTGCTAAGTACCTCATGTTGGTTGATGGGGGATGCTTTAATTCCCTCCTTCCAATGGATTCCATCCCATCGACTTCATATCATTTATTCTTGGATAGGAGTCTAGAGTCATTTGAGTGCCTTAAGACTTACAGTCATTAGTGGTAGGTTCTCTCTCCATCGACAGTTTTGGGAATACATCAATGTCCCCTGATCGATGGATTCTTTCAAGTGTTCGACCTCAACACATCTATTCACACTTGTTAGATTGCACTCTAGTACCTTGATTCCCATTTTCATTATCGGTGGGTGATCTCGCATCTATTAATGGTATACATCAATGACTGGTAATCATATGATGGACTACTATGTTCGACCTTGAAACCTATTTGTGCCATAAATTGTTCTTAGACTACTAGAAGAACAATCCAACACAATCTCAAAAGTAAAATTAAATAAAATAGGTTTTAGGGTTTTAAAAACTTCATCAGCAAGGAGGAAATAAACATCCACAAGCTAATACAGAACTGAATCATGCAAATTAGATAAACTGGGGATCAAACACATCCCAATAAGCCATAAACATTACACATGAAATACTAATTCCACCCACAGGATACAAGCATTTACATGAATAAAACTTTAAACAAGAAATGAAATTATAGACTGAGCAATCAAACAGATCAAAAATGAAAAAGCATGACAGGTAAAAGGGCTTATCAGTTTATATATAATCAATAACAGTCATCCACTTACATAAGAGTTATAAGTGCTATCTTGAGAAATCAACGCTCCAAAAGCCTCTCCTTGAGTGAAAAATCCCCCCTCAAAACTATATGTTTGTCTTCCTTTTATCATTACAAAAGTAAAGAAGTTCCATAACTACCTTCTAGGTCAAAATTTGAAATAGTTACATCAATTAGTTACATGATAACTCAAAATATTTAAAGATAATTAACCCAAAAAATAGCAAATCGGATTTGGAGAAATTTGACGAATTTATGGAAATTTGGGTCTCAATGACGCCTTCATATCTCTCGATCCGAGACACTTGTACAAAACCTCTTTTGGTTTTCCTGAATTCATTTTCATCTCCTCGTAATCTGCTCCCAATGATAATGACAAAAACAGGAAAAACAGAGCTGCTACAGGAATCTCCTCATGAAAATATTTTGACAAAGGACTCAAAAATGAGAGTTAGATTATAAATCAAAAGTTGGAATAAACTTTTATTATATGTTTTTGAAAGCTTAAATATGTACATATTAACTAATAAGCCCAAAATACAAACCTTAAAACTAAAATAATCAAATAATTCAACCATTAAAAGCATTAAATCCAACCAAAATTATTGATTGTCCAAAATTCTTAAAATCAACATAAAATGTAAAATCATTTTAAACTAATGGTTGAAAATTAGGACAAAAAGAATAGATAAACTAAGAACAAGATCTAGTTATAACATCTGGCTCTTGCTGCGAGATGAATTCCTCCTTTTGAGGCTTCAAGAACCTGTAGACCTTATGCCTTATTCATTGGGTGATGGAGTCATTTACCAAATCTTTGCAAATTTCTCAAACTCTAAACACATACCTCTGAAATGGAAAAATACTGCTACAAACCAGCATACTGAAAATAATCTACATGATCGTATAGTGAGTTTATTCTGCTATTTACTCCTACTTTTAATCGGAGGAAACAACCCAATCAAGTGTAATCATACTTCCAATGAAGCCAAGAAACCATTTAACTGAGAATCATAATTCCATGCACGCTACTATTTGAGAAAACCCACAAAAGATGTGATAAATCCAATAAAGAGTCTGTAGGAAGCTGATACTTATGATTGGAAATAGAAAGTATGCCAAAAGCTAGAGCATTAGTGATCCGTCGGATCTCAACTTGAGTGCATTAAAATTTTATTTAAAGAATGCATTTTCCAGTTTGCTTAATTCATGGAACAACATTGACAGAAATTAAATGCTTAAACAGAAATGAAAAGCAACATTGATAAACAGATGTGGGAAAAACAAACACAGAATCAGAGAGTCACAAGCAGAAGTTGATAACGGATTTCACCCCCTTCACTGGGTTACATCTCTGGGTCCCTCTCCAATGGGTATCGATCCAATTAATCTCTATAAAATGGTACAAAAATGGTTCTGGAATCAACTTCATCCACTGTAAACAGGATGTTGTACAAAGTCTTTAAGACCTCTCTTTTAGAAAATTACAATTAGCCTTCACAAGGAAAGGAAAGCTAAAATTATAAAAGAGAATGTCAACTTCCCCAGCAACAGTATCTGAACTCTTCACAACAAAACTCTCAGTGCACTTCTCATAATAAAAACATGTTGCTCTGTGCTCTAAACAATCTGAACACCTCCTCCCACGGAAATGTGGCCAAAATCCCCTATTTAAGTGTTCGAAGGGAGGATAAGTAACGGGTTTGACTCATCTGCTACCCATCTTTTCATATTCCATATGCTATATTTTACTTCCCATCGAAACATTTCAATTGGATGTACATATCCATTACATTCATTTTTGTTCCACCAAATGTCGTAGTGGTTCCCAATGGTTCCATCTGTCACATTTAGAGCTGTTCCAAATGTTATATCCGCCAAGACTGAACCATTTTTTAATAATGGGTTAGATGTTATATCCATTCTCTAAATGCTAACACTAAAATCCACAAAGGTTGCAGCATATAACTGATCCGCTGTCGCAGCATATAACTAAGCTGCACAAACGTCACAAAAACCATGGTATAGATATGTCACAACCAACGTGATATATATATTTCGCAATAAACGTGACCGTGCACCCTCATCTAACCGCAGAATGGTTCCATTTAACCACGCACAAGACTGCTAGTGGGCATACACTTGACCGCGTGGGCTCTTCATGAACCATTCAGTGCGCCACTTGATGGCACGCAAGCTGCGCGGCCCATGCTATAACTGCACAAGCTACGTGGCCCATGCTATAACTACGCAAGCTTGAACGTTCGAACCATGAGATGTTATGTCGAATCGCGCGGCCCTTAAGACTAGCTACGCACTATGTTTTAGCATATGAGTTAACAACATATGTTATGTCCTTTGAACCGTAGATTAATAACTATTGTACCATATTGGATCAGTGTAATTTTTGAAGATGAATAATCCATCGGATCATTCCTCCCCATTGGAGAGATTTTGGATCACCAAAATCCTGAGTCACTCTGCAAGTAAGTGAGGGTACAACTCCCTCAATTTTCCAATCTCCATCCATCTTGCTTTGCTAGGATGCATGCCTTTAAGCCCTACTCGAAGGTACTCAACATTACCCCTTCATGAGGTCCTTACATTTCTGTCAAGAATAACATCATCCTGCAACTCTTTCATGTATTCAGGTGCCATATCATTAACTGAAGGAATTTGTATGTTAGTTTCCTCATCCATTATCATAGGAGGCTCATACAATTTAAGATTCTCAACATTAACCACTGAATAAATTTGCATGTATGGAGGTAAATTCAAGCGAAAATAATTAGTACCGATCTTTTCCAAGATCTCAAAAGGACCATACCTGATAGGCTTAAGATTTTTACCTTCACCTTTCATTCATTCTTTGGTGATATGTAACCAAACTCTGTCACCAACCTGAAATTGATGATCAACTCGATGCTTGTCATGCCTAGCTTTGTACTTTGCCTGGCTCTTCTCCAACTGTTCCTGAACTGCCTACTGCACTGCTTGGATTCTTTGAATGAATCTTAGAGCCTTATCTGCATCATGATGTCCATCCACTGCATCTTTGCCAAAAGAGAAGTCCATCGGTGTTTTTGGCAGATAACCAAAACAACTTTCAAAAGGAGATCTTTTCGTGGAAGAATGAACTGCATGATTGTAATCATGTTGTACATACTGCAACTGCTCATCCCAAAGTTTAGGATGTTTACTGCAATATCCTCTAAGCAGCTGAACCACCGTTCTGTTTACTACCTCTACTTTCCCATCGGTCTGTGGATGAAAAGCTGTACTTTTCTTAAGTTTAGTATCCATAAGCTCCCATAAGGTTGACCAGAACTCTCCCAAGAACCGGGAATCCCGATCAGATACAATAGACATGGTGGCCCAAAATGTACCCAAACATTCTGAAAGAATAGATGAGCTATTTGTTCAGCAGTGATCTGTTTGTTACATGGCATTAAGATACACATTTTGCTGAATCTATCCACAATAAAATATAGGTAATCATGCCCTTCTCTAGACATAGGTAGTCCTCCTACAAAGTCCATAGAAATGCTTTCCTAGGGATGAGAAGAAACTGGAAGAGGTGTGTACAAACCTAATTTCCTATTGCTAGGCTTACTCGTTGCACACATAACACATCCTCATATATATTTAGCTACATTTTCTTGCATCTGAGGCCAATAACAATGATTCTGCAATATTGTCAACGTTTTACGTACCCCAAAATGTCCTGCAATCAATGAACTATGTGCTTCTCGGATCACATGCATTCTCTCTTTCTCTAGAATACAGAGTTTACCGAGATGATACAGGAGTTGATTATGCACATAATAGTTCTCTTCTTGTTTACCATGTATCAGTGATGCAAATACGTTCTTAAAATTTTTATCTTCTGCATATTGTTCAATATAACTTTCAAGTGTTAATGAACTGTTTTGAAGAATGATTGAAGCATTGGTAGGTGGCCTCAATAACATGTCTGCTATCTTATTATGGATTCCCTTTTTGTATTTAATTATGAGCTGAAATTGTTGCAAGAATCCGATCCATCTTAAATGCCTACGTTGTTGTACTTTAGTTTGAGATTGCAGATATTGAAGTGGCTGATGATCAGTATGTATGACTGTTTCTTTTCCCATGATATAATGTTTCCACTTCTTCACACTCTGTACTAAAGCATACAACCTTTTTTCATAAGTCGGATAGTTACTTACCGCAGTAGAGAATGTTTCTGAATTGTAACAAACTGGCTTCCTCCCTTGCATCAAAATAGCTCCCATGGCAAACTCACTGGCATCTGTTTCAATCTCAAATGGCTGTTGCAAATCTAGCAATGTCAGAATTGGTGCAATGCTAATCCTTTCCTTCAAAGTGTCGAAGGCCCTCTGATGCTTGCCTCCCCACTGGAAAATTTCTTTAACGCTTATCAAGGCATGTAATGGAGCAGCAATGGAAGAAAACCCAGAAATGAATTTCCTCCAATACTGAACCGCACCCAGAAAACTTCTGATTTCAGTAATAGTGTTAGGCCGTGGCCAGTTTACAATGACAACAACCTTGGTTGGGTCCACTCACAGGTGGCCTCCACCAATAATATGGACCAAATATACTAAAGAAGTTTTAGAAAACTCACATTTAGACATTTTTACATAAAGCTTCTCCTTCCTCAGTACATCTAAAACTTTCTTCATATGTACAATGTGTTCCTCTTAGGTTTTTCTAAACACCAGGATATCATCCAGATATACAATTACAAAATCATCAATGAATGGATGAAAGACATCATTCATGACCCGCATGAAAGTAGCAGGCGCGTTACAAAGCCCGAAAGGAATCACAAGCCATTCATACAAGCCCTGTTTTGTTTTAAACGATGTTTTCCAAGCATCATTTTCATCAACACGAATTTGATGATACCCACTACATAGATCCAATTTTGTAAAGTAAGTTGCATGTTTCAACTGATCAAGCAAATCATCAATGTGAGGAAGAGGATACCTTTTTTTAATGGTGATTTTGTTAAGGGCCCTATAGTTGATGCACATCCTCCAAGACCCATCCTTCTTCAGAACCAAGACTATAGGAGAGCCACAAGGAGAAGTAATTGGCCAGATGACCCCCTTCTCAATCAGCTCCTGAACCTCCTTCTTGATTTCCTCATTCTTCATTACCACCATCCGGTACATGGCTATGTTCGAGAGTGGCACATCCTACTGCAAATGTATCTCATGCTGAATTTCTCTCTTTGGTGGTAACCCTTTCAGATCTTGAAATAAATCATCATACTCATAAATAATTTCAATCAGTTCAGATTTATGTTTAGGATCACATCCTTCAAAATATTAAGAGATCTCATCATTTTTCACCTTAACCATCATTAACACAAAATTATTACTAGCATTTACCAGCCTCTTCATCTGTCCTGCAGAGACTATTGCTAGATTTTTTTGTCTTATGTGCTCGCACAATGTATTCCACACCATCTTTAAAAAGATGATACTTATTCTGCTCTCTATAATATACTACTTTCCAGTCATACAAATATGGACTCCCAAGTACAATTCCACAAATGTTAAGTGGTACTACATCCAATTCTACCTCATCCATGAACTTTCCAGTAATGGAAAACTTTAATACACATTTCTTTGTAACTTGCAATTGTGTATCATTAGTAACCCAACCAAGAGGATAGGATTTTTCATGAGGCATAGTAACTAAATGCAATTTCTTAACCACTTCTTCTGATATCAAATTTACTTGTGAACCACTATCAAACAATGTATCAATCTTTGTGTGCTTTGCAATGACACGAACATGAAATAGTGCACTTCTATTTTTATCATTTTGCTTAGAATTAGATGGCATATTTGTACTTGCACTAGAAATTGATTTTGCATCAATGGGAAGTGAGATACTTTTATTCTTACCCTGGATTCCGACAGCTGTAACCTTTGTTTCATCACCTGAGTCGGATCGCAAGTCTTGAATAACTGCTGCAGTAGCTTTTGCTTTGCCTTTATCTTTGTTTCCTTCGTACTTCTTTGGTCTTAACTCTGGATGAAGCTTCCAACACTTAGAGACATCATGTCCCTTCTGACAATGCGAACATGTAAGCTTTTCACCCTCTTTATTAACAGTAGCCATCTTCTTTTTCCCCTTATCTTTACTTTTCGATTTGCTGTCAAATTTAAAGGATTTCTTCACGAAAGTATCATTAGCATGCTTACTCCTAGCTTCTAAATGTGTAGCTTGAACACATACATCATCCAAATTATTGGGGTTAAAAATCAACAAAGTATGTCTCAAATAAGAATGCATGCCACCAATGTACTTAAGAAGAGTTTCCTGTGTATCTAATGAAACATTCAATGCAATATCCCTCTTTCTGAATTCATGAGTATAGTCTTGAATATTTTTTCCTTTAGCTTGTCGAAACATTTGCCAACTCATGGTTAATTGTTGAATATGTCCTAAAGGATAAAATTGCTTCCTTAATACTTCAATGAATTCATTCCGACCTGAAATAATTTTACCGTTATTTCGAAGATCTTGCTGAATCTTTCTCTCCCACCAAGTAAGAGCCATACCACTCATTCTCAAAGTGGCCAATTGAATCCTGGAAGGGTCATCAGTAATGCCCTGCACCCTGCAATATACTTCAAGCTGCTTGATCCAATTGTCTAACTTTTCAGCATCTAAATCTCCATTATAATTTGGCAATTCGAATTTAATATCCAATTTGAAATAAGGCATATTAGGATTTACATTAGCATTATGTGAATGAGAAGCATGAGAAGAAGAGAAGGTTTGATTAGTATCAGGAGGATCACCATCACCTCCTACTCTTTTACCCTTTTCTTCCTTCTTCACTTCTGCATCTTTGGATGAAGATCCTTCTTCTTTCTTCTTCCTTTCTGCTCGCTCATCGAGTAGAATTTCCATCATACCTTTCATACTGATAAAAGTCTCCAAAAACTCAGTTTCAGAAATAACAGGTTTTTCCTACTCTGTATGCCCTTCTTCTTCCCCTCGTGGAGAAGCCATGGTTCTTGAGAATGTTCTCCTTGATCCAATCTCAGGATCTCCTTCAATTAATTGTCCTTCACCAAGATTTAACCTGGACTTGGTGAGCATTCACAAACTTGCACAAGAAGTTAACCTGCTCTGATACCATAATATGATCCATCGGATCTCAACTTGAGTGCATTAAAAGTTTATTTAAAGAATGCATTTTCTAGTTTGCTCAATTCATGGAACAACATTGACAGAAATTAAATGCTTAAACAAAAATGAAAATCAACACTGATAAACAAATGTGGGAAAAACAAACACAGAATCAGAGAGTCACAAACAAAAGTTGATAACAGATTTCACCCCCTTCACTGGGATACGTCTTCGGGTCCCTCTCCAATGGGTACCGATCCAATTAATCTCTATAAAATGGTACAAAAATGGTTCTAGAATCAACTTCATCAATTGTAAACAGGATGCTGTACAAAGTATTCAATACCTCTCTTCTGGAAAATTACAATTAGCCTTCACAAGGAAAGGAAAGCTAAAATTATAATAGAGAATGTCGACTTCCCCAGCAACAGTATCTGAACTCTTCACAGCAAAACTCTCAGTGCACTTCTCATAATAGAAAAACATTGCTCTGTGCTCTAAACAATCTGAACACCTCCTCCCCCGAAAATGTGGCAAGAATCCCCTATTTAAGTGTTCGAAGGGAGGATAAGTAACGGGTTCGACTCCTCTGCTACCCGTCTTTTCATATTCCATATGCTATCTTTTACTTCCCATCGAAACGTTTCAACTGGCTGTACATATCCATTACATTCATTTCTGTTCCACCAAATGTTGCAGCGGTTCCCAATGGTTCCATCCGTCACATTTAGAGTTGTTCCAAATTTTATATCCGCCAAGACTGAACGATTTTTTAATAATGGGACAGACATTATATCTATTCTCTAAATGTTAACACTAAACTCCGCAAAGGTCACAACATATAACTGCTTCATATGAGAACTTTGCTATATAACTGATCCACTGTCGTAGCATATAACTAAGCTCCACAAATGTTACAGCAACCACGGTATAGATATGTCACAGCCAATGTGATATATATATGTCACAACAAACATGACTGTGCACCCTCATCTAATCACCAGAATGGTGCCATTTAACTGTGCACAAGACCACTAGCGGGCATACACTTGACCGCGCGGGCTCTTCATGAACCATTCAGTGCACCACTTGAGGGCGTGCAAGCTGCGCGGCCCATGCTATAACTGCGCAAGCTGCGTGGCCCATGATATAACTGCACAAGCTGCGCGGCCCATGCTATAACTATGCAAGCTTGAACGTTCGAACCATGAGATGTTATGTCGAACCGCGCAGCCCTTAAGACTAGTCGCACACTATGTTTTAGCATATGAGTTAACAACATATGTTATGTCCTTTGAACCATAGATTAATAACTATTGTACCGGATTGGATCAGTGTAATTTTTGAAGATGAATAGTCCACCGGATCAATTAGAAACCTTTGAAAAATACAATTCCATCCAAGAAGCCACGAGATCATGAGATTTCTGATTTAAAACTTCAATGTCTTCATTATATTCATCATAAAGTGAAGCATTCTCTTCCTCTCCATTGCTGTTCTTTTTAAACTTTGGATCAAGAATAGAAACCAAGGGCTTTTCAAACTGCTTCTCGACCTTTAAATAAAACCCTTGATCAAAACTTGAACAAATAAAATTCTGAAAGTGACCATAAGTCAAGAATGACAACTTATTTCTTATATCAATAGTAAGAGGTTGAAGAGAAACAACTTCTTCTTCATAACATGGTAATCTCATAGCAGGAACTAAGAAATTTCTACTATAATCCACTGAAAGTATATTATCATCGAAAAAGTCAACAAATTGATATGAAGAATCAACACAAGCATCATTTATATCCTTGTTCATATGAAAATGTGAAAATGATGAAGAAAACTGTCTTAAATCTGAATGATACCTACGTTCTTCTTCCTGTTCATAAGCTTGTATATCTTCAACATGAGCCTGATCTCGAAGCATTTTGCAAGCTCGGATTTTCTCCTCCACTCCTTTTGCATCCTCAAACTATTGTCTTGAAGATGATGATTTCCTTTCTAACAGGAAAAAGACAAGATCTGAATGTTGAGCCATAACATAATATACCATAGCAAGTTTTTCCGAAGGTCTGATCTCCGGAGGCATACTGATATAAAAACTTTGAAACCTCCAATTAAATTTAGTAATTGGTTCATCATTCTGTCATTTGAAACTATAAAATTCAGAAATAAATTGATCATAAGATTTATTCTTACCCCAATACTTCAAAAAGACATCATGTAACTCTTCCCACGATCCAACTGAATCAACTTTTAAATTTCGAAACCAAAACCCAGCATCTCTAGCAAAGGATTTCAAAAATAACCTCATGACAACATCCTCATGCATGATTTCAAAATTATCAATGAAATTATGAAAAGATTCTAAATGCTTCTCTGCTATAATATGGTCTTTTCAAGTTAAATGGGGAAGATATTCAACAAAGTAGTAAGGGTAAGGATGTAAGAGAGATGGCATCCTAATAGGTTTAAACATCTTCTGTCTGAGTCTAGACTGAAAAACTGTGAGCTGAAAATGAGGTTCAACAAGATGTTCGCAAGTTTCAGCAGTGATGGTAGAAGGTAATAAATTAGCTTTATTCTCTACAAGATGACCAAAATAATTAGCTTCAAGAGATATGGGTATATGTATATCATGCTGCATAGGTATTTCACATGAAGGAATAGGATCAACATCAATAAAACAAGAAGAATGCATATTTTCTTCTTCCAAAGAGGGATATGTACTTGAAGATTTATGATCATCGGAATAGACAAAACAAAAAATAATTCTTTTGACATGCAATGGGAAATATAGGAAAGAACTAATGAATAAGAACAAAACCTCATGGAGTAAAGCAACAAGATGATACCCAGTCTTTCCATTTGGCTTCTTCATTTTTCTGTCAACAAAATTCTCCTTGCAGTGGAATCTTTAATCATGGAGTCGCCGGTGAAAAATTGTAGTCTAAAAGATTTTCTGACTTTGTTCACCTCTCAAAATTAGATGAATAATAATATCCCAAGGAAGATATACTTCAGCTTCATCCCCGACAACGACGCCAAATATGTTTATGCTAGAAATTGTTCTTAGACTACCAGAAGAACAAGCCAACACAATCTCAAAAGTAAAATTAAATAAAATAGGTTTTAGGGTTTTAAAAACTTCATCAGCAAGGAGGAAATAAACATCCACAAGCTAATACAGAACCGAATCATGCAAACTGGATAAACCAGGGATCAAACACATCCCAATAAGCCATAAACATTACACATGAAATACTAATTCCACCCACAGGCTACAAGAATTTACATGAATAAAACTTTAAACAAGAAATGAAATTGTAGATTGAGCAATCAAACAGATCAGAAATGAAAAAGCATGACAGGTAAAAGGGCTTATCAGTTTATATATAATCAATAACATTCATCCACTTACATAAGAGTTATAAGTGCTAGCTTGAGAAATCAAAGCTCAAAAAGCCTCTCCTTGAGTGAAAAATCCCCCCTCAAAACTCTATGTTTGTCTTCCTTTTATCATTACAAAAGTAAAGCAGTTCCATAACTACCTTCTAGGTTGAAATTTGAAACAGTTACATCAATTAGTTACATGATAACTCAAAATCTTTAAAGATAATTAACCCAAAAATAGCAAATTGGATTTGGAGAAATTTGACGAATTTCTGGAAATTTGGGTCTCAACGACGCCTTCATATCTCTCGATCGGAGACACCTATGAAAAACCTCTTTTGGTTTTCCTAAATTCATTTTCATCTCCTCGTAATCTGCTCCCAATGATAATGACAAAAACAGGAAAAACAGAGCTGCTACAGGAATCTCCTCATGAAAATATTTTGACAAAGGACTCAAAAATGAGAGTTAGATTATAAATCAAAAGTTGGAATAAACTTTTATTATAATTTTTTGAAAGATTAAAGATGCACATATTAACTAATAAGCCCAAAAGACAAACCTTAAAACTAAAATAATGAAATAATTCAACCATTAAAAGCATTAAATCCAACCAAAATTATTGATTGTCCAAAACTCTTAAAATCAACATAAAATGTAAAATCATTTTAAACCAACGGTTGAAAATTAGCACAAAAAGAATAGATAAACTAAGAACAAGATCTAGTTATAACAACACCTATATTCACATAGTAGGACATGTATTGATAGAATCATGTGTAGAAGAATTTCTAGATTGGTGGCATTCCATATATGCTACCTCATTGATCATGGCAGTGTTCATGAGATTTTATCTCTCATGACTTGATTCCAGTGTATGTCAGATATCTTCAGCCAATATGGAGATCTTGATCCATTGTATATCTTCAGATTTCATGGATATCGTGATCCTTTGTATATCTTCATCATGGATATTCTGATCTATTATATATTGTATGTGGCGATGACCACACATGTCACACTTTGTATATCATGCATATTCATGGCCATTGTACTCTTATGTATCCAGGACTACTATATGTATTTGCAGTCATGTACAGAGATTGATTATTGTACTATACTGATAGATGGCTGGTTCTTCCACCTGGTTCTTCATCACTCCACTTCAGGGATGGATTTATAATTTATTTCAGCCATTATGTTACCCCTATGACCTCAAACATTAGGGGGCATCTATTACAACTGATTTTACTACACATGGTTGTTCACCCTTTTACGACCTTCCCTGTCCCTCTGCAGACTCTTTAGACCCCATGGACCATTATTGTACCTTTGATGTTTCCAAGATCATCCCCAAAAACACCTATTATTTTTTATACACAACTTTTCATCCCTTTCTCACATATATACGCGGATATTACCCTTAAACCCGTGTACATCTGGATGTGTGCATAAGTCCAAATACTTTTGGAGTTTTCCTTGATGTGGATCCGAATCACTTGTCTCTTAGCATTCCATATGCCTCGATATATCTCGGATTTGACCTTCCATTACCCCATTGAAGCACTATATAAGGATCCCCTTGGATACATTGAAGGAAAGGAATTGAAGAGCAAGAAAACTATATTCCATTGTTGTCGTAGATTACTTGTACTTGAGTCTACATCCCTTTGTCGCTTGGATCACTTTGTGTTCTTCCCAATATTTCCTTTATTTGTGAGAT
This sequence comes from Pseudotsuga menziesii, assembly GCA_001517045.1. Classification (NCBI taxonomy): domain Eukaryota; kingdom Viridiplantae; phylum Streptophyta; class Pinopsida; order Pinales; family Pinaceae; genus Pseudotsuga; species Pseudotsuga menziesii. The sequence continues at coordinate 147,853 of LPNX010965319.1, read as the reverse complement.
TGCTATCGAGAGATGGAGGATTGAGGTGGTGGAGGCCTAGGTGGAGGGATCGGTTTCTCTGGTTCGCAGACATTCCGACATAGGTTGTCACTTATGTAATCTCTGATTTTATTAATAGAAATATCTTCTCCTATCCAATGATGTGCATTTAAATGAATATTGAATCCATCGATGCATTTAATTTCTTATACATCATTGATGATATGTTCTAGAGTAGACCTAACACTATATTATATAGCATGCTTTCCTTGTTTACTGTTGTTGACAGTAAATTGCTAAAGCAAGAGGGATTGGAAAAAGCTCAATAGGTATCTACTTCAACCGTCCGGAATAAGGTATGATTCAAGATCCTTTAGTGTCAGATGTTTTGTTTCTCTCACATATTGGGAAGGGATTGATTTGTGTGGTTTCTCTATTTGTTGTGGTACACCCCAAGCCATAGGATTTTTTCTGCATAACACCAGTTGTTGTTGTTGTCAATAAAATACCCTTCTTGTTAAGGGGGAGTGTTGAAATAATGTAACTTCAAAGAATATTCTACTTTTACTTCAGATTATTATTATTTATCCTTCGGTATATGTTACTGATGTAAAAGGTCATGTAAAATTCATGAGGTAAAGCCTCAGTTGTCAATCGGTTCAATAACACCCAGAAAAGAAGAATATAATTATTATTGTGAATTTTACCTAGGTAGGTCGACCCTGTTAGTTCGATAGGTCATCCCAGTTAGGGTAAAATTCAGTTGGGAAGTTTATTATAAATAGGGAGGCGCTGTCCCTCATTTGTACACATGCACACACACATTTTTTTTTACAAAAGAGAGAAAGAAGGAGGGACAAAGCAGGAGGAGGACTAGTGTATTTGGTGTTTTGGATCTTATACTTGGGGTTTGGTCTCTCTATCTATGAGACCTTTTTCTTTGGTCATTTCATATTGGTAATCTATATTGAGGATTTTTTTTTGGGTTTTTTCAGTTTAGGGTTTTCATAGGATAAATTGATGTGTACTTTGTGATTGTGTTTCATTCAGTGATCCTCTTTATGTTGTTATTATGAAAATGTATTAAATGATAATCGACTTAGGACTTAAGATATGGATCTATATAAAAATTAACAAGGGGAGAGGGGGTAGCCTTGTTTAACTCCAATATTACAATTTATATCCATTTTCCACCCCTCATTATTCTTAAACTAACCAATGACCTTTCTGTATAAACTTATTATGGTAGCTCTCAACTCAAAAGGAACCTTAAGATCCTCTATCCTATTCCATAGGTTATCTCTAAGAACTGTATCAAAATATTTTCTAAAATCCACAAAGAAACACAATCAGCCAGACTTATTATTACGACATTCATTTGTAATGATCCTAAGCATAACAAGGTGGTCCATAATTGAATGGTTCCTTCTAAACCCTGCTTGTCCTTTATCATGTTTACCTTTTGTTTCTAGCTATTCATTGATCATATTTTCTAAGATAATACCATATAACTTAGCTAAGATAACGCTAATCATAATAGTAAGATAACTAGAGGGATTATTTTTATCACCACTTTTGAAAATAGGAATAACGAGGATTTGAGTCAAAGGTGTAAGAAACTATTGCTTGACGTCTAGATGAGTTTGTGGATGTGCCAGATGAGGACGGTCCCTCTAATTTTTAATATTTATTCTTGGTAGCCTTCAATGCCTTTCTCTTTTCCATTTTCTAAGCAATTAACCCCAAAAACTATGTCTCCTAACAAGAAAATTTTTTTCATTATGTTACAGCTGATTTTACCACACATGGTGGATCACACCTTTATGACTCTTTAGACCCCATGGACCATTTTTGTACCTTTGATATCTCCAAGATCATCCCTAAAAACCTGCATTATTTGCCATACATGACTTTTAAACCTATTCTCACGTATGTACATGGATATGACCCTAAAACCCACGTACATCGGGATGTGTGCAAAAGGCCAAATAGTTTTGGAGTTTTCCTTGATGTGGATCCAAGTCACTTGTCTCTTGGCCTTCCATATGCCTTGAGATCTATCGTATTTGACCTTCCATTACCCCATTGAATCACTATATAAGGAACCCTTTGGATACATTGAAGGAGGAGGAATTGAAGAGCAAGAAAACTATAGTCCATTGTTGTCGGAGCTTATACTTGAGTCTGCATCCCTTTGTCCCTTGGAGAACTCTTTGTTCTTCCCAATATTGCCTTTGATTTTGAGCTTGCTATCAAGAAATGGAGGATTGAAGTGGTGGAGGCCCAAGTGGAGGACTCAGTTTCTCCAGTTTGCAGACATGCCGACAGAGGTTGTCACTATTGTAATCTCTTATTTATATTAATAGAAATACCGTTTCCTATCCAATAATGTGTATTTAAATGAGTATTGAATCCATGGATTCTTTTAAATACTTATATGTTATTGATTATATATGTTATAGTAGATCTAACACCATTATATAGCATGCTTGTCTTGTTTGCTAAATGTTGAGAGAGCAAATTGCTAATACAAGCAAGAGTGGAAAATCTCAACAGGGATCTACATCAACCATTCGTAATAAGGTATGTTTCAAGATCCTTTAGTGTTAGATATTTGGTTTCTCTTGCATATGGGAAGGGATTGATTTCTGCAATTACTCTGTCTGTTGTGGTACCCCAAGCCATAGGAATTTTTCTCTGTAACAGAATTGGAGACCATACTAGGGAGTTCCTAGTCATTTTCTTTGGGGGTTTTATCGACATTCAATGTTCTTGAATTTCTCTAATTTCTCCATTTTTGAGTCAGGTCTAAGGGCATGTTTTCCTAGTAGTTTTTTATAGGAGTAAATTTTGTCTCGGCTTGTCTATTTACATTCTTTTTTATCTCTTTTTCTTCCTGTACATTATTTTTGTCTTCACAGTCGCATGTACACATGGTTTTGACTGGCATATCTGCATATATACGTGGGTTTTCTGCACATAGTCATGTATTCCCTGAGTTTTGCCTTTTTGGGGAAGATTAATTGTTGCTGGGTGAGTTTGGATGATTGTTGAGACTTCTTGGATAATTCTAGGGTCTATATACACCTCTGTTTCTGACCAAAGATGCTTTTTAGTTTGAATTTTTTGAGAATGTTCTTGTCATTGCATTTTCTATTTTTTGTTTTGGGATTAGTGCATTGCTTGGGTGATGTATTATAGTGATTGCATATTCTGGGGGTGGTAGAGTCATTTTTTTGCTTTATTATCTCATTTTAATTCAAAAAATACAAAAACATTTGCTTTTTGCATCATTATGCATTGTTGCATTTTGCAATTTGCGTGGTACTTGAATTAGGTTTTCTTGGAAAAGTATTAGTCAGGTCTTCATATAGGAATGATTGCATCTTCATTTGAAGGAAAATTTTTCACTTCACGTAGTAGCATACCCTATTTTTCATTTGACACAGTGCATTTGCATTGATTGTTAGGTGTGCATTTTACTTCTTGTTCTGTCATAACATCATTAGTTGCATGACCATTTACCGTTTTTGAGTAATAAGACAATTAAAATCAACACATAATAAAATGAATTACATTCTCTTCTTTTATAGGGTGCACCAACAAGATTAGGTTTTAGGGTCTTGGAATAGTTCATTGTGAGTAAATTCTCCAAGACCACTAAATGAAACATTTATATGTTTGTCCAGGTGAGAGTGTGAAATTCCTTTATATAATTAGTGTGTCTCAGGATCCTCCTCTTACAAGGGGGTTAAGCATGAGGCAGTGTGAGCAGTTATTGATTGGGATGACCCCTAGTCATAACTGAGTAGCACAAGAGATATTTCCAGGATTTTATTCATATCTGGGGGCTATTTCAAGAGTTTTGGGATTTGCTACCCTACCCATACGGTCAATCCCTCCTGCAACTATCTGCATGAGCATTGATTATATTGAGGTGACCTTAGTTTCCTTACCTAGGTTATCGAGGGGGTACTTCACAGAGGTTATTCTACAGGTGTCCTTTCCAGGTAGGGGTCGGACAGCACAGTCGCTATATGCATTGAACCTTAGGGCCACTATAATTGGTTACGAACCTCTGCTTGTTGTGTATGGGATTCTCAAGCCTCTCCTAAGAGAGACATACCTACTTCATTCAGGATCTCACATATCCTACCCTTGTTTTCTTGTGATTTGGCTTTACATTATATAGGTGTATGCTCTATGAATGCTAGTTTTCCTAGGGTTTGTGTAATTAGATAGAGTCTTTTTCATTTTTTGAGTCATTATCAATTCAGGCACAGCACTTTGCCATTCTCATTGTTTAGCAGGACTTTCACCTTCCACGTTTCCTCCTCCTTTAGGAGAGAGAAACAGAAATTCCGGGTGGACTACTTCTCACATTTATTCACACACGATGGGATATAATGAGGATGACATTCCTAAGATGTCTTCTCCACCTCATGAGGTTGGGGATGTAGATTCTACTCCTATATATGATCCTTCACCAGATATGCTTTCACATTTTGGTTATGATCCCTCATTCACAGGTCGCCGGTATTGGTTACCAGGTGACGAGACTCATTATGAACCTGCAAGCACTAGTTATATTCGTTATGTCATACCTGATATCCCTACACACTATCTGGCACATCATGTCAATTTAGAAATTGAACCTAGCACTATGCCTGGGGGCACTCCTATTACTTTACATGTGGAGATATTTGGGAGCACTAGTCACATTGTACCCTCCATCCCAGTGGTGGAAGCTACCTCACATGTCTGTCCTAGACCTAGTGTTAGTAGTCATATACCGATACCAAAACTAAGATGAGTGACCATATGGAACACCACTTACATCCCTTCACATGTTCCTTTGTCCTCAAATGCTACTCCTTCGAATGCATTTTTGACAACCCTTCCTCCCCCTCCTTCACGTGGTCCTTTGGGCCAGAATGTTAATACTAGCCATGTTTGTACTGCGACTGCTCGCACAGTAGTATCTCAAAGTCAAGTATCTCCTATTGTCTTGGGAGATCATATTCCTATTTCTGGATCATCTGACGGTACATCGCAAGGAGTTCCCCATATCCCTAACTATGGAGATTCTCATGGGACATCCCATGGGACACCTTATGGACCGTAGTATGGACAAAACTATCAACCCTATGGGTAAAGGTATCAATAACTCGCTTACTCATCTAATTAAGGCTTTGTAGCACTGCCTAGTCAAGGTACACCACATAATAATGCTTCCATGCATCCCTACACAGGTCAAATGGGATGAGGATATTATGGCCAAGGCCATGGTATTTACAGTAATCAACCTTATCTGAACCAGAATTATCAAGGAGCATGGCATAGACTAGCTCAACCTAGGCTCCCTTTCCTCACAACCTTGAAATTACCTGAATTATCGAGACTTATGAACAATCTGGTATCTCATGACCCGGCTTGGCCGGCTGTCCCTAACAAGCCTCCCTCGGACATTCCCAAGTTTGAGGGAAAAGCAGGAGAAGATCCTAGTGAACATGTCACTACTTTTCACCTTTGGTGCTCTTCTAATTCCTTACATGACAACTCAATCCGTTTAAGGCTATTTCAATGCACCCTCACTGGGCCTGAAGCAAAATGGTATATAGAGTTATTGAGGGGGGCATTCATTTTGTTCGATGACCTTGCTATGAATTCCCTCAATCACTTCCATCTACCCATGCATTACAATGTTTGTACATAACTCTTGTCGACATTTCGACAAGACAAAGCCACACATATCTTGGACCATATCCAAGAGTGGTGTCGGAAGAGGTTGATTAAAGCCTTTATACCACCGGAATTTCTTCTTAAGTGGTTCCTCAAGTCGTTATCACCTTACATCACGAAGGATGTTTCTACATTCGAAGTCCAAAATGAAAAACAAGCAATTTTTAGGGCACAGGATTTGGATTTGATTTATGCTCAATCCCTACTTCTATATTAGATCATACCTAACGCTCTACATTCTAGTTTCGATCCCAAGATCAAGCCTGGACCACATGCCAATGGCATTGTGCGTTGTACAAGTGCCAAACTTGTGGATTTGGTTGTGAAACAAGTGATTCAATTATCTATTAATCAATCCATGATAGGATAAGCCACGGATTCATTTCAACCCACCCAAACGATGAGTGTACTTTCTGTGTAATCGTCGGACCAGAAGGGCAACTAGTAGCCTAGAAAGAATAAGAAAAAGGGTAAAAATAATCGTAAGGGTGGGAACAAGAATGAAAATGTCAATTTTAATGATAAGAATGCCCGTAATGCTGGGAGGGACAAGCAGTCTAAACGTAAGGTTAATTTTCCTTGCAAATTGTGTAAGGATGACCACCTCACTCACTTCTTCCCTTGTATGGAAGATGCCTTGAGGTTCATAGCACAAGGCCCAGCTGTGCTGACTAGCGCCTTTACCCCATAATCAAAATATGAACTTGAGGACCGATGATCCTCATTATGCATTGGGCAGAGATCAAAATATGTGGGAACCAATACTGGTCATGGTTGCATCAACATGGTACGTGCTACTAAGGTTGTGACTCATGCGAAAGACTATGGTTCATCACAATCGGACCTTGGAAAAGAACCCACTCCACTCAAGATACCTTTGCGTATCGAAAACCCTATGGATAAACTTGAGATTGCACCTCACATTCCTAAGGGAGTCCTAAAGCATTTGGGGCACAATCCTAATGCCTGAGCCACCCATAACTATTCTTTTGTCAAGGATTTGGGACAAACTCCTTGTGTGATGTCCACACTTGAAGTACTTCAGAGTTTTCCTTCGCAAAGGAAAGCCTTGCTTTCTGCTCTTGGGATTAATGATGATATCACTTCTTCCATCATAAAATTTGAAACTATGGGAATACAGCCTCTCTTTCCTTACTACGTGTCTCATTTGATTCATGTAGATTGTATTAACATGATCATCAAATGCACTAAGATTGATGAAGGCCCTGCTACTTCCATGATGTCTTTGTCATGCTGGAAGGGTTTGGGTTCTCCCAAGTTGTCTTAATCTGCTAAAATGTTGACTGTCTTTGATGGTAGATCATTTCGGCTGCACGAGATTCTTCCTTCTCTTAAGGTCCAATTGGGAGGGAAGACTGTCATGATCAAGGTCGAGGTGGTTGATGCACCACTTGATTACAATCTTTTACTGGGCCAGAATTTGATGTATAGTATGCAAGTCGTAGCCTCTTCTCTATTTCGAGCAGTATGCTTTCCATTTAATGGGAATATTTTTATGATTGATCAGACATCATTCAAAAATCCGAGTGTTAGTGCATCATTAGGAGCTTCTATATTGATTATCGATCATTTTCAGCCGGCAACTGGGAGTGTGGGTGTAGGTATGTATCCATCCCTTATGAGGACTTTTAGCTGTCCTGCGCCCATTTTTATGACCAGATCTAGTTTCAGTGGGGCTTCATCTTCATTGAATTCAGTGTCTTTTCACACTACCCATATGGAATATCCTTGGATTCTTCCTTCACGGAGTCCTTCGAATGGACCTATCGAAACAGATGTGCCGTTGCCTGCAACAATGATAGCATATCAAGTGAATCTTGATTGTGTTGCAGGTCCTAGTCCTTCCTCTTCGCGGAAGGAGCAGGAGGACCTGTATGTGCTTCCTGCATGGGAAATTGAGTCCTCTCATGCACATGATTTCCTTGATTATGTTTTTCCATCAGATGAAGCCATTATTGAGGCCATGTCTAGGGTTGAGCCACCTTAGGAAGAGTTACATCATAGATCCTATTTTCTTCTTGAGCTTGACCGTATGGAGTGTGAGGACTTTAGGGAGATTCTTAGTGAGAATATTGGTAGTCCTGTGGTTCCATTGAGCTCTCCTGGTCGGATGGCTGATGGAAACATGGTGAATATATCACCTACTATTCCTATCAATATCTCTCACGATCCTGGAAAAGTTGAGAACATCTACATTGGGGCATACTGTTCCCCTGATGAGATTAAGGAGTATACCGAGCTGTTTAAATAGTTTCATGACATATTTTCTTGGTCATATGAGGAAACTCTAGGTATCAACCCTCATATTGTCGAACATGAAATTAAGACCTATCCAAATGCGAAGCCCGTTCGACGACGTTTGCATGCGGTGAATCCTAGAAAAGCACCTGCTATTAAGGCTGTGATAGAGAAGCTGTTAAAAGTCGGTTTTATCTATCATGTTCCCTTAACGGAGTGGGTTTGAAACCCCATTCCGGTTGATAATAAGCAGGGAGCGATCCGTATATGCATTGATTTATGTGATTTAAATCGTGTTTGTCGTAAGGATAATTTTCCCACACCATTTATTAAACAAATTTTGGATGAGTGTGCGGGAAGCGAGGTATTCTCCTTTATGGACGGTTTTTCCAGATATAATCAGATTCAGATCAAATCCGAGGATCAACATAAAATTGTGTTTATTTTCCCTTAGGGTATGTTTGCATATCGAAAGATTCCTTTCATTTTTAAAAACGCCAAAGCCACATTTCAATGGGCTATGACCTTAATTTTTCATGATATCAAAAAAATTATAGAAGTGTATTTGGATGATCTTGCTGCTCAATCTCATCTGAGAGTGCCTCATCCATACCATTTGAGATTAGTATTCGAAAGATGCCGCCATTACTAGGTTAGGTTAAATCCTCATAAGTGCATCTTTTTTGTGACGGTTGGTCACTTTCTAGGGTTCATTGTTTCCAAGGAGGGTATAAGAGTCCGTCTCTTAAAGGTTGAGGCAATACTTCAATTGTCTCCCCCGTGCAATATTAGACATCTTCAGTGTTTGCAAGGCATGGCAAATTTCTTACAGAGATTCGTGGTTAATTTTTCCAATTTGACTAAAGCATTTATGCTTATTTTAAAGAAGGACACTACCTTTTACTAGGATGAGCGATCCCAAGAGTCCTTTGATGCTCTTAAGCGAGCCTTACCATCAACCCCTGTGCTTAGTCCACCCGACTATAGTCGTGATTTTTTTATTTATGTTGTTGCGTCCATGGAGACGGTTGGTATGGTTTTGGTTCAGGAGGATGAGGAGCTCCATGAGAATATAATATATTATTTGAGATGGAACCTTATTGATGTGGAAATCCATTATTCTCATGTGGAGAAACTTTCCTTGGCCACCATTCATGCGGTTCAGATATTGAGAGATTACATTCTCCTTCGCCAGACCTTGGTGGTATCTCATGTCAATCCATTTTAGTTCATCCTCACTATAGGGATGATCGAGGGAAAATATAATAAGTGTATTGTTATTTTGCAATAATTCGATCTCAAATTTGTTTCGGAGAAATTGAAGAAATCATTAATTTTTACGGAGCTCATTTATGATTTTCCAAGTATGGAGGAGGAGGAGGTTTATGAGGATACGTTTATCGATGAGCATATTTTCCTTATCTCAACTTTGGATCCATGGTATGGGGATATCATTATATATTTGCAAATGTTGAAGGTCCCTTCTCACCTTTCACGAGATGAGCGACGACGATTACGTCATGTATCTAAGAACTACCTTATAGTGGATAACACTTTGTACCGCCGTGGGGTAGTGTTACAAAGAAAACTTCCTATGGATTTGGGTACAACAATAGACAGACTAACTACATAAATCAATCATTTCCTATATGCAATAGAAACCAAACATCCGACACTAAAGGATCTCGATACATACCTTATTCCGGATGGTTGATGTAGATCACCGTTGAGCTTTTCCACTCTCCCTTGTATAAGTAATTTTCTCTCTCAACATTCAACAAACAAGACAAGCATGCTATATATAATTGTGTTATACCTACTATAGCATATATAATCAATAACATATAAGAATTTAAAATCATCCATGGATTCAATTCTCATTTAAATACACATTATTGGACAGGAAAAGATATTTCTATTAATATAAAACAGAGATTATAATAATGACAACCTCTGTCGGCACGTCTGTGAATTGGAGAAACTGAGTCCTCCACCTGGGCCTCCACCACTTCAATCCTCCATCTCTTGATAGCAAGCTCACAAGCATAGGTAAGCTTTGGAAGAACAAAAAGTGCTCCAACAGACAAAGGGATGCAGACTCAAGTATAAGCTCTGGCAACAATGGACTATAGTTTTCTTGCTCTTCAATTCCTCCCCCTTCAATGTATCCAAAGGGTTCCTTATATAGTTATTTAATGGGGTAATGGAAGGTCAAATTTGAGTGATCTCAAGAAATATAGAAGGCCAAGAGACAAGTGATTCAGATCCACATCAAGGAAAGCTTCAAAAATATTTGGCCTTTTGCACACATCCCAATGTACGCGGGTTTGAGGGTCAAATGCATCTATATACACGAGAAAAAGTTTAAAAGTCATGTATAGAAAGTGAGACATTTTTTTATGGATTATCTTGGAAAAATAAAAGGTACAAAAATTTTCCATGGGGTCTAAAGAGTCTGTAGAGGGACAGGGAAGGCCATAGAGGTGTGATCCACCATGTGTAGTAAAATTAGCTGTAACAGATGCCCCCTAATGTGTTAGGTCATGAGGGTCATACGATAGCTAAAATACATTATAACTCCATCCCAGAAGTGGAGTGATGAAGAACCTAGTGGAAGAACCAGCCATCCAATAGTATAATACAATGATCAAACTCTACACATAACTGCAAGTAGATATAGCAGTCCCGGATACATAAGAGTACAATGGCCATGAATAGGCATGATACAAAATATGACATGTGTGGTCATCACCATATACAATATAGATAGATCCGAATATCCATGATGAATATATAAAAAGGATCATGATATCCATGAAGGCTGAAGATATATAATTGATCAAGATCTCCATAATGGCTGGAAATATCTAACATACACTGGAATCAAGTCACGAGAGTTGAAATCCCATGAACTCTAACACGATCAAGGAGGTAGCATATATGAAATGCCACCAATATGGAAGGTATTCTACATAATCCACTATGAGTACATGTCCTACTATGCGAATAGAGCTGTCGAGGTTGAACATAGTAGTACAGCATCTGATTACCGGTCATTGATGTATACCGTTAACAGATACGATATCACCCACCGATAATGAAAATGGGAATCAAGGTACTAGAGTGCAAACTAACAAGTGTGAATAAATGTGTTGAGGTCAAACACTTAAAAGGATCCATTGATAAAGGGACATTGATGTATTCCCAAAAAAACTTTGATGGCAAGAGAACCTGCCACTGATGACTGCAAGTTTGAAGGCACTAAAAAATGACTCTATATTCCTATCCCAAAATACATGATTTGAAATCGATGGGATGAAATCTGCTAGAAAGAGGGCATTAATACATCCCTCATCATCCAACATGAGGTACTTAGCAAGGCTGTATAATGTGGAAGGAATCGATCATAATGTGCATGAACCAGTATCGGTACTGGGAATGGCCGACATGCAAAGTCAAGAGAACTAAGGAATGGTTGAGTCAGGTTTCAACTTCCTTCTAACAAGAGCATAAAGGTGAATGGTGACTGAATGTAGGTAGCATAGACTCGATATACAAAACTAGGCCATCTCTGCGACATAGGAGGCATCGACAGAGGCTCCATAGGGACTAGAAGCTTAACTAGTCGGTGGAGATAAACTCAAAGAAACGAGTACAGCTCCTAAAGTCAAACTATTAACCCAACCAACGGATGTGATATAGAGTGCTCTGTTCGAAGGAGACACGACTCGACTGCTACCAAAGATAACATCTTTTTTGGTCTAGCTTTTTGGTTTTTTAAATTTTTGGACTTCTTCAAATATTTTGAAAATCTTGAAAAAGAATAAAAGTGCTTTATAGTTATAGACTAGGAGGAGACGAGTGTCAATGGGAAAACAAAATAGTTCCAAGTGGTGGAACATACCTATGCTCAATGCAAGGACACATGTGTAGGATAACGACACTTGAGGGAAAGTCCCCTCTCGGTAAAAAATGGGGAATCAAGCTGCAAACGATATGTAAAATGGCTCTGCATGGGTAGACATGAGACAAGATCGGGCTATATGGCTGATAATCAAAGTCAGGAAAGCTGGCATAAGGCTCAATGAGGCAGGAAAAAATCATGATAATGCAATTACAACTTGACATAAGGGAGTCATGGGGACAAAGGCCAGCAAAAGATCAAGAGGAGTATGAGGCTCTTGCGCAAAGACATGGCAATACTATACAAAGGAATCCCACACCCTAAAGGAACCAAATGCAAAATAGGAGCTAACTAGGGCACCCATGTATGGTCAAGCTCTACCATTCACATCATATCACTTATAAAACAGCAAGAAGGTTCTGTGACAAGATAGAATGGGTTCGTACCTAAGGTTATAATGAAATGGTCATAAGGTCATGCAAAATGCACACGGATGTGAAATCTAACCTATATTCTAGTTTAAACATAATACCTGAAAGAGACACGAATGGGTCCAAACAATGCTCAAAACGGACTCCTACATCATCAGATTAGTCCAAAACGGTCCAAAATGGTCAGAAACGGTTCAAAACTATAGAAAGGGGGTAAAAAATTTCAAATTTTTTCTATAAATAGTAAAAAATTCAAAAATTACATATCATTTGAAATTTTTACCGATTTGAGCTTAGAACTTCAATCGCAAATTTCGGGAGCTTCGTTTGGCGAAATTCGACACCGTTTGTTCCAGGTAACTTCTCATGTCCTCCTCATCCATTTTCATGTAAATTGTTTCAATTTACATGGTCAATTTTTTACTTTTAGGCCAGTCTAAATTGGTCTTTTTGGCCCACACGAAAAATCGGTGCTTTTTTCGCGTATAGGGCTGGCTATACGCGGAAAAACCTCCCAAACCCGCATACATATGCAGCTGTTTTGCAAATAGTCATGTATGTGGCCACGCACATGGTTTTTTAAGGTATCTAATGACCAAAAATTATTTTTAATGTGGAGGATGGTCCTAGAATGGAGGTAGAGGGAACATGGAGACGTAGAAGAGGTTGTTCAAGGTGATTTGATGGCTCAACAAGCTCTACGTGCATGTGGGCTATACAAGTTTTGGTGTCTTGGAAGCCTGAGGGCCAAACCAAGACTCCTACAGATGCTAGTAGACTACTGGGATCTAGACTCAAAGTATTTCCCTATCAACTGGATGTCCCTCACTATAGAGGTGGAGGACATATACTTCATTACAGGATTGTCCCGACGAGGAGAGGTGGTGAACCTACACTCTTACAGGCCCGGAGGTGGCCTCACCATTGATGAGTACATTGCAGTATATTGTTTTCTAGACACAGAAAAGGTTGGGAGTCAAATCCCGATAAACTCCATCTAGGTGCTAGGACTGAAGGCCATACTATTGGCACTTGGTAGGATAGCTGGGCTAGCATCACTCCACCAGGCCTTACGGCCATTGATTTTCTATGCAGTGGAGTGCATGAGACCCACAGTTTACGATTGGAGTACTTTGTTGTTGAGTAACATGAAGCAACAGCTCAGTGACTGCAAGATGGGCAGGGTACAAAACTTTGGTTTCGGTAGTATACTGAGCACGTTCTTCTTTGAACATGTTCTGGGGACTAAGCCCTAGGGCTGATGTTCCTCCTCATGGGGTTTAAGATTCGGCCCAATGACATTGGGTAGATGCTATGCATAGACTGGGTGGAGGTAGGGTGTCCAACCCCTAACCAGCTGATTTCTTTCCATGGTGGCTGCGGTAGATTATTGCCATCGATGATTACCCTTATGCAGGAATAGATTTTTGGGGAGATCTCGACATGCCCCTACCACCAGGAGAAACATATGGTGATATTGGTAATGAATCCCAAACCCTCTTTTTAAGTTTTTTGAATTATTAAATTCTTTTGTGTTTTTTGATATATAGACTCAAAAGACATATTTTGGTGTGACAACAGATAGTGACAGCCTATCATATGTATGCAGATGTTGGACCACGGTGGCATGATGAATTCCCTCATCATAGATGTAGGGGAAGAGGAGATTATATCATGGGTTTGGATGCAGAGTGGACGCTCCAAAGCATCCACACAAACTTTCTACAAATGACACACTGGGTACCCATGGCGCAAGTCGAGGACTTTCTTGAGGATATGGAGTGTCAGGTGGTTGGGGTACCATGAGCATGGGTTTGGTTATTCTGACAACTAGCTAGAGTCATGGTGTGCTACCATGATCAGAACCCCACCTCCTCCTCCACCATAAGTTTAGAGACCTGAGAGTGATTTATTTTTGTACTACTATGTATTATATTTTGGTGGCTCGGAAGCCCCATTTTTGTATTATGACACTTATGTATTATGACGTCACGTTTTGGATGTTTAATGAATTTTTTTTATGATGATTGACTTTATTTATTTACATGTGTGTAAAAATGTATGTTTGTGATGTGCTTATGGTCCATGAAACAAATTCCAATCTAACACATAGTTAGCATATGAGTTAGAAACTTGATTAAAAATTCTTGAAACATGTATGTATGTTATGTTGTCAAATTGTCATTATAACAATCTCACACATAAGAATCTTCATAATAATGTCAGATCCCTAATACGATACAAGCCATTAAGCTGTGACACTACTAACTGTGAATCAAGACGTACCTCAAGAGACAGAACAGCATGTGAAATGGCATCCCGTAATAGCTCGATAATGGCACTATACTCAGCAACATTGTTCGAAGAAGGCCGTAAACATATGCCTCTTGAAGACCATACCTGACCTGTAGGAGTATAAATCACCCAAGAAGTAGAGGTTGAGTGTTGAGTGTGGTGGCTAGCACCATCAATGAATCCTATGAAAGAGGAAGACTCCATTGACATATTCCATAAGAAATGAAATCTAATCAACAAACCCGATCACCATAAGGAAACCTAACTATGCAAAAAAATGTACAATAATATACAATAATCAGCCCTAGCTGAAGATCATGCATATTATTTTTTAAGATAGAGCCCATTTCTAGGCTCTGCCAAGGCTATCCCCTCATAATATACCAGCTCATAGGCGCCTTTCTCTAACACACATTGACCACGTAAGGACCATGCCACATGGGATTAAACTTCCCTGCCCCTAAGGGTTCTTTAGCTTGATCCCACAAAAGGACCAAATCTCCTTCACTAAACCTCCTTGGACAGACAGACTTATCATACTGGACCTTAACGTGGCGCTTATTCACTTCTAGAGCGACTAAAGCATCTCGGCGCTGATCTAAGTGGACCAAACGTTCCTCCAATGAGGAAGTGTCTAGTAAAATCTCTATAGCTAGCTTCATAGAAGGGATTTCAAATTCAACCGCAAGACAGACTCCACTCCATGTATGAGCTGATATGGAGAAAAACTGGTGGTAGTCTTAACCGCGGTCTTATATGCCCACAAAGTAGGAAATAACGTGATATGCCAATTCATTTTACTTTGTGTGATGGTTCATTGGAGAATGGACTTAAGTGATTTGTTCACTGCTTCAACTTGTCCATTTTCCTGAGGGTAATAAGAAGAGGAGTGCTCCTGCTTATACCCTAGCTTTCAGGCCAACTCTTCCATCATTCGATTTTGAAAGTTCCTACCATGGTCAGTGAAAATCTCTTTCAGAATACTGAACTAAGTAATAATTTGGTTGAATATGAAATGCGCGGCTGTCTCACTATCATATTTAATCGTGGGCATATCCTTAGCCCAGTTCATGAAATAATCAATAACCACTATAATATGATGATGCCCCCCAGCTGAATCTAGGTTGCAATCCATGAAGTTAAGCACCCACTTATTGAAGGGATCAGCGGTGATAATCGGATGTAACGGGACAGGATGTGAGCACATATTGCATGCAAACACCTCGTAAGGGTGACACTTCTTGACTGCATTGACACAATCTTTAAATATTGATGGCCAAAAATATCTTTCTCTCAATATTTTTTTGGGCTGTAGAAATCCCAGATAAATGACCACCACATGCCCCTTCGTGGCAATCATTCAGCACAACCTCAGCCTCCTCATGGGTTAAACAACAACGTAAAATGGAATCTACCCCACAACGGTACAAAGTGTTATCCACTATAAGGTAGTTCTTAGATACATGACGTAATCATCATCGCTCATCTCGTGAAAGGTAAGTAGGGACCTTCAATGTTTGTAAATATATGATAATATATCCATACCATGGATTCAAAGTTCATCGACAAATGTATCCTCATGAACTTCCTCCTCTTCCTCACTTGAGAAATCATAAATGAGCTCTGAAAAAATTAACGATTTCTTCGATTTCACCAAAACAAACTTGAGATCGAATTCTTGCAAAATAACAATCCATTTATTATGCTTTCCCCTAATCATACTTCTAGTGAGGATGAACTAGAATGGATTGACATGAGCTACCACCAAGGTCGGGAGAAGGAGAATGTAGTGTCTCAATCTCTGAACCGCATGAACAGTAGCTAAGGCAAGTTTCTCCACACGGGAATAATGGATTTTTGCATCTATAAGGTTTCAGCTCAAAAAATATATGACACGCTCATGGAGCTCGTCATCCTCCTGAACCAAAACCATACCAATCATCTCCATGGACACGGCCACATAAATAAAAAATTCATGGCAATAGTCGAGTGGACTAAACACGGGGGCCGATGCTAAGGCTCGCTTAAGAGCATCAAAGGACTCTTGGGCTCGCTCATCCTAGCAAAATGTAGTGTCCTTATTTAAAAGATGCATAAATCCTTTATTCAAATTGGAAAAGTTAACCACGAATCTCCATAATAATTTTTCCATGCCTTGCAAACATTGAAGATCTCTAATATTTCTGGGGGGAGAAAATTGAAGTATTGCCTCAACCTTTAAGGGATCGACTCTTATACCCTCCTTGGAAAAAATGAATCCTAGCAAGCGACCCGACTTCACGCAAAATATGCACTTATGAGGATTTAACCTAACCTATTAGTGGCCACATCTTTCAAATACTAATCTCAAATGGTAGGAATGACACACTCTCAGCTGAGAATGAGCAGCAACATCATCCAAAAAGACTTCAATAATCGATTTGAGATCGTGAAAAATCAAGGTCATCACCCGCTGAAATGTGGCTTCGGTATTTTTAATACCGAAAGGCATATTCCAATATGCAAATGTACCCCAAGGACAAATAAATGCAGTCTTGTGTTGATCCTCTGGTTTAATTTGAATCTGATTATATCTAGAAAAGTAGTCCATGAAAGAAAATACCTCGCTTCCAGCACACTCATCCAAAATCTAATCAATAAATGGTGTGGGAAAATTATCCTTAGGACATGCACGATTTAAATTGTGGAAATCAGTACATATATGAATCACTCCCTGTTTCTTATCAACCGGAACGGGGTTTCAAACCCACTCTGTCAAGGGAACAGGATAGATAAAACCTGCTTTCAACAACTTTTCTATCTCAGCCTTAATCATGGGTGCTTTTCTAGTATTCACCACATGCAAATGTTGTCGAACAAGATTCACATTTAGATAGGTCTTAATTTCATGTTCGACAATACAAGGGTTGATACCTGGAATTTCCTTGTATGACCAAGCAAAGATATCACAAAATTCTTTGAATAACTTGGTATACTCCAGAATCTTAGCATGGGAACATTCTGCCCAAATATAGACATTCTGATTCTTGCTAGGATCATGAGATATATTGATATGGATCGCAGGTGATATATTCAACATGTTCCCATCAGCCATCTGACCAGGAGAGCTTAATGGAACCATGGGACTACAAATATTCTCACTAAGAATCTCCCTAAAGTCCTCATGCTCCAAACGATCAAGCTTGAGAATAAAATAAGATCTATGATGCAACTCTTCCCAAGGTGGCTCAACCCTAGACATGGCCTCAATAATAGCTTCATCTGACGGAAAAAAAACTATCAAGGAAGTCATGTGCATTAGAGGACTCAACTACCCATGCAGGAAGCAAATATGGGTCCTCCTCTTCCATCCATGAAGAGGAAGGACTAGGCTTTGCAACACCATCAATATTCACTTGATATGCAATCATTGTTGCAGGCAACGGCACGTTCATTTCGATAGGTCCATTTTAAAGTCTCGGTGTAGGCATAATCCAAGGATCTTCCATATGGGTAGTGAAAAAAGACACTGAGTTCAATGAATATGAAGCCCCATTGAAACAAGATCCAATCATAAGGATGGGTGCAGGACAACTAAATGTCCCCATAAGGGATGGATACATACCTACACCCACACTCCCAGTTACTGACTAAGAGTGGTCGATAATCGGGATAGAAGTTCCCGACGATGCATTAACACTCGGATTTTTAAATGATGTTTGATCAATTGTAACAATATTCCCATTAAATGGAAAGCATACAACTCGAAATAGAGAAGAGGCTATGGCTTGCATACTATACATCCAATTTCGACCCAGTAACAGATTGTAATCAAGGGGCGCATCAACCACCTCGACCTCGATCGTGACGGTCTTCCCTCCCAAATGGAATTTAAGAGAAGGAAGAAGTTCATGTGTTCGAAACAATATACCATCAAAGGAAGTCAACATAGTAGTGGATTTAGACAACTCAGGAGAACCCAAACCCTTCCAACATGACAAAGACATCACGGAAGTAGTAGCACCTTTGTCAATCACAGTGTGTTTGACAGTCATGTTAAGACATTCCACATGAATCAAGAGAGACACATAGTAAGGAAAGTGAGGCTGGAGTCCCATGGTTTCAAATTTGATGATAGAAGAAGATTTATCATCATTCACCCCAAGAGAAGAAAGAAAATCTTTCCTTTGTGATGGACAACTCTGAAGAACTTCAAGTGCAGACATCGCATAAGGAGTTTGGCCCAAATCCTCGACAAAATAATAGTTATGGGTGGCTCAGGAATTAGAATTGTGCCCTGAACGCTTTAATACTCCCTTAGGAATGTGAGGTTAAATCTCAGGTTTATCCATAGGATTTTGAATACACAAAGGAATCTTGGTAGGAGGAGGTTATTTCCCAAGGTCTGATTGTGACGAACAATAGTCTTTCGCACGAGTCACAACCTTAGTAGCATGCACCATATTGATGCACCCATGACTAGTACTCGTTTACAGCAGATTTTGATATCCACCCGACGGAGAATGAGGATCATGGGTCCTCGATTTCATATTTTGATTATGGGGTAAAGTATTGGTCAGCACAACTTGGCCCTATGCTATGAACCTTGAGGCATCTTCCATACAAGGGCACAAGTGAGTGAGGTGGTCATCCTTACACAATTTCCAAGGAAACTTAACCTTATGTTTAGACTGCTTGTCCCCCCAGCATTACAGTCATTCTTGTCATTAAAATTGGCATTTTTGTTCTTGTTTCCACCCTTACGATTGTTTTTACTCTTTTTCTTATTCCTTTCGGGTTGTTGGTTTCCCTTCTGGTCCAACGATTGCACAGAAAGTACACTCACCATTTGGGTGGGTTGAGACGAAGCCATAGCTTGTCTCGACATGGATTGGTTTCATAACTGAGTTTGTAGGTTTGGCACTTGTAGAACCCACAATGCCATCGGCATGTGGTCCAGGCTTGATCTTGGGATCGAAACTAGAATGTAGAGTGTTAGGTATGATCTCATATAATAGTCCGGATTGAGAATAAATCAAATCCAATTCTTGTGCCCTAAAAATTGCTTCTTCCTTGTTTTGGACTCCGGATGTAGAAACATCCTTTGAGATATAAGGTAGCAATTATTTAAGGAACCACTCAAGGAAAAACTCTGGCGGTATGAAAGATTTAATCAACCTCTTCTATCTACGCCACTCTTGGATATGGTCCGAGATATGTGTGGCTTTGTCCTATCAAAATGTCGACAAGAGTTATGTACCAAAGTCATAGTGCACTGGTAGCTGGAAGTGGTTGAGGAAATTCATAGCAAGGTCATCGAACAAAATGAATTCCCCCTTTGGTAACTCTATGTACCATTTCACTGCAGGCCCTGTGAGGGTGCGTTGAAATAGCCTCAAATGGATTGAATCATCGTGTAAGGAGTTGGAAGATCACCAAAGGTGAAAGGTAGAGACATGTTCACTAGGATATTCTCCTGGTTTTCCCTCGAATTTGGGAATGTCTGAGGGAATCTTGGTAGGGACAGTCAGCCAAGCCAGGCCATAAGATATTGGATCGTTCATTAGTCTCAATAAATCAGGTAAATTTAACGTTGTGAGGAAAGGGAGCCTAGTTTGAGCTTGTATATGCCATGCTCCCTAATAGTTTTGGTTCATATAAGGATGACTATTGTAAATACCATGACCTTGGCCATAATATCCTCCTCTTGTTTGACCCGTGTAGGGATACATGGAAGTATTATGATGTGGTGAACCTTGACTATGCGGTGCTACAAAGCCATAATTAGAGGAGTAAGCGGGTTTTTGATACCCATACCCATAAGGTTGATAGCTCTGTCCATACTATGGTCCATAATATCTTGCATGAGAAGTTCCATAAGATGTCCCATGGGAGATCCCATGAGAATCTCCATAAGTAGGGATATGGGGAACTCCATGCGATGGACCGTAAGATGATCTAGAAACATGAATATGACCCCCTGAGACAATAGGAGATACTTGACTCTAAGAAACTACTATATGAGTAGTCACAGTACGAACATGACTAGTAGCAACATTCCGATCCGAAGGACCACATGAAAGGTCCCATACCCATAAGGTTGATATCTCTATCCATACTACGGTCCATAATATCTTGCATGAGAAGTTCCATAAGATGTCCCATGGGAGATCCCATGAGAAGCTCCATAAGTAGGGATATGGGGAACTCCATGCGATGGACCGTAAGATGATCTAGAAACATGAATATGACCCCCTGAGACAATAGGTGATACTTGACTCTAAGAAACTACTATATGAGTAGTCGCGGTACGAACATGACTAGTAGCAACATTCCGACCCGAAGGACCACATGAATGAGGGGGAGGAAGGGTTGTTAAAAATGCATTCGAAGGAGTTGGAATAGAGGACAAAGGGACATGTGAAGGGATATAAGTGGTATTCCCTATGGTCACTTGTCTTGGTTGTGGTATCTGTATATGGATACTAACTCTATGTCTAGGACGAACATGTGAGGTAGCTTCCACCGCCGGGATGGAAGGTGCAATGTGACTAGTGCTCCCAAATATCTCCGCATGGAAAGGAACAGGAATGCCTCCAGGTGTAGTGCTAGGTTCAATTTTTGACTCGGCATTATGTGCTAGATCATGTGCAGGGATATCAGGCATGCCATAACTAACATGAGTAGTGCTTGTGGGTTCATGATGAGTCTCGTCTCCCAGAAACCAATACCGGTGACCTATGAATGAGGGATCATATCCAGAATGTGAAGGTATATCAGGTGAAGGATCATATACAGGAGTAGGATCTTCCTCCCCAACCTCTTGAGGTGGAGAGGACATCTCAGGAATCTCATTCTCATGATCTCTCGTCATGTGTGAATCAATGTGAGAAGTAGTCTTCCCAGAAAGTCTATTTCTCTCTCCCAAAGGAAGAGGAGACGTGGAAGGCGGAAGTCCTACTAAACGACGAGAACGACGGAGTGCTGCACTCGAATCCACAATGACTCAAAAAATGAAAAAGACTCTATCTAATTACGCAAACCCTAGATAAACTAGTGTGCATAGAGCAAACACCTATATAATGTAAAGCCAAGTCACAAGCAAGCAAGGGTAGGATATGTGAGCTCTCGAATGAAGCAAGTATGTCTCTCCTAGGAGAGGCTTAAGACTCCCATGCACAATAAGCGGAGGTTTGTAACCAATTATTGTGGCCCTCATCTTCAACGCATATAGTGAATATGCTATCCGACCCTAATCTAGCTGACACACCTGCAGAATAACCTCTACGAAGTACCCCCTCGATAACCTAGGTAAGGCAACTAAGGTCACCTCAATATAATCAATGCTCAGGTTGACAGTCGTAGGCAGGATTGACTATATGGGAAGGGTAGCAAATCCTCAAACTCTCGAAAGAGCCCTGTTACCACCTAAGTTGTACTTAGTGGTTTTTTATCAAGTGAGCCTGGTGAACCGAACAGGGTTAACTTGTTCGGACTTCAAAAAGACCTTTGTAAGTACTTATGGGAAGTGCTTGTTGTACTATATCACATGTTCATACCCCATGGGGGAGTTGTAATAAATGTTCTAGCATGATAGTGTCTATAAAATACTCGGTCTCTTAGACTTCATTTGTCAAACCGATCAGCCCAGGGTGTTTTTTCCCTTGGTTATTATTGGTTGTTGAATAAACGACTAATAATTTCTGAGTTTTTCACTACATACCTCCAAAGTTGGGGTGGTCGACTTGGCATTTAGGCCTATTGAGGTTATTAGAGTCTATGTGTCAATGTATAAACATGCTAGACATCATTTTTGAGTCACATGAACATGTCTAAGTCCCCCTAGGTGTTTTTCATTTTTTCAATTTTTTAGTTTTTTTAGTGTTTTTTATTAAAATTAAATTTTTCCAGAACTTAGGCTATTATTTAATAGTTTAATTGGAAAAATTGATTTTGTAAGAAAAGTGGGCCAAATAATCGGTTTCAATCATGTAGGTGCTCATTTTCAAGCTAAGAGCACCATGTAAACCCATGGACCCACTATTTCCTAAGTTTTGAGTGATTTTCCATCACTCAGGTCAGAAAAGCCCCAAAAATCAATTATTGATTATTTTAATTAATAAATTGATGAATAATGGAGCAAATCCAAAATCCAAAATCAGTGGATCCTCAGCTGATTGGATTGAAATCAGTCAGATCTGAAGCATATTGACTGGATCTGACAAATGATTGACTGAAGGAGGGGATCAAATCAGATCTAGAGATGATCTATAGCTATCTTCATGGGGAATTGTGCCCTCTCTCTCTCCTCCACAGGTGTGGACTCTCCTAGATGCTCTGTGGACTGATGTGTCGGTGTATGGGTTGATTTTTTAGCTCAATCAAGCCCCCAGTTGACAAGTAGGCCCAGTTCAGCTTCAGTTCTGCATTGATGAACTCTCCATCAGTTGATTTCACTTGATTCCATGAGGAATTGTGCCCCCCCTGGGCTGGCTAGCCTGTAATTTGTATATATCATTCTTGAGGCTCCCTCTCCCAAGCTAGTTAGAGCTGGAATGAAGGGATTGCCATTGTAACTCAGTATTTGATCATCATTTGTGAATAAAGAAGATTTGGAGGCTATACTCTATAGTGCATTTGTATGTGTGTATTCTCAGTGTTATGCTGCTGATGTGGTAGCTGCAATTTCTTGCCAAATTCTGTGCTGCTTCTGTGTTCTGGCTTCAAGGATTCAGCTAAATCTAGTAATGGTGTAAAATAGGAAAGCTATATTGCTTGATCTTGTTTATCCATATGATGTATGCTCAAAAATTTCAGTTGTATGCTTAAATAAGGTTATTTTGGCATGATCTTTCATTTTTGTTGCTTTATACATCTATATCCAGATCTCACGAGGTGTGTGTAGGCTTGTGTTATTTAGTTGCAGGTTCCCGATTGGATGAAGGTGTGGATCTATATTGAAACCATTCCTATCCAATAATCTCAATACTCTATCCCTCAGAACTCCACAAAAGGGCCTCCTTTCAGCTTGCTCCATTCAAGCAACGATCCAACCTTCTCTCCTCTTCTTCTCATTTCTACAAAAAATCAACATTTTTACTCGGTTTCTCTGTTCGTAGCTTTGATTTTGCTTAGATATATCATATTAAAAGTAATTCCAACATAGATATATCTTTTCAAATCCTATAGTCTATATCTTTCACTTGAAAAAGTTTCATAAGCATTCTAGATCTAGCTTTAGGGAAATCGTCTTTTTGCATGAAAAATTAAAGAAAGCTTGTAGATTGCATGCATTAAATTTCCTTTCGCTGCTATAAAATTTAATATTCTGCAATATCAGTGCATATTTCATTGTCTGCACAAACAGAAATCCAAGATCCCAAGGAAAGCTTGCTTTCCTTGGTTCCTTTTTCGCCTGTTTAGCCAGTTTTAACTTCATTTTTTTTTAGATAAGGTAGGTTGATCCAAAGGTACTCTTAAAGTGATTTTGGGCATATTTTATTCTAAAATGATTGATTTATTTTATCATTTATTATATAAAATAAAGGAAGCTTCTGTCCGAAGTGGCCTCAGGAGCTTTCAAATCCCCCCAGGGGTCTCCCTTTTCACTAAAATCTTAAATTTTTCGCAAAGTTGTAAGATCTTGGTTTCAGCCTATATAAGGACCAAGAAGTTTCTAATATTTCATTTCACTGATATTGTAACCAATAATAAATAAAATTATTTTTGGAATAGGCTCTTTCGAGCCCATTCCCCATCCCCCCTAGGGGGATTTGCATCGGTGCGCTTTTCGTCTCTTTCTGCTTATTTATTTTTTAAACTAGAATTGATCTAATTTGAAGGGTAGTATACTTGATTTTATTATTAATTTCATATTCCACCTTTTTTTTTCAAAGTAATCATAATACTTACCCCACGATTTCCCGATTGACCCGAAAGGGGAAAGAGATTCGTGGTAGGACTAATTAGAAAACCAGAATTGTGGAACTGTTTTATTTTTCATAATTTATTTATCATCAATTATAAAATTAACCCCTCCTCGATTCCTCGATTGAGATCCACTTGGATAGAAAGAGGTTCCTGGAGGGTTTTCTTTTAAACAAGAACACCCAGTTTAAAACTTACTAAAATTGACAAGACTCCAGTGTGTATGCTCTGCACTTGGCTGTGGTTCATCCAATCAGTCAAGATGTATCAAAAGCACTTGGGTGACTAGTATAATTAGGACCCACTCTCCCCAACTGACAAACCATAAGGTGAAAATCCAACACCTAGATCAAACCTTTACGGTGGCAAAATACCCAAAGGAAGCGGGAACTTCTGAAAAGTGACCTCAGGGCGCCGATCTTTGTCACACCCTAACAGGTGCATTATGAACAATAGCCACATAGACTCCATTTCAGCCCACATATTCCTTACGGGTAGCCATGAAGGTTTATCTTTGGACATAATCCAAGTACTCTCGGGTATATCTGGAGTCCCCCCTTAGCCTAATTTTAATCAACTCATGCTTCAAACTTAACTTAAAATGTACCAAGAGGCAATCACAAAACATTCACTCCAAGCACATGCAAGTATTATGTTTCTATTTTTTACTCCATTCTAAGGCACTAGTTATTTTCTTGCTTTATAAATATCGTGTCTCAGCATTGTGCTTTCGTGTGTTCATCTTTTATATCTTGCCATCTTTGGATTATCTATAGTTAAATTGAAAACTCCTAAGCAACTCATTCAATTTAACATCACAACAATAAGTAATTATCCTTAGTAACTTAATAGGGTCTACCCCCCTTGGCTTCATTAGGAGTTGAGCCTAAATAGAGGAGTCAAGAACAAGGTGACAGCCTTGACTCGAGACTTTTCCCCAAGGACACACCGAGTGGCTTGAGGATTTCTGCCACATGACCCAGGTGTGTGAAAAGGCGGCAACACCTTTTGGCGCCATTGCCGGGGATAAATTTTTTATTCCCTAGTACGACTTAGCTTAACTTTTTTCAAAACAACTAAAAAGATAAAAAAAAATTGATTGATCTAGTCTTTAAAAAACATAAAAATTAAAACTCGATCCATCTAACGACTCCACTATCTAACATCCCTTCAAGAATTTCTACCCAAAGAAACTGCCGACAATTATTATTCCTAGAAGGTTTTAAGAAGAAATGGGGGGAAAAGAAAGAACCAAGACATTTGCTTGCTACCCTTCATAATATAAAGAAGATGGAAAATGAAACCATTGATGAATTTAATACTAAGTTCAGATGTGTGGTTGCGGACCTCCTTAGAGAAATCAAGCCAAGGGATGCCTCCATCCTCATATCTTACATCGAAGCTTTCACTGGGGATTTGAGGTACCAGTTAAGGGACAAATATCCGACCGATTTAAAAACTGCTCAAGATCTGGCCGAGAAAATAGAAAGGAATATGCAATCTTTGGGAAAATCCAACATTCCAGGTTACACTAGGGGAAGCACTTCGTACAACAAAGAGAAGGGAAAGGCCGTTGAATTAGAGGAAAAGAAAACCTCTAAAGACCCCATGGAAAAGGTAACTAGCCTGTTTGAAAAAGTGATGACTAGTCAGAACCAATTCATGACAAACCAATCTGTACAATTGAATAATATTCAGAAGAGAATAATCACACTGGAGAGAAATAATGGACCTAGGAACTTTTATCCTAAACTGAATCAGGTGTATAAGAAGAAGGCTCCTCAACATGAACCTAGGATTCCAAACTAGTTAGACTCAACTAACCTAGTAGATGAATCCATTCCATGGTGTAGACCTTGTGATCAATTCCACCCAGAAGACACTTTATATATAGCAAACCAAGTTATAGAACATGGAATGGCGGAGGTCAGTAATCAGGAAAAAACATCAGGCGAGTCTGATCATGTGTACATGGTATGCCGAACCTATCTTTTATCAAACCAGCATTGGCAGCAGGCCATGGATTACGGTTTTGAGAAGGATATACTTTCTAATTTTTATGGTGTAATGCCTTCTCCATAAGCAATTAAGGAAATGAAGGAGGCCAGGTTCAAGGGAGTTGTGTATCAAAGAAGAGAGAAGCCATCACTGTCTAAGCAGTACAAGCCAAAGGTAACCACTCCTCCCCTCCTAGATCCTCCTATTGTCCCTGAGTCAAATATTGATATGGGAGAATGGATAAGAAGTGCTAAGATTCATGTTTATGAAACTGATGTCCTTAAAATTCCTGGTCAAAAAGAAAAGTTATTGAAAGCCTTAGAGGATAGTCAAAGTAAAGCTCATAATATTATCAAAGAGGATCCTCTTCCTAATAAAAATTCTATATTTGAAGCTGAACATATTGAACCTATAGATATGCCCATAGTCCTCAACAGTGTTGATCCGAGAAGATAAGACCACCCACCTTTTTATGTCTCCCTCTTAGTTGATAAACTTCTCCTTCATAACTATATGTTAGATTCAGGTGCTTCATCAAATGTCATGACAAGAAAAGTAATGGAGCAATTAAAACTAATGGTCACCCGACCCTACCACAATGTTTGTGCCATGGATGCAAGAGAAGTTGAAGTGGTAGGGATAATCTTAAATTTACAGGTTAAGTTGGCTAAGTATCCTGATATCGCCATGTTGATGGATGTGGTGGTGATAGATGTTCCAGATAATTGGGGTATGTTGTTATCCAGAAAATGGGCCGTAACTCTTGGTGGGCACATTCAAATGGATTGGACATATGCTACTATACCTGCATCAGAGAACACTAGGGTGATTCTACATAGAGAAAAGCTGAGGAAACGACATGTAGAAAACCCTAAGAAGCCCAGAAATGAATTTGTTCATTTCATTGATAACTTTGGAAACTATGCTATTTTGTCAAATTTCATGGCCCCCATTAAGGAAAACATTAAAAATGAAAAGATCGATGAAGTTTGGAAAATGTACTTTGACGGGGCTTATTCCAAAACGGGAAAGGGTGCGGGCATCGTGATCATCTCTCCTTCAAATAAAGTCTACAACTTTGCATTCAGGTTAGAGTTTGAAGCATCAAACAATGTAGCCGAGTATGAGGCATTGCTCCTAGGGTTAGAAACCGCTAAAGATATGGGGATAAAGATGTTGAACATAAAAGGTGATTTAGTTTTCCTCCATATTAAGAATCAGTATCAATGCAAAAATGACAGACTAAGAAAGTATAGGAATGCCACATGGGACACTATGGAATGGTTTGATGCACTTAACATTCAAAAGGTCCATAGGGAAATGAATGGGTTAGCAGATAAATTGGCAGTAGCAGCATCCACCCTCCAGCCATCGGATGAAATGATTAATGGGAATGGAAAGATGGAAATTAATTTCAGACCTTCAATACCAGATAATATAGACCATTGGCAGGTGTTCAAAGATGATGAGAAACTCTTGAGATTCATCCACAATCTGCAAGAGTTTAAAGGTTGCAAGATCAATTATTAGCAGGAAGGTAAAGAGTATCAGGAGTGTGAGGATAATGAAAGGAATCACATCCCGAGTAGCCTTATTTCTTTTGAGAATCTTTTCGATCGAAAGGACCATCATAAAAAACAAAAAGAAGAAATAAAAATTGGGAATTATATGGAAATAAACATAGGAACTGACAAGGATCCCAAGTTAATAAAAATTGGAAAAGGTACTTCGGAAAAGGAAAGGAACAACTTGATCAACCTAATCAAAGAGTATAGAGATGTGTTGGCCTTTAGTTATGATGAGATTAAATCCTATAGGGAGGATGTGTTTCAACACACTATTCCCCTCACAAAAGAATCTAAGGAGGTCAAACCTTTTTGACAAAAACTTAGGCAAATAAATCCTAAGTTGGCCCCCATTGTGTAGAAGGAACTTTAGAAGATTCTAGAAACAAGGATCATAGCACCTACAAGCCATTCATCTTGGTGCTCAAACTTACTTTTTGTTAGAAAGAAGAATGGGTCAATTAGAATATGTATAGATTTTAGAAATCTAAATACATCATGCCTCAAATATAATTACCCATTACTCGACATGGAAACTTTTCTTCAAAGAGTAACATGATCAGGAATGATGTCCATGTTGGATGGCTTTTCCAGTTATAACCAGGTATTGGTAAATAAAGAAGATCAACATAAGACTACATTCACCACACCTTGGGGTACCTATAAATTTCTAAGAATGCCTTTTGTCTTATTGAATGCTGGTGCCACCTTCCAAAGAGCAATGGATTTTTCCTTCAAAGAACTTATAGGCAAAATAATTGAAATATATCAGGATGACTTAACTGTTTTTTCAAAAGAAATATCTGACCACATAAGTCATCTTAGGCAGTTTTTTATAAGATGTCGGAAATATGGTATTTCCTTGAATCCCTCCAAGTCAATCTTTGGAGTTGATGAAGGAAAGTTGTTGGGGCACATCATTTCTAAAGATGGTGTCAAGGTTGATCCTGAGAGAGTTGAAGCTATTAAGAAAGTCCCCTTGCCTCACAATCTAAAATATCTCCATTCCTTTAATGGTCAAATTAATTTCATAAGAAGGTTCATCCCAAACTTAGCAGAATTAATGAAACCTCTAGAAAAGATATTAAAGAAAGATGCTAAGTTTGAGTGGACGGATGAAGGGAAAGTTGCATTCAAGTCCATCAAAAATGCCATATCCATGTCGCTGGTCTTGACCAATCTAGATTATTCCAAAGAATTCCAGATATTATCCTTTGCCTCAGAAGACACTATTGCCGGCATTTTACTTCAAAAGAATAAGGAAGGACAAGAGAAACCCATAGCCTTTATGAGTAGAGCCTTACAAAATTTAGAATTGAAGTATACCACGATGGAGAAACAATCCTATGCTCTTGTCAAGTCCCTTAAACATTTCAGAACTTATATAGGTTACTCCAAAATCATTGGATTTGTACCCCATGCAACTGTTAAAGATATCATATCCCAGCAGGATTGTCTAGGAATCAGGGGTAAGTGGGTTTCAAATATTCAAGAATATGATTTGGAGATAAAACCTACTAAATTAATTAAGGGACATGGTCTTGCAAATATGTTGACTCAAGTAAATGAATAGGCTTTAGGAATAATCTACCAAAGCAACAATTCAGAGCAAAGTGTATCAGACGAGCTTCAGAGATTAGAACATCACCCCTCGTACACCGACATCATATTTTTCCTCCACAACCTTACATGCCCTGATCACTTACTTTGCCATAAAAGAAGGGCATTAAGGTTAAAGGAAACTAAGTATTGTTTGACAAAAGATGGTTTGGGTTGGAGAAACCCTGATGGTTTGATACTTAGATGTGTCGATGAACCTGAGTCCAAGAATCTCATGGTTGAGTTCCATTCAGGATTTTGCTGTGGACATTTTGCAGCAAAAAAAACTGCCCACAAAATCCTTAGAGCAGGCTACTATTGGCCAAACCTATTTTCATATGTGCACAATACTGTCAGAGTTTGCCCCCATTGTCAGTTATTCACTGGAAAGCAACAAATGAGAGCCTTGCCTCTAAATCCAATAGTAGTCCAAGCCCCTTTCCAGTAGTGGGGGCTTGACTTCATCGGTAAGTTCAAGGATAACTTGAGTAATGGTTACTCTTGGATTCTTACCGCCACTGATTATTTTACCAAGTGGGTAGAGGTGATACCCACCAAGAAGGAAACCGATGCTATATTCATGGACTTCTTAGAAGATAAGATTATCACGAGATTCGATGTGCCAGCTAGAATAATCATGGATAATGGCCCATGCTTTGTTTCTTTTGAGATGTCATCTTTCTGTTTCAAGTATGGCATTATCCTATCTCACTCGTCCAATTACTACCCATAAGGAAATGGTCTAGCAGAATCAAGTAACAAGAACTTAATGACCATAATAAAAAAAATTGTGGGCGACAATAAGAAGGATTGGGATAGCAAAATCAAATTAGCATTATGGGTCGATAGAATCACTAAGAAAAGTTCAACCGGGAGGATCCCTTTCGAACTAGTCTATGGCCTTGATGTCACCCTACCAGTCCATCTAAAGCTTTCAGTTTATCATCTCCTCCAGACATTCAGCTTAGATCAAGAGGCCATCTAGAATAGAATAAACTAGTTGATCGATCTAGATGAGAGCACAAGAAACTCTCTTGGCCATAGTATCAAAAATTCAAACAAGGTCAAGAGAGCCTTTGATAAGTCTACCTGGCCAGGGTCCTTCCAAGTAGGTGACATGGTTCTACATTGCGACAAACGACAGGAAAAACCTGGGAAACATGGAAAGCTCGACAGCCTATGGTTGGGACTATACATCATCGATGAAATAGCAGGAACAAACTCCTTCTACCTAAATGACTTGGAAGGAGAAAGATTGAGCTTACCAGTGAATGGTTTCCTCCTCAAGCTGTTTTTCTCCTAGACAGTTTGATGCCTTTAGTGGCATCGATGGTTTCAGGGCCAATTTCTAAACCTTGCCCTGCATTTATTTCTAAATTGTATATATCATATTGTTGTATCATAGATATTGTTGTATTATAGTTATTTTGTACCATGTTGAAAAGTTTCCTTTCTATATTAGTTTTTGTAAAATATTCCTTTTTGCACATTATAGATTAATTATGTACATTAGTGTGTTTTGATAGCTAATTTTTTCTTATATATACATGTTACTGACAAACTCTAATTGCCTTGTAGGACCCAGAGATTCCAGAGTTCTCACATCCACTTTTTTGAACAAAAGATCAGTCAGAGAATGTGTCCCAGATGGAGCCAGAATGTTACCACCTAAGTTGTACTTAGTGGTTTTTTATCAAGTGATCCTTGTGAACCGGACAGGGTTAACTTGTTCGGACTTCAAAAAGACCTTTGGAAGTACTTCTGCGAAAGTGCTTGTTGTACTATATCACATGTTCATACCCCATGGGGGATTTGTAATAAATGTTCTAGCATGATAGTGTCCGTAAAGGACTCGGTCTCTAAGACTTCATTTTTCAAACTGATCAGCCCAAGGTGTTTTTTCCCTTGGTTATTATTGGTTGTTGAATAAACGACTGATAATTTCTGAGTTTTTCACTCCATACCTCCAAAGTTGGGGTGGTCGTCTTGGAATTTAGGCCTATTGAGGTTATTAGAGTCTATGTGTCAATGTATAAAC
The DNA here is from genome assembly GCA_001517045.1 of Pseudotsuga menziesii. Taxonomy (NCBI): domain Eukaryota; kingdom Viridiplantae; phylum Streptophyta; class Pinopsida; order Pinales; family Pinaceae; genus Pseudotsuga; species Pseudotsuga menziesii. The sequence goes on along the minus strand of LPNX010965319.1, from coordinate 116,137 downwards.
ATGCTAGACATCATTTTTGAGTCATATGAACATGTCTAAGTCCCCCTAGGTGTTTTTCATTTTTTCAATTTTTTAGGTTTTTCAGTGTTTTTATTAAAATTAAATTTTTCTAGAACCTAGGATATTTTTTAATAGTTTAGTTGGAAAAATTGATTTTGTAATAAAAGTGGGCCAAATAATCAGTTTCAATCATGTAGATGCTCATTTTCAAGCTAAGAGAACCATGTAAACCCATGGACCCACTATTTCCTAAGTTTTGAGTGATTTTCCATCACTCAGGTCAAAAAGCCCCAAAAATCAATTATTGATTATTTTAATTAATAAATTGATGAATAATGGAGCAAATCCAAAATCATAAATCAGTGGATCCTAAGCCGATTTGATTGAAATCAGTTAGATATGAAGTAGATTGACTGGATCTGACAAATCCTTGACTGAAGGAGGGGATCAAATCAGATCCAGAGATGATCTACAGCTGTCTTCATTGGGAATTGTGCCCTCTCTCTCTCCTCCACATGTGTGGACTCTCCTAGATGCGCTGTGGACTGATGTGTTGGTGTATGGGTTGATGTGTCAGTGCAATTAAGCCCCTGGTTGACAAGTAGGCTCATTTCAGCTTCAGTTCTGCATTGATGAACTCTCCATTAGTTTATTTCACTTGATTCCATGAGGAATTGCACCCCCCCTGGGCTGGATGGCCTGTAATTTGTATATATCCTTCTTGAGGCTCCCTCTCCCAAGCTAGTTAGAGCTAGACTGAAGGGATTTCCATTGTAACTCTGTATTTGATCATCATTTGTGAATAAATAATCTTTGAAGGCTATACTCTGTAGTGCATGTGTATGTGTGGATTCTCAGTGTTATGCTGCCGATGTGGTAGCTGCAATTTCTTGCCAAATTCTGTGCTGCTTCTGTGTTCTGGCTTCAAGGATTCAGCTGAATCTAGTAAGGGTGTAAACTAGGAAAGCTATATTGCTTGATCTTTTTTATCCATATGATGTATGCTCAAAAATTTCAGTTATATGCTTAAATAAGGTTATTTTGGCGTGATCTTTCATTTTTGTTGCTTTATACATCTATATCCAGATCTCATGAGGTGTGTGCAGGCTTGTGTTATTTAGTTGCAGGTTCCCGATTGGATGAAGGTGTGGATCTATATTGACGCAATTCCTATCCAATAAACTCAAGAATTTGTCCCCCAGAACTCCACAAAAGGGCCTCTTTTCAGCTTCCTCCATTCAAGCAACGATCCGACCTTCTCTCTTCTTCTCATTTCTACAAAAAATCAACATTTTTACTCGGTTACTCTATTCGTAGCTTTGATTTTGCTTAGATATATCATATTAAAAGTAATTCCAACATATATATATCTTTTCAAATCCTCTAGTCTATATCTTTCACTTAAAAAAGTTTCATAAGCATTCTAGATCTAGCTTTAGGGAAATCGTCTTTTTGCATGAAAATTTAAAGAAAACTTGTAGATCGCATGCATTAGATTTCCTTTCAGTGTTATAAAATTTAATATTCTGCAATATCAGTGCATATTTCATTGGCTGCACAAACAGCAAGCCAATATCCAAAGGAAAGCTTGCTTTCCTTGGTTCCTTTTTTGCCTGTTTAGCTAGTTTTAACTTCATTTTTTTTGAGATAAGGTAGGCTGATCCAAAGGTACTCTTAAAGTGATTTTGGGAATATGTTATTATAAAATTCTCACTGTATTTTATCAGGCCTGACAGAAAATAAAGGAAGTTTCTGTACGAAGTGGCCTCAGGAGCTTTCAAATCCCCCCAGGGGTCTCCCTTTTCACTAAAATCTTAAATTTTTCGCAAAGTTGTAAGATCTTGGTTTCAGCCTATATATGGACCAAGAATTTTATAATATTTCATTTCTATGATATTGTAACCAATAATAAATAAAATTATTTTTGGAATAGGCTCTTTTGAGCCCATTCCCCATCCCCCCTGGGGGGATTTGCGTCGGTGCCCTTTTCGTCGCTTTCTGCTTATTTCTTTTTTAAACTAGCATTGATATAATTTTCAGGGTAGTATACTTGATTTTATTATTAATTTCATATTCCACTTGTTTTTTCAAAGTAATCATAATACTTACCCCACGACTTCTCGATTGAACCGAAAGGGGAAAGAGATTCGTGGATCTATTTTATTTTTCATCATTTATTTATCAGAATTTATAAAATTAACCCCTCCTCAATTCCCTGATTGAGATCCACTTGTATCGAAAGAGGTTCTTGGAGGGTTTTCTTTTAAACAAGAACGCCCAGTTTAAAACTTACTAAAATTGACAAGACTCCAGTGTGTATGCTCTGCACTTGGATGTGGTTCATTCGATCAGTCAAGCTGTATTAAAAGAACTTGGGTGACTAGTATAATTAGGACCCACTCTCCCCAACTGACAAACCATCAAGTGAAAATCCAACACCTAGATCAAACCTTTACGGTGGCAAAATACCCAAAGGAAGCAGGAACTTTTGAAAAGTGACCTCAGGGCACCGATCTCTATCACACCCTAATAGGTGCGTTATGAACAATAGCCCCAGAGACTTCATTTAATCCCACATATTCCTTGCAGGTAGCCGTGACGGTTTAGTTTTGGACATACTCCAAGTACTCTCGGGTATATCTGGAGTCCCCCCTTAGTCTAATTTTAATCAACTCACGCTTCAAACTTAACTTAAAACGTACCAAGAGGAAATCGCAAAACATTCACTCCAAGCACATGCAAGTATGATGTTTCTATTTTTGACTCCATTCTAAGGCACTGGTTATTTTCTTGCTTTATAAATATCATGTCTCAGCATTGTGCTTTCATGTGTTCATCTTTTATATCTTTCCATCTTTGGATTATCTATAGTTAAATTACAAACTCCTAAGCAACTCATTCAATTTAACATCACAACACTAAGTAATTATCCTTAGTAACTTAATAGGGTCTACCCCCCTTGGCTTCATTAGGATTTGAGCCTAAATGGAGGAGTCAAGAACAAGGTGACAGCCTTGACTCGAGACTTTCCCCCAAGGACACACCGAGTGGCTTGAAGATTTCTGCCACGTGACCCAGGTGTGTGAAAAGGTGGAAACAAGCCCCCAAATATGAATACAATCCTGGAAATATCTCTGGTGCTACTCAATAATGACTAGGGGTCATCCCAATCAATAATCACCCACACTGCATCATGCTTAACTCCCTTGTAAGAGGAGGAACCTGAGAAACACTAATTATACCAAGGAATTTCACACTCTCACCTGGAAAGACACATATATGTTGGTGTTTAGTGGTCTTGGAGAATTTACTCACAATGAACTATTCCAAGACCTTAAAACCTAATCTTGTTGGTGCACCCTAAAAAGAAAAGAGTGTAATTCATTTTTATTATGCGTTGATTTTAATTGGATTATTACTCAAAAGGGTAAATGATCGTGCAACTAATGGTGTTATAATGCAACAAGAAGTAAAATGCACACCTAACAATCAATGCAAATGCACTGTGTCAAATGAAAAATGGGGTATGCTACTACGTGAAATGAAAAATTCTCCTTCAAATGAAAAATGCAATCATTCCTATATGAAAATCTGATGAATAATTTTCCAAGCAAACCTAGTGCAAGTACCATGCAAAATGCAAAATGCAATGATGCATAATGATGCAAAGAAGAAAATATTTTTGTAATTTTTTGAATTAAAATGAGATAATAAAGCACAAGAATGACTCTACCATCCCTAGACTCTGCAATCACTATCAAACAACACCCACGCAAAGCACTAAGGCAAAAGAGACCTAATGCACTAATTACAAAACAAAAATTAGAAAATGTAATGACAAGAACATTTTAAAAAATTCTAACTAAAATAGGTCTTTGGTAGAAACAAAGGTGTATACAGACTCTAGAAGCATCCAAGGAGACTCAGCAATCATCAAAACTCACCCAGCAACACTTAATATTCCCCTAAAATTCAAAACTCTGGGCATACGCGACTGTGTACAGAAAACCCGTGTATATACGCGGATATTCCAGTAAAACCGCGTGTACACGCAACAGTGAAGCAAAAAATCACGTACATGAAGAAAGAGAGATAAAAAGAAGGTAAAATAGACAAGCTGAGACAAACTTTACTTCTATCAAAAACTAACAGGCAAACATGCCCCCAGACCTGACTCAGAAATAGAGAAATTAGAGCAATTCAAGAACATTGAATGCCGATAAAAACCCCCAAAGGAAATGACTAGGAACTCCCCAGCGGGGTCTCCAATTATGTTACGGAGAAAACTTCCTATGGATTGGGGTACCACAATAGATAAAGTAACCGCATAAATCAATCCTTTCCTATATGCAAGAGAAACCAAACATCTAACACTAAAGGATCTCGATACATACCTTATTCTGGACGATTGATGTAGATCCTCGGTGAGCTTTTCCACTCTCGCTTGTATAAGTAATTTGCTCTCTCCACATTCAGAAAACAATATAAGCATGCTATATATAATTGTGTTAGACCTACTTTATCATATATAATCAATAACATATAAGCATTTAAAAGCATCCATGGATTCAATACTCATTTAAATACACATTATTGTACAGGAAAAGATATTTCTATTAATATAAAACATAGATTACAATAGTGACAACCTCTGTCGGCAAATATGCGATTTAGAGAAACTGAGTCCTCCACCTGGGCCTCCACCACTTCAATCCTCCATCTGTTAATAGCAAGCTCACAAGCAAAAGCAAGCTTGGGAAAAACACAAAGTGCTCCAAGGGACAAAGGGATGCAGACTCAAGTATAAGCTCTGTCAACAATGGACTATAGTTTTCTTACTCTTCAATTCCTCCCCCTTCAATGTATCCAAAGGGTTCCTTATATAGTGCTTCAATGGGGTAATGGAAGGTCAAATCTAAGCGATATCAAGGCATATATAAGGCCAAGAGACAAGTGATTCAGATCCACGTCAAGGAAAACTCCAAAACTATTTGGACTTTTGCACACATCCCGATGTACATGGGTTTGAGGGTCAAATCCGCGTATATACGCGAGAACAAGTTTAAAATTCATGCATAGAAAATAAGACATGTTTTTAGAGATGATATTGGAAACATAAAAGGTACAAAAATGGTCCATGGGGTCTAAATAATCTGTAGAGGGACAGGGAAGGCCATAAAGGTGTGATCCACCATGTGTGGTAAAATCAGCTGTAACAGGTAGATTTCATTTTACATCATTGTTTAACCCATGATGAGGCTGAGGTTGTGCTGAATGATTGCCATGGAGGGGCGTGTGGTGTTCATTTATCTGGGATTTCTACAACCCAAAAAATTAGTAAAGTGGTATATTTTTGGCCATCGATCATCAAAGATTGTGTCAATGCAGTCAAGAAGTGTCACCCTTGCTAGGTGTTTGCACGCAATATGCGCTCACATCCTGCTCCATTACATCCGATTATCATTCCCGGTCCCTTCACCAAGTGGGGGCTTGACTTTATGGATTGCAACCCAGATTCAACTAGGGGAAATCATCACATCATAGTGGCTATTGATTATTTCACAAAATGGGCTAAGGCTATGCCCACGATTAAATCCGATGGTGAGACAATCGTGCATTTCATTTTCAACCAAATTATTACTTAGTTCAGCATTCTGAAAGAGCTTGTCACTTACCATGGTAGGCACTTTCAGAATAGAATGGTGGAAGAGATGGCTTCGAAATTAGGGCATAAGCAGGAGAACTCCTCTTCTTATTACCCCTAGGTGAATGGGAAGGTTGAAGCAGTGAATAAATCACTTAAGTCCATTCTCCAATGAACCGTTGTGCAAAGCAAGATGAATTGGCATATCATGTTATCTCCTGCTTTGTGGGCCTATAGAACCACGGTTAAGATTGCCACCAGTTTCTCTCCATATCAGTTTGTACATGGGGTAGAGTTTGTCTTGCTAGTTGAATGCAAAATCCCTTCATTGAAGCTAGCTATAGAGCTTTTACGAGACACTTCCGCATTGGAGGAACATTTGGTCCACTTAGAGCAGCTTGATGAGCAGCGTCGGGATGCCTTAGTGGCTCTAGAAGTAAATAATCTTTGAGTTAAGGTCCAATATGATATTTCTGTCTATCCAAGGAGGTTTAGTGAAGGTGATTTGGTCCTTTTATGGGATCAGGCTAAAGAACCCTTGGGGGCAGGGAATTTTAATCCCATGTGGCATGGTCCTTAGGTAGTCAACCATGTGCAAGAGAAGGGTGCCTACGAGCTGGTGGATTATGAAGGGACAGCCTTGGTGAAGCCTAGAAATGGGCTCTATCTTAAAAAATACTATGCATGATCTTCAGCCACGGATGATTATTGTATATTATTTTACAGTTTTTTGCATAGTTAGGTTTTCTTATGGTGACCGGGTTTGTTGATTAGCTTTCGTTTCTTATGGTAGATTTAGATGGATTTTTCCACTTAAATAGGATTCACTGATGGTGCTAGCCACCACACTCAAAACTCAGCTTCTGCTGCTTGGGTGATCTACAGTCCTACGGGCCAGGTATTGTCTTCAGGAGGCGTATGTTTACAGCCTTCTTTGAACAATGTTGTTGAATATGGTGCAGTTATCGAGTTATTGTGGGATACCATTTCACATGGTGTTCTCTCTCTTGAGGTACATATTGATTCGTAGTTAGTGGTTTCACAACTTAATGGCTTGTATCATATTAGGGATCTGACATTATTATGAATATTATTACCTATGAGATTGCTAGAACGACAATTTGAGAACATACCATACATGCATGTTTCAATAATTTTTAATCAAGTTGCTGACTCATATGCTAACTACGTGTTAGATTGGCATTTGTTCCATAGACAATAAGCATATCACAAACATACATTTTTACACACATGTAAATAAATAAAATCAATCATCATAATTTTTTTATATTAAACATCCTAAATGTGATGTCATAATACATAAGTGTCATAATACAAAAATGGGGCTTCTGAGCCACCAAAATCTAATACATGGTAGTACAAAAATGAAACACTCTCAGGTCTCTAAGCCTGAGGAGGAGGAGGAGGGGGGTTATGATCATGGTAGCACACCACAACTCTAGCTAGTCATTGGAATAATCAAACCCATGCCCGTGGTACACCGACCACCTGACGCTGCATGGCATTAGGCAAGTCATCGACTTGCGCCATGGGTACCCTGTGTGTCAAGCATACAAAGTTTTTGTGGATGATTTGGAGCATGTGCTCTGCATCCACACCCATGATGTCATCTCCTCTTCCCCTCCATCTATGATGAGGGAAACCATCTTCTCGCCGTGGTCCAACATATGCATACACATGACAGATTTGCACTATGCGTTGTCACACCAAAACATGTATTTTGAGTCTATATATCAAAAAACAAAAAAAATTAATAATTCAAAAAACTTATAAAGAGGGTTTGGGATTCGTTACCTATGTCACCGTATGCCACTCCTAGAGGTAGGGGCATGTCCGGATCTCCCTAGAAATCTATCCCTGGATAGGGATAGTTATCGATGGAAAAGATTTTCCACCACCACCATGGAAAGAAGTTTGTTGGGTAGGGGTTAGACACCCTACCTCCGCCCAATCTGCACATAGCATCTGCCCAACTTCATTGGGCTAGATCTTGAACCCCATGTGGAGGAATGTCCACTCTAGGGATAATCCCCGGTACACGCTCAAACAAGAACATGGTCAGTATGCTACCGAAACTGAATTTTCTCACCTTTCCCATATTGCAGTCACTGCGCTGATACTTCATGTTACTCAACAGCGCAGTGCTCCAGTTGTACACTATGGGTCTCATACACTCCACCGCATAGAACATCAATGGTCGTGAGGCCTGGTGGAGTGAACCTAGAACTGCTATCCTGTCGAGTTCCAATAGTATGGCCTTCAGTACTAGTACCTGGATGGATTTTGATGGGATTTGACTCCCAACCTTTTCTTTGTCTGGAAAACAGTATACTGCAATGTACTCATCAATGGTAAGGCCACCTCCGGGCCCGTGAGATCGTAGGTTCACCAAATCTCCCCGTCGAGATAATCCAGTAATAAAATATATGTCCTCAATCTCTATAGTGAGGGAAATCCTTTCGATATGAAAATACTCTGAGTCTGGATCCCAGTAGTCTACTAGCATCTACAGGAGTCTTGGTTTAGTCCTCGGGCTACCAAGACACCAAAAATTATATAGACCACATGCACATAGATCTTGTTGAGCCATTAAGTCACCTTGAACAGCCTATTCTACATCTCCATGTTCCCTCTCCCTCCATTCTAGAACCACCCTGCACATAAAAGTTGATTTTTGGTCATCCTTATGAGCGGTCGCATACGCGACTGTGTGTAAAACAGTCGCGTATGTACGCGGTTTTGGGAGGTTTTTTCGTGTATGGCCATCCATACGTAGAAGAAACCCCGATATCTGCATGGGATGAAACAACCATTTTAGATTCACCTAAAAATTAAAATTGACAATGGAAATTGAAAAAAATTGCATGAAAATGGAAGAGGAGGACATGACAAGTTACCTGGAACAAACGATGTCGAATTTCGCCAGATGAAGCTCCTGGAATTTGCGTTGGATGTTTTGAGCTCAAATGGGTTAAAATTTCAAATGATATGGAAATTTTGAATTTTTTACTATTTATAGAAAGTTTTTGAAATTTTTGAAATTTTACCCCCTTTTCTATAGTTTTGGAACGTTCCTGACCATTTTGGACCATTTTGGACTAATTTGATGATGTAGGAGCCCATTTTGAGCACCGTTTTGACCATGCTTTTGACCCGTTCATGTTGATTTCAGGTATTATGTCTAAACGGGCATGTAGGTTAGATTTCACATCCATTTTCACTTTGCATGACCTTATGACCGTTTCATTATAACCTTAGGTACGAACTCATTCTATCTTGTCACGGAACCTTCTTGTTGCTTTTAGAAGTGACATGATGTGAATGGTAGAGCTTGACCATACATGGGCGCCCTAGTTAGCTCCTTTTTAGCATTTGGTGCCCATGCCGACATTTTTCCTTTAGGGATTCCTTTGTACAGTATCGCCATGAATTTGCGCAAGAGCTTCATACTCCTCTTGATCTTTTGTTGGGATTTTTTCCGCAGGACTCCCTTATGTCAATTTGTAATTGCATTATCATGAGTTTTTCTTGCCTCATTGATCCTTATGCCGGTTTCCCTGACTTTGATTATCAACTTTATATCCCGAGCTTGTATCATGTCTAGCTACTCAGAGCCATTTTACATATCCTTTGCAGCTTGATTCCCCATTTTTTACTGGGAGGTGACTTTCCCCCGAGTGTCATTATCCTACACATGTGTCCTTGCATTGAGCATAGGTATGTTCCGCTGCTTGGAACTAGTTTGTTTGCCCCTTGACACTCGTCTCCTCCTAGTCTCTAACTATAAAGCACTTTTTTCTTTTCCAATATTTGAAAAATATTTGAAAAAGTACAAAAAAAAACCAAAAATCCAAAGAAGAAAAGATGTTATCTTTTGCAGCATTCGAGTCATGTCGCCTTCGAATAGAGCGCTATATATCACATCCGCTACTTGGGTTAATAGTTTGACTTTAGGAGCTGTACTCATTTCTCTGATTTTATCTCCACCGACTAGTTAAGCTTCCAGTCCCTATAGAGCCTCTTTCGATGCCTCCTGTGTTGTAGAGATGTCACAGTTTTGTATATCAAGTCTATGCTTCCTACATTCAGTCACCATTCACCTTTATGCTCTTGTTCGAAGGAAGTTGAAACTTGAGTCGGCCATTCCTCAATTCTCTTGACTTTGCATGTCGGCCATTCCCAGTATTGATACTAGTTCGTGCACATTATGATCGATTCCTTTCACATTATACAGCTTTTCTGAGTACCTCGTGTTGGATGATGGGGGATGCCTTAATTCCCTCCTTCCAATGGATTTCATCCCATCAACTTCAGATCATTTATTCTGGGATAGGAATCTAGAGTCATTTTGAGTTCCTTAAGACTTGTAGTCATTAGTTGCAGGTTCTCTTGCCATCGATAGTTTTGGGAATACATCAATGTCCCTTGATCGATGAATCCTTTCAGGTGTTCAACGTCAACACATTTATTCACACTTGTTATTTTGCACTCTAGTACCTTGATTCCCATTTTCATTATTGGTGGGTGATCTCGCGTCTGTTAATGATATACATCAATGATTGGTAATCAGACAATGGACTACTATGTTCGACCTTGACACCTCTATTCACATAGTAGGACATGTACTCATAGTGGATTGTGTAGAAGACCTTCCAGATTGGTGGAATTTGATATATGCTACCTCCTTGATCATGCCAGTGTTCATGATATTTCAGCTCTCGTGACTTGATTCCAGTGTATGTCAGATATCTTTATCCATTATGGAGATCTTGATCCATTGTATATCTTCAGATTTCATGGAGATCATGATCCTTTGTATATCTTCATCATAGAGATTCTTAACTATCTATATTGTACGTGGTGATGACCACACATGTCATATCTTGTATCATGCCGATTCATGGCCATTGTACTCTTATGTATCCATGAATCCTATATGTACTTGCAATTATGTGCAGATTTTTATTATTGTATTATACTATTGGATGGATGGTGTTGGAGTAGGGTCCCGCAGCTACAGAATAATCTGCTATTTTGACGGACAGACAGTTTTGGTGGAGATATAAGAGGCAGAGCTACGACGCTGTAGCAGGTTTCTAGCTACAGAGCAGAGCCGAAAATCGTGACCGTAGAAGACAGAGAAGTCAAGGAAGACGACGGTACCTGAGCGGTCGAGAAGAGAGAGCTCACCCACTGCATTGAAGGCAGTGGCAGATGACAGGAGGGCTCAACTACCCTCATAAAGGAAAAGTAGCAATGAGGCCGAGGTATTGAAGACAAAGGACAGCCAGGGAAGCAGCGCCGGTACCCATGGTTAGCGTTGGGAAGCATGGAAGACTGCAGGAAGCTGTGGTAAATGGGAAGCGGTGCATAGTACCCATGGTCAACACTGGGAAGCATGGAAGACTGCAGAGAGTTGTGGTGTGACGAATAGCGGCTACCTCGAAGTACAGATACACCGACTGTCACTAGTTAGGGTTTGGGTTACTGTTGGGACAGGCCCGCAGTGTTGTAATGGCGAGACCTTCGGGCCACCTATAAAGGGATGTAGTTTGTATTGCAAAAGGTTGGCATTTTGGGCATTTTAGGCCATCTAGTTAGTCAGATCATCAGTAGTCTATTAGCTTACTGTTATTTTGTATTGTAACAATCCGCAGGGATTGACAGAGAGGGAATAGTATATTGTAAGAGAGACAATATAGAGATAGAGAAGAGATCTAAGAGAGAAGGGCTCCAGGCTGTGTGCGGAGTTACCCAGAAGATCTCAAGATGCATATGCGGTGTAGCAAAACTGTGTTTACCTTTCCCTGAGCTATAATAGAAACACAGTTCTGTGGATGTAAATTCCATCCTGGAGGTGAACCACGTTAAAATCGAGTGTTATGCGATTGATTCATGTGTTGTGTTTATTTGTTGCATCTGTTAGTTACTATATGAGCCTTGTTTACAGTTGAATGTATGTATACGTTGTTCAGTTCATAGCAATATAGAAGGATAAACATAAGTTGAAGTCTTTGGTATGTTGTATGCGGGTTCATTTATGCTTTGCTTGAACAGTCACTAGTCGCAGTGTTAAACAGCCTGGTATGTTGAGTCTTGCAAGTCGACACAAACAACGCTAAGTGCACTGAGCCACGGGAATAGGATATCGTAGGGAGGCGATACCGCACCGGCAGAGGAGCTGCGGTGCGCGATACCATAGGTTAAGGAGTTAGCGTTGGGGAGAAAGTTACATGTCGCCTGGTGCGCGGTGATGCGATAAGGCTGGAGTCATCGCGAGTCAGTGGAAGTTGCGCGACGCGGAAAGGAACTGCGCGACAGGAAAAGAGAGATCTCACGGCTATAAGAGCTACGAGACGAGGAGATCACGCGACGCGAGCAAAAGGGTTGTGCAACGCGTAGAGAGAGAGGCCTAGCAGCTAGTAGAGCTGCGAGTCGCAAATAGGATGCCACAAAACCTGGTCCAAGACACTTGAGTCCTTTGCCAACCCATTAGAATCACTTCGAGTGAGACTTCAGGCCGCTTCGCGGTCTGTCACCGAAAGGGCTAGTGAGCTAGGGGTGTTGTTGGTTAAATACAGTAAACCTGGGTCTGCCCATGATAGCCAAATAAATGGTTTCGTTGTCGGCTTTGAACAAACAGAGCGCTGATGTTCTGGTGGCATCCTACGAAAGACGAACTCAACGAGTGGGTTTGGTCTAACCAGAAAGAGTTTGCTGAACGAGAGAACAAGAGTCCTAGACTGAGTACACAGGACTGGTTACAAAAACATATCATTACAGACCTGCATGCGATATTTTTTGCGACCTTTGGGAACGAGCTTTATGATTGGTTATCAAAGTTAACTGACACAAGCATATTCAAAAAGAAAAGAGACATTGTCTGGACACCAGAGCTGATTCAGACCGTGAAGAACCTTGATAATCCTATCACAAGGGAAGTAGACTTATGGCTTGTGAGTGTGCTAGAAGGCTTCGTCACAGAGTTTGCAGTTGACCAGAGGAAAATATTCAGCGAGGCCGAGCGCTATTTCTTCAAAGGATATCGTGGTAAGTACCTAAGATCTTTAAACTTGTCCATTAAGATGCTATTACATGAAAAAGGAACAATGGATCTAGTTTCAGATGAATAAGTAGAAATAGTAATGTCAGAAGAGGTTGAAAGTGATTTTGATGACATTGGTCGAACTCGTAGTGGAAAGAAGTATAAAGTAGATTTCAGATCTCCAATATTTGAAGACAGTTCAGATAGTACTAGACAGCAGAGTCATAGTACCATAGAAGGAACAGAGGGGGGTATCCCTTACCACCCTTACACCCCACAGAAATAGACCGAGACTCAGAACAATCCCGTAGGAACTCCATCCAGTAGCTCACAGACAGTACCTACCACCGCTACATCACCTCCACCTACAACGCCGAGTGGTAGTAACACAGTAAATCAGCATCCACCATGTAGAAATAGAATGGGGGATGATATGAAGCTACCTATATTTAAGGGAATAGGGGCAGAAGACCCAGAGCAGCATTGGTTTCTATGTGAATCCATGTGGACCATTAAAGCAATCAATGACAATAACCTTAAACTTGTACAGTTGGTCACCACACTAAGAGACCGAGCCTTAACATGGTATATAAAGTATACCACAGTCCCCAGGACACTTGTCTAGGTCAAGACCTCCATGATTAAAGAGTTTAAGAAACCTAAGTATGAGTCACAGTGCATTACAGAACTCAAGACATCAAGCAGCTACCTACAGAGTCGGTGTGGGACTTTGATCATAAATTCAAATCCCTTATTGACCAAGTTAGTTTTGAGTTCGCGCTGGAGCAGCATAAGGAATGGTTTATTACAGCGCTAATCCCTCACATTAGATTGCCGTTAATGCAGTAGAAACTCCAGACACAGGATGATGTGTTGGAGATGGCGATGAAACTAGAGGCTTCACCTCTAGCTGAGAGCCGTATAGGCATGACAACCTTACAAAATCAGTTGGCTAATCTCACGCTACAGTTGCATGAGCTTAAGAAAGGGAAAGAGGTTGCGCAAGACATATGGTGCGTAAAATGTAAAGCACAAGGCCATACTAAAGACAACTATCCAGTCTTTGTAGAATATATAGAGATAGGGGCTCCTAACCCCTTACCACAGACCCACGGACCGTGGTGTGAAATATGCAAAACACGAGGACATCTACCTCAGCAGTGCCCACTACTTCAGAAGTACGTGCAAACACCTAAGAACTTATACTGTGTCTTCTGTAATTCTGTAGGCCATGATGAACACGATTTTAGAGCCTATGATATCATGGTTGGAGCAAAGAAAGACTTGTACAGAGTCCAGTCAGAGACACAGGGTCCAGCAGCAGAACCACAACATGATCTGACTTATGGAGGCCATGGAGGAGGATTCAGAGGACAAAGTCGGGGAGGAGGCTTTGACAGAGGAGAAGTTTTTGGCCATGGTCGTGGACCAGTTACTTGTTACAACTATAGAGTTGTAGGACATTATGCTAGGGACTGTCAGAGCCCTACTACCACATGCAACTATTGTAAATATTATGATCATACTATAGAGGAGTGTCCTACCTTGATAGCTAAGATCAGAGAACCTAAGCCAGCAGTAAACTAGAACATCCAGCTTATTGCTGCTGAGCAGGAAGAGCCAGAACCAAGAGTCAATATTGTGAATCGCAGCGGTGTTTCTACTAGTGGGACATCGCAGGAGACGGAAAAGAACACAAGTCAGGAGTGGGTACGCAGAGCTCCTAATAAAGCAACACCACTCGACCTGCAGAAGAACAAACAGACATTTCAGGAAGCTAAGGCTTTCTTTGATGACCCTACGCAATCAAGATCGTAGGTACCACCATCTAGGGGCGTACCGCAGTAAGCACCTTGTGGCGATAGCCTTGTACAGACATCATAGGCTACCACATCGAGAAGATGCGATGAGGATGAGATGACAGGAAGTGTACATTCCTTCCTGTGGATTTGTCTAAAACTTGTAAGAAATGAGTAATCTATCACAGAACTTCAGCGTATTATAGATCAGTCTCAGCCATCCTCTTCCGTGAGCAGTACACAGTGTGCTATTCATAATATTATAGGACATACAAGAACGGGAAGAGAGATGCGACTCACAGCGCAGGTTGGAGAATTTGAAATGGATGAGGTGATCCTAGATCTAGGATCAGATGTAAATGTTCTGACTAAGCAGACATGGGAACAGATGGGTATCCCTAAGTTAATTAGCAGCGCGTGTCACCCCTGGGTCGGTTACCGCAGGTGCCAGTTGACATTGACGGAGTTCGCAGCTTTGCGGACTTTGAAGTTATAGAAATCATTGGCGATAGTAGACCGTATCCAGCACTACTAGGAATTGATTGGGCGATTGGTAACATGGTCATTATCGACCTAAAGAGAAGACAAATGACCTTTGAGGATGTGCAGATCTGGGTCATCGCACCGTTGGATCCTTTTCAAGGTCCTAGATATATTGAACCTATCCGAGCAGAGGAGGAGGCACGTAACATGGAGAGCCTCTATCAGATGACCACAAACCAGAGTGACTACATCAATCCAACCATAGAAGGGAACATTAGTTGGCGATGCGACAGCTCATGCGCATCAGATTTAGATGTTGGTCTAGAGAATTGGCAGAATAGACTTCACGAAGTCTCAGCGCGTAGATGCGTGTACTTGAAACAGTCACTGTGATGGATTGGCGCAGAGATCAATGAGATTCCATCATTTCATGGTCTAATAGATATCCAGGACTTCCTCGAGCAGTTTGAACAACAGATTCCTCATGAGCAGAGGATCGTAGCTATGGACCTTGCAGTACGATCCACACCTGCAAGATGGTGGTATGCACATAAAGAGAACATCACATCATGGGATGATATTAATAGATTCATGGTGATCAAATTTTCTGACAACAGAGAGTATGTCCAGTAGAAATACACAAAAGAGAGTGACCCCAGATCACACATTCAGACATCTGAACAGAATTGGTCGGACATTCCCGAGGATGAATGGGTTCACCGATTCATTCATACTTTGGATACAGTTCCAAGGAACTGGTATACAGAGACTGAACTACGCAAGGGAACAACTACATGGCCACTTATGATAGACAACTTCCTACTCACCTTCGCTTTTGAATCTGAGTATCCAAGTGTTGATCAGGCCCTACAAGTAATAAAGAGTAAGATATTTGAGGATTGTACTATATCAGTGTCAGCTCAACTTGAGTGGGCTATCCAGCTAAAAGAGGCATTAGAGTGTTATAATTTTTCATCTGAACTAGAGGAGCAGGATGAGGATCCTCGTGACACCAACATTCCAGAGTCAGAAGGCACTCGTGATATTGAGGGACCATAGTTAGAAATTCCAGCAATCACAGAGCCCATCAAGATTAAAAAAATCAATATTAGCACAGACACAGAACCTAAGTTTGCCTCTATTGGAGACTATTGGAACGATGAAACAGTCGGACAGATTGCAGACTTGTTACATGACTATCAGGACCTATTTCCCACCAATTTCATAGAGATGAAGGGAATAGTCGGAGACCTGGGAGTCATGAGGATACCATTGAAGGAGGATGCTAGACCAGTCAAACAGCGCCCATATAGATTAAATCCATGATATAAAGAAAAAGTAAAGGATGAGATCGATAAGATGCTAGCAGCAGGCATCTTTGAACCTATAGAAGAAATTGAATGGGTTAGCCCCATGGTCGTACAAGAGAAGAAAACCAAAGGAGACATCAGGATCTGTGTCAATCTGAGCAAGCTCAACGATGCATCGTTTTACGATCCATTTCCAACACCGTTCACTGATGAGGTATTAGACAACGTGGGAGGACAGGAGGTCTACTCCTTCACTGATGGATTTTCAGGCTACCATCAGATCAGAATACATCCAGAAGATCGATCCAAGACCACCTTGGCAACAGAATGGGGCTCCTTCCAGTATACGGTAATGCCCTTTGGTCTTAAGAATGCACCAGCTATATTTTCGAGAGTAGTAGTTGTTGTATTTAAAGAATACATCCATAAATTCCTAGAAGTATATTTTGATGATTGGACTGTATTTGGACTAATTGACAAGCACATAGGAGATCTAAGACTGATGTTAGAGAAATGTAGGCAGTATGAGATTTCTCTAAACTTGAAGAAATGTATATTTTGTGCACCATTTGGTATTTTTTTGGGTCACATTGTTTGCAGACAAGGCTTGATGGTAGATCCCGCAAAGATTGCCATCATTGTAAATCTTCCAGCACCCAACTCAGTCAAGCAACTGAGGATAGTACTTGGTCATACCGGGTACTACAGAAATTTCATCAAGGGCTACGCAAAGATTACAGTACCAATGGAGAAATTGCTAAAGAAAGATGTAAAATTCCTATGGAATGAGGAATGTCAGCAGAGTCTAGACACACTTAAAGAAAAGATGGTTACAGCGCCCATCCTAGTATTTCCATACTGGACTAAGCCATTTCATGTACATGTGGATGCATCTAGCATCGCATTAGGGGTTGTCTTAACGCAACCAGGAGAAGGGGATATTAATCATCCTATCGCATACTCAAGTAGAAAGCTATCGACAACAGAAAAGAATTACACCATGACAGAAAGAGAAGGCCTAGCTATGGTGTATGCACTGCAGAAGTTCAGGAACTACCTATTGGGTGCCTCATTCAAGATGTTTACTGACCATTCCGCATTGAAGTATCTGGTCAATAAGCCATTGTTAGGGGAAAGAATCTGCAGATGGTTACTTCTCTTTCAGGAGTATGATTTTGAAATCATTGTTAAACCAGGAAGATTGAATGCCGGACCTGATCATCTATCGTGGATAGACTCAAGAGAAGAGCCAAGTAACCTAGAGGACAATTTTCCAGATGCGCAGTTGTTTTCTATTCAGATCGCAGACGACTACTATGCTGATATTATTCACTTTCTCACTATAGAATTGGCACCTAATGAGTTTACTAAGCAGCAAAAGAAGCAATTGGTTGTTAAAGCAATAGACTTCACCCTGATCGCAGGACACCTATACAAGTTAGGACCGGATGAAGTTTTGTGCAGATGTGTGATGCCGCTTGAAAAAGTGCTATTATCAGAGAGGCACATTCAGGAACCGCAGGAGGTCATTTCGCAGGAAAGCCGACTGCGCAGAAAATCCTAGATGCAGGATTATGGTGGCCTACGTTGCATAAGGACACCAAGGACTTTTGCAGATGCTGTGATATCTGCTAGAGGGTAGGAAAACCCTCACGACGAGATGAAATGCCGCTGCACCCGTAGGTTATGCTGCGCGCATTTGACAAATGGGCTATAGACTTTGTGGGTCCTATCAACCCACCAAGAAAGTGCACTGGCGCGAGATATATTATCACTGAAATAGAGTACCTCACCAGCTGGGCGGAGGCCAAAGCAGTAAGAAATTGTGATGCTGCTACATCCGCATAGTTCCTTTTTGAGAACATCATCACTAGATTTGGCTGCCCCATAATTTTGATGAGCGATCAAGGCACACATTTCTTGAACCGCACCATTGAGGCCTTGACAGAAGAATTCCAGATTCAGCACCACAAGAGCACTCCCTACCACCCACAGGATAATGGTACAGTGGAGGCCTTTAATAATATTTTAGAAAACGCTCTTACTAAAATCTGCAATAGCCAAAGGAATGATTGGGACCTCAGAGTTAACATTGTATTATGGGCGTATAGGACCACATGCAAGAAACTTACAGGCCACACACCTTTCAGCTTGGTGTATGGACAGGAGGCTGTTATGCCTATGGAGTATATTCTTCCCAGTTTAAGAATCGCTCAGATCACCGGGATGACTGATACAGACAAAGTGGAGGAAAGGCTAGCACAGCTGCTTTCCTTAGAGGAAGATAGATTCATCGCCGGATTCCATCAGAAAGTGCAGAAGGCATGAGAAAAAGCTTGGCATGACAGGCACATTAAGAGCAAGACTTTCCAGATTGGAGACCTAGTACTCCTCTATGATAGTAAATTCATTAAGTTTCCAGGGAAGTTCAAGACACATTGGCTGGGGCCATATCAGATACAGCAAGTTATAGAGGGAGGTACCGTTCAGCTCAGCCAGCTGAATGGGGAGCTTCTTCCCACATTGATTAATGGCAGTAGGCTTAAGCTCTATAGTGATAGACACCCCACCTCTCAGCCCTAGCTTAGCCAGTTTATGGTTGTGCAGATGTCCAGTGTAGTTGAAAGGAGGCATCGCACCAGGAACCAATCTACATTGGCAGGTATTATAAGTATGAGGAATCACATAAGGTTGGTTCATTTTGCACAAGTCATTAGTGGCTTACGGGGGAAAAAAATGCTTGTTTGTTTGCGCAGGTGATGCGGTGTTGCAGCGCAGTAATGCGATGTTTCCCCATGCCACGTATTTAGTTTTGCAACCGACAGAGGGCTAGTCAAGTCACCTTCTGACAGGCAGTTAATGAGGAAATGACCGGTATACCTTACCATAGATTTAGCAGTAGCATAATTAAGTTTCCAGATTTGGCAAATCTTCAACGAGACCGGTGGTTGTACACATGCTTCGAGGGAAACGTGATCAGATTTCAACATTTATTGAGGATCGGATGATGGGTGTGGTCTCGTTGATGTAATTATTACGACCGACGGGTTCATTCTAGATGACCGTTGCATCCGGGATTGTTGCCTTCGGCATAAAAGCAGAAATTGTTCATTCGAGAGGGTTACACTTACAAAATCCCGAGAGATATAGAGTAAGCTGTTAAGAGTTCCCTCTGAAGAGTTCACCTCGTTACAGAGTGCTGTGATTCCCAGAGTTCGAAGCCATTGCACGCCTAGGATATTCCACCAAGTGGGTTCTTTCCGAGGAGGAACCTTTAGAATACATGCTGAGACATTTCGACCCTGGTGGCCGTATGTCCGCTATGACGACGCCGCCCAGGGTTGTGAAATTAGGAATATCACAGGTAAGATGATTTCTAAGGATGAGGAATCAAGTGCAGGATGTAGAAGATGTCATCAAAATCTCTGCTAAAGAGAAGAATAAAGCCGAGCCGATCACTGAAGATAAGAAAGCAGAGCGGAAGAATGATGAGAATAAATATCCCACTAGGAAGAAAGTAAAAATGAGAAAAAGGAAGCAACGGGAGAAGGAAGATGACCTATCTCATCAGCTAGGAGGAGAACAAGAGGTTCCATAGGTCAGGAACGAAAATATATGGAACCCAAGCAGTGTGAATACCTGGAGCGAGTTGCTGAGAAGAAAAGTGAAAGGGAAAACAAACCGAACAAGCAAAACTTCAAGATGCAGACAAAGTCTTGTTCTCGGAATCGAATTCCTAGTTTGTATACCTTTCACATAAGTAGGCTCTAGACTGAATGAAATGTTGAGAAGGCTGGAAGATATAGATTTTCCTTGTGATAAAAGTTCTAACCCAGAAAAAGAGGAAAGGATATCTGTGGAAGACTTATAAAAAACCAGGCGACCTTTGAAAGGTCTCAGGAGCGACGAGAGCAAGAGCATAACTAAAGAAGGAAAATATAAGAGATCCCAACGAACTAAGTTACAAAAACTCGGCACGAGAGTGTGTCGCAGTGATGCAGGATGAAGTCGTAGGACTTCACGACAAGTTGCAATGGACTTCACAGGAAGCCAAGGAGAAACTACAGCAGGAGAATCCCGCTGGTAGTGGCTTGGGGGCGAGCCACAAGAAAGTGTTAGGGGACTGTTGGAGTAGGGTCCCGAAGCTACAGAAGAAGCTGCTATTTTGACGGACAGACAGTTTTGGTGGAGATATAAGAGGTAGAGCTACGACATCGTAGTAGGTTTCTAGCTACAGAGCAGAGCCGGAAACTGTGACCGTAGAAGATAGAGAAGTCAAGGAAGATGATGGTACCTGAGCGGCCGAGAAGAGAGAGCTCACCCACTGCATTGAAGGTAGCGGCAGACGACATGAGGGCTCAGCTACCCTCATAAAGGAAAAGGAGCAATGAGGCCGACGTATTGAAGACAAAGGATAGCCAGGGAAGCAACGCCGGTACCCATGGTCAGTGCTGGGAAGCATGGAAGACTGCAGGAAGCTGTGGTAAACGGGAAGTGGTGCATACTACCCATGGTCAGCGCCGGGAAGCATGGAAGACTACAAGGAGCTATGGTGTGATGGATAGCGACTACGTCAAAGTACAGATACGCCGACTGTCACTAGTTAGGGTTTGGGTTACTATTGGGACATGCCCATAGTGTTGTAATGGCGAGACCTTCAGGCCGCCTATAAAGGGATGTATTTTTTATTGTAAAAGGTTGGCATTTTGGGCATTTTAGGCCATCCAGCTAGTCAGATCATCAGTAGTCTGTTAGATTACTTTTATTTTGTATTGTAACAATCCACAGGGATTGACAGAGAGGGAAGAGTATATTGTAAGAGAGACAATATAGAGATAGAGAAGAGATCTAAGAGAGAAGGGCTCCAGGCTGTGTGTGGAGTTACCCAGAAGATCTCAAGCCGCATATGCGGTGCAGCAGAACTGTGTTTACCTTCCCCTGAGCTATAATAGAAACACAGTTCTGTGGACGTAACTTCCATCCTGGAGGCGAACCACATTAAAATTGAGTGTTATGCGATTGATTCATGTGTTGTGTTTATTTTTTGTGTTAGTTACTATATGAGCCTTGTTTACAATTGAATGTATGTATACGTTGTTCAGTTCACAGCAATATAGAAGGATAAACATAAGTTAAAGTCTTTGGTATGTTGTATGCGGGTTCATTTATGCTTTGCTTGAACAGTCACTAGTCGCAGTGTTAAAAAGCCTGGTATGTTGAGTCTTGCAAGTCGACACAAACAATGCTAAGTGCGCTGAGCCACGGGAATAGGATATCGTAGGGAAGCGATACCGCACCGGCAGAGGAGCTGTGGTGCATGATACCGTAGGTTAAGGACTTAGTGTTGGGGAGAAAGTTACGTGTCGCCTGGTGCATGGCGATGCGATAAGGCTGGAGTCATCACGAGTCAGTGGAAGTTGTGCGACGCGGAAAGGAACCCTTATGACAGGAAAAGAGAGATCTCGTGGCTAGAAGAGCTGCGAGACGAGGAGATTGTGCGACGCGAGCAGAAGGGTCATGCGACGCGTAGAGAGAGAGGCCTCACGGCTAGCAGAGCTGCGAGTTTCAAATAGGATGCCACAGAACCTAGTCCAAGACACTTGAGTCCTTGGCCAACCCATTAGAATCACTTCGGGTGAGACTTCAGGCAGCTTTGCGGTCTGTCGCCAAAAGGGCCAGTGAGCTAGGGGTGTTGTTGGTTAAATACAGTAAACCCGGGTCTACCCATGATAGCCAACAGATGGTTCTTCCACCTGGTTCTTCATCACTCCACTTATGGGATGGACTTGTAATGTATTTTGGCCATCGTATCACCCCTTTGACCTCACACATTAGGGGGCATCTGTTACAACTGATTTTACCATGCATGGTGGATCACACCTTTATGGCCTTCCCTGTCCCTTTGCAGACTCTTTAGACCCCATGGACCATTTTTGTACCTTTTACATTTCCAAGATCATCCCTAAAAACATGCATTATTTTCCATACGGGACTTTTAAACCTATTTTCAGGTATGTGCGCAGATATGACCCTAAAACCCGTGTACATCGGGATGTGTGCAAAATGCCAAATAGTTTTGGAGTTTTTCTTGATGTGGATCTGAGTCACTTGTCTCTTGGCCTTCCATATGCCTTGATATTTCTTGTATTTGACCTTCCATTACCCCATTTAAGCACTATATAAGGAACCCTTTGGATACATTGAAGGAGGAGGAATTGAAGAGCAAGAAAACTATAGTCCATTGTTGCTGGAGCTTATACTTGAGTTTGCATCCCTTTGTCTCTTGGAGCACTTTGTGTTCTTCCCAAGCTTGCCTTTGCTTGTGATATTGCTATCAAGAGATGGAGGATTGAAGTGGTGGAGGCCCAGGTGGAGGACTCAATTTCTCCGATTCGCAAACATGCCGACAGAGGTTGTCACTATTGTAATCTCTGATTTATATTAATAGAAAATTTTTTTCCTGTCCAATAATGTGTATTTAAATGAGTATTGAATCCATGGATTATTTTAAATGCGTATATGGTATTGATTGTATATTCTAGAGTAGATATAACACCATTATATATCATTCTTGTCTTGTTTGTTGAATGTTGAGAGAGAAAATTGCTAATACAAGCGAGAGTGGAAAAGCTCAACGGGGATCTACATCAACCATCTGGAATAAGGTATGTTTCGAGATCCTTTAGTGTTAGATATTTGGTTTCTCTTTCATATGGGAAGGGATTGATTTCTACGGTTACTCTGTCTGTTGTGGTACCCCAAGCCATAGAAATGTTTCTTCGTAACACATTGTAAGAAGGGTTTGAATTTTATCTATGATATTCACGAATTCATAAAGGTTTTTAATATAGGAATTCCAATCTTTTAAAGAAATTTTATTGTCTTCTTTTGTTTTGCGAGTTAGAATTTGCCTCTATAATTTATTAGGAGCCACCTTGGATAGGTTTAGGATATTTTCCTTCATTTTACTTAGATAATGCCTTTTTTTACTTTTAATTAAGGCTTTATGGTGATTTATCTTGTTCATTTTTATCAAATCTGTTGTAGATTGCTTAATTTCTTTTCTTGCATCTTTACACTCTTGATCATACCAAGGTTTGGTTCTACTATCACTTGTTTGAGTCGAGACTTCAATAGAGAACTTGCTAATGGACGACAATAGGTTTGTAGAAAAACTATGGTAGATAGTTTCTATTTTCTCCATACTAGATAAAAGAAACAGTTCATTTTTTAGATCATGGAGAAAAATGTTATCTTTATTTTTATCGAAGATCGGGTTCTTTTGGTAATAATAGTTTTCCTCATTGGGTTTGTTATGCATGGAAATATTGAGAGTTGTGATTAAAGGTCTATGATCATATTCAGGCTCATGGTCATTGAAGATGTTGAAATCTATTAATTTGTTGTATAGAGGGATATCAAATTTAACATAATCTACCACACTACTGCCAAGACCATGGATACAAGTCATTCGGCTAGATTTTGGATATTTTGTGAGACCATTGCAAATGATAATATCTTGAGCACTATAAAATTTGGCCAGCTCATAACCAAATAAATTTTCACCTAGATATTCATAGCTTCTTTTGTACATGTTAGACAGCTCAAGGTCTTCATAAAATGAAAGAGGATTAGGGTTGGAATAATTTCTTAAAAAATATCTTGGTTACAAGAAGTTCAAGAATTGAAGTCAACCATCAAAAGGATATTTCCTTCCTTAAACTATAAATATTATGTTCTAAGCCATTATAAAGACATTTTTTAATCTAAATTTGTTTTTTTTATAGAAATTGTAATTAATAGGGGGGAAATAGCATATTGTTATGTAGGTTTTTTCATCATTAATGTATGTGATGTCTATATAAATAAATTCTTTGGAAGGGTATTTCATATAAATCCTATCATGTGGGGATATGTTCTTCCTAATGTAACAAGATTTACCCCAAATTCCTCTATGGAATGAATGCTTATTCCATATTGACAATAGGACATTTATGTCTATATCAGGGACCTTGGAATCCTCATGTTCCCAAGTTTCAACCAATAATATAGTATCTTTTTTTCTTGGGATCCAACTTAAATTAGGGCCTTTGCTCCATGGAAATCCTTGACAATTCTAGGAGAAGATACAGAGTGTGTCAAATTTCTATTTATTATTATCCTTGTGGTTTCTATCTTTAATAACAACTTTCCTATTTCTGATTAATTCCCATTTTCCCTCCTTCATAGCTTCTTTTACCTTTTGGAACTCCTGTCTTAATTCATCCCGGTCCTCTTGAATGAGGTATTAATTTCTAAATATCCCTGATCCTTTTAAACTTTATGTCTTAGTGAGTATTTCGTGTTTTTGTTCGATAGTACTAAGCTTAACATGTATATCCTTTCTTTATTCTCAATTAATTTCCCCAAATTGTTTGCTTCTATGATACTGATAGTTTCAATTTGTAACCTATTGTGAAGTTAGAGTCTTGACAATGGCTAACATTTCCTCTTCTACCTCCTCTTTTAAACAAAACATTATGAGGTTTAAATCTCTTTTGTTATGCTCATGGTATACAGCTATGGGCTTATTCATTTCCTCTTTAATTGGTTTGATATCTATTTTCCCTTCTATATTATTTAGGGTTAGGTTATGGCTAAATTTTTCCTCTAGATCTTTAATCCTATCCTTTAACTTAATATTTTTTATTGTGTCTGACTCTCCTTATTTAGGATTATTTTGAATTACCATTTCATGTAGTCTAGCCTCCATTATCTCTACCTTGTTCTCCAATTTTTTTATCTTATCGTTTATTTCTTTTTGGATCTCTTCTTGAAAATATTGAAATTCATTATGGAGCATGGAATTTAACTCTATATGGAGTTTAGCTTCACTTTATTCCCTACGTTTCTCTAATGATTATATATATTCATAAAGTTTAGCCTCCACTTCTTCCCTACATTTCTCTACTAAATCCATAAATTCATTAAGGTTCTATAGGGTAGTTGTGGTAAGTCGTCCTTTAACATTTTTTGGAAAATGCGGTGAATGAATCATATTTATGTAAGGATGTAAAAGGTTATATATAAAAAACTAAAACTAAACATAGAAAATATTAAAAAAAATAGTGGTAAGGAACGTATGCACCTAATTTACAGCCCCCAAATAAATGATGAATATTCCCTAGCCGCAGGAATGGAGTGCACATAGATTTTACCGAAGGTTTTCATCATAGAGCTTCACCAAGGGTTCTCACCTCAGAGCTTCACCTTTTAAAGAGGGTTCTTTCACCAAAGGTTTCACCACATAATGCCCAAATGTTTTATGGAATATTTCACCATATAATTCCCAAAACTTTTATGGAAGGTTTCACCATATAATGCCCATAAATTTTACCAAAGGTTTAAAAGCTGAGAATAAAAATAGAACTTATAAAAATATATAGCGGAAGAACATATGCACATAATTTAGATCCCCCAAATGAATGATGAATATTCCCTATTTGCAGGAGTGGAGTTCCCACAAATTATACTAAAGGTTTTCACTGTAGAGCTTCACCGAGTGTTTTCGCCACAGAGCTTCACCAAGATTTTTTACTAATGGTTTTCACCACATAAGAGTTTCACTGGAGAGCTTACACATTGAACTTGAAATTAAATGAACAAAATAACCTCACATTATTCTTGAAATAAAATGTTGGAAAATAAATTCACTTTGTACTGCAAAGTAAATTCACACCACACTTTGTGTGGAAAGTGGAAAGTAAATGGCTGAAAATAAAGACTATTCTTGGAAGTTACATATCACTACCTATAATCTAATGTATTAGGTATTTTCATTACAAATCATATTGATAACAGTCCTTACAGCTTCAAATATTACATACAATATGGTTCAATAAAACTAAATACAACAAATTGAGCTAATAAAAATAATGCAAGTTACTTAAAAGATGACAACATTTGAAAAGGAATGGTAACTCTATTCGGTAAGGAAATGAAATCTATCTCATCAATGCAACAAATATTTATAGGACAAAGAAATCGAACAACAATTAAATCAAAATTATCTCTAGATGCAATCAAAACAAACATAAACTATATACACATTAATCCTATTATATAAACACTACAACACCTTGTTGGAGTGGTACCTACCTCCTTAGACAAAGTGCTAGAAGAAAATACAACAATAGTTAAATGAGTTGATGCATGCATATGCAATACAATAACCAAACTTCAATGGATTCAATTAGACAATACCTTCTTACAAAAGTCTCTATAAAATAAATGTCTATTACACTACTAACTTTACAAATGTAGGGGGTCTACCTTTATAGAAGACCATGACAATCTAAAATTAAATAATTGTTCTGGAAATGCTTAAGAACCAACGGCTCTCAAGTTGTTCTTATAACTACTTAGTAAAA
This sequence comes from Pseudotsuga menziesii, assembly GCA_001517045.1. Classification (NCBI taxonomy): domain Eukaryota; kingdom Viridiplantae; phylum Streptophyta; class Pinopsida; order Pinales; family Pinaceae; genus Pseudotsuga; species Pseudotsuga menziesii. Next base: position 89,426 of record LPNX010965319.1, on the reverse strand, counting down.
AAATATAGATATATATACTCTCTTGAGCGTGGTTGAATTCAACTATATTCCTAATAGTCTTCTTACCAAATTTGAATTTTTCTTTAACCTTTTCTATAAATGCAACCATTTTCTACACTATAACATCTAAACTGTGTGTTATAAAAGATAAACCATATTCATTATAATAATATATAAAATAAATATTGAATTGAATAAATGATATTGATATTACAATGATTGGAACGTCTTAAATATAGCTTGGGAACAAATATTGAGGAGTCGCATCCTCTAATTTTAACAATATTCAATACTCATTCATTATTATTAAGTATTGTTAGTCATGCTTAGTGTATCTTATTATTTTTATACCTGCCTCAGCAGGTATATTGTAATCAATCGAAGTCAAACTCCTTTGACTTTGGGTATTAAGTGGTGTCTTTTGATGCAGCTTTAAAAAATCAAAACCTGTTTTCCAAAGTATGACATAGGGGTTTGCAAAATATTTTTTTTAATTTTGTTAAAAAGCTATTTTTGTAAACCTCTGATTGGTGGATAGGAGATGATGTCAACATTGGAGTTTGGTTTTTGGTTTTCACTTGACACATGGCTACTATGACATCAGCATTTATTATATTTTATTATTATGTTATTATTTGACTCTATTCCGGAACCAAAATTTGACTTCAATCAACGGATACCAAAACACACAAATTTCGTTTTGTATCACGCCACAACACCGGTCTTTATGCCTCAAGCAACAAATCGCACAACACAGTTCCTTCACACTATCTTCAACGCAGCAATGCGTCCTTCAACTTTGGACAACAGCGTCTCCACATAGGTCCCACGACTTTCACGACCGAGCAGCGATCACAGGCGGCAGATCTTTCAGAACTCGTCTTCACACAGACCTCGCTAATCAACACAATCTCCAGCAAATAGCTATCACCAGCAAACAACAAGCTATTCTCAACAAATAGTTTAATAGCAATATGGTGATACCAAATTAGACATCATAGCATTTAGTCCTTGCGATGAGTCATACCCACTTCAGTCGAACCTGGTTTCAATTTCATCAATCAAACATCCACTGCCCAAGGTTTCACTGCTGAAAAAGATCACAAGCTGATGGATAATCCCGTCTTATGGGTATTGCAAGCTCCAAGTCGATCTATAGGTTTCACTACCGAAAACTTGATGCCATGGCTGGGCCAAGTATCTGACAAGTCCGTGTCAGATACATTCTCATACTTTTCAAGCGATGTTTGTGATTATAATTCTATAATGGCGAATCCATCCATGTACAGACCGGGACCCTGCCTTTCTTCTCTGTTGTACTCCGAAAGATCTCTAGATCAAAATTTGCTGGACAACGCAGGCACTAATTGCATGAATGGAACTGCTCAATACTGGGATAATACTGAGAATAATAATAATAATATGAGGATGAGTAGCAGGAGCAGCAGCTGCAATAACAGCACCGCCAATCTTGAGGTCAATAATGGCGCCGCCTTCGACCATTTTTGGGGATTCGGTGAGCGATTAGATGCATCTGACATCACCTCCGAAAATGAGCGAAAGGCTCTGCTATTTTTGGAGAAAGCAAAGACCGAATATGCTGTTAAGTGGTCTGAAATGCTGCCTCCGTTTTCAAGCCACACGTAGGAGGAGACATTGCCAATGTATATTACAACAAACTCCAAGTCTCAAGATCTAGTCTCTACTAGTAACATAAATAACCATAACCAAGCTGCTCTCAATTTTGCCATT
>LPNX010965319.1:73970-87125 GCA_001517045.1 Pseudotsuga menziesii | reverse complement strand
TCCTAACATGTTGGATAAGCATGCAATTGCATTTAAGTGATGAATACTTAATTCCAAGAAGAGTATGGGTCAATAGATCCCTTATATCTTTGAAGCATAAGTGAGCATTCAACATGTGGAATAACACACAAAACTTGATTTATTCCTCCATGATCATCTATTTATAAGTGAAAATATACCTAACTTCCATAAAATAAGTAATACATAGTAAACTTTGATCACCTTAGGCATTAATTGACTATGTTGGGATCTTACTGCATATTCGTGAAATTTCTTGAATTCATTTAAATATTTCTTAGAGGCAGGTATAAGCAGCATTGCTCCTATTTCACTTGTTTATATTTATATTTGTAACATTTTCTTTCCTTTAAGGGAATATTTATCGTTAAAGCTACTTCCATTGATATTGTCTTTTATTATGGATTTGTGTCGAACTCATAAGTTGAGACATGTGATTTTGATTATGACTATTGCTTCATTTTGTTTCTTTTGTTTTGTAATTCATATTATCTATTTACTTGGTAAAGTTTCATTTACTCTCTTGTTACTTGCATAGTTGTTACTTTTAACTATTTTTTACCTCAACTGAGTAGACTTGATAAACTTGAAAAAGGTAACTATATTCATGTTGTCATTCCCAACATATTATGTGTTAGTTCTCTTGGAAAGAACCTTTGTACTTACAATGCTCACAAAACCCTGACTTATCTCATGTCTGATTAATCTTATATCTATTGTGATTTATGTGCTTCACAGTGATCCTTGTGATGACATCTTCCCCTTTCAATTTGAAAATTGAACTATATTAATGGCTTGTTTGACATCTTTTCCACCTAAGTTGGCATTTTCCTCCACCATAAATGGATGATTTTCTAAAACATGTGGACTACCCTCATATGTATCAATTATGAGTATTGTTAGCATTATTTTGGTTAACATTTGAGATGAAAGGGCTTGACATGAAATAAGAGTGTTGTATGTGAAAATTTTGAAAATATGACCAAGGGGTAGTGAAATAAACACTAAATTCGAGACCAAGATATTTATGTTCTTGTAAAACCATAGGCTAAGGTTTGTAAAGGGTTAAAAATGAAGAAATAATGCTTATGGTACACAGTTAAAGTTTTAATGATCCATATTTTCAAGCGGGAATATCTACGACGAATAATGGATCCACTATTTAAAGTTGCAAGGAAAAAGAAAATTCGGTGATCAGCAGAAATGTTTAACGATCAACTCAAATCCACAGCAGAGGAATAAATTAAATAAGATTGATGGCGTAGATAGAATCCGTTGTGAGAATATGCGTTAAAAACGATGAATTGAGATTGGGCAGAAAGTTTAAAGCATGGCTTCAATCGACGGTAGAGATAAAATATGCATACGATTAGTGGCAGATATGGGGTCCACTAGAAGAACATGCACGGTAGATGATAAGCTAATTATTAGCAGAACTATTAAATATCACCCTTTATCAATGGTCATGATCGCAGGTGGATGAGATCAATGGTTGTTGGGTGACCTGCACAGAAACGTTGTGTACTATTTTGAAATCAAAGGGGCAGCATAAAATAAAGGTGTTGGTTGAATGAAGGAAATCAATGGTGTGTGATTAATGTTGGGTAAATATATAGAATCTAAATGATCTTCTAAGGGGAAGTACACTGAATATATACAAGGTGTTATGCAGGGAATAAGGAAAGGTTAAAGTTAACAGATGATCAAAATAAACGGTTCAAGAGAGAAGTGGTTAAATATACGGTCAAAATGAGATCTACTCTCGTGATATGCATGGGGATTAAAGTATTATTCCACCAACATAAAATAAACCACTTCCCTAGATTCCAAAACTACTATTTCAAGAATATTATAAAAGGAAAGAACATGTGTTCAAGGATTATTTGTCATTTTGTGCATTGGGAGAAGGAATCATTTAATGCATGGACAAAGCCAAGTCATACATCTATCTTTCCAGCAACCATTTTTTCAGGTAGGCCACGTTTTCACCTGCCTACTAGTATTTGAGAAAGGATAGTGGAAGTGAAGTTGAGGCACATGACTTAGAGTTTTAGAAAATAGATGAGGTTTTCAAAGATAGATATGGGGGGATTTTTCATACTATTTTATCTTTCATCCCTATTAACCAACTGAAAAACAAGCTAGAAGCATTTAAGGAATAGGGAACTAACGTACATAGTGTATTCTAGTCGCATTTTTACCATTTCTTCCCAGAAAAAACACTAAAATTTCCATATTTTATTGACAGGTGTGTGTCAAATTACTCCCCCTTTAAGAGGGTACTAATGGACTTGGATAAAACCAGAATCCTATGCCATGTAAATTCCCTTTTTCAACCAGGATTCTCTTGTTATCCCACATTCATTTACCCATAAATGAGAATATTTCGTAGAAGAATACCTAATTCAGTAATTTAGGCATGCAACCATTGAAGAAAAGAAACTCTTTTTCTCCAAATTTTTTAAATCTGATGTATCCATTTCCAACCATCCCTTTCCAGTGGATGTCAACTTTTTTAATGAAGAAAAAAAGTTGGTTATTTCAATGTTGAATCAATTCTTAGGTCTAGATACAAATAGGTTTTTCCATGAATTATTAATGAGTATGTTATTCAAAATAAGTGTGATTCGGTTTGAGTCTCAGTCCCCTCAACCCCCTTGTCTTAAATTTTATGAATTCCTAGATGAAAATATTCATTATCAGCTACTGAATTTCCACAATAACAGGCACTTCAGGTTTCAGTCATACCAAATCATAATGCTCTTGTTTTTTAATGAAGAAAATTTGAAGCACCTAGAGATGGTACTTACTGCAGATATTAATAGTAACTTTTTCAATTACATGATATTATTTATGTCAGAGGTTTATAAAGTATTCTTTCATAAAAAATTTCCCAAAGTATTACCTGAAATGCAGGAGACTCCTACAATTTTCTCTTGATAGGAAAATAGGGGATTGGTTTCTGATAGAAGAGAATACTACCATTAGGATGTATGGATTTACTCATGAACCCTATATTTTTCCATCATTCCTCACTCCTATAGCGTTTTTCTTGGATTTTATAAGACAAAAGTTAACTGTGGAGAATGAAAATTCGACTTCTTTACTTCATTTTTCAGTTGGTTAACCTCGGCCACAGTAGTGCACAACTTCTCTATTACTTATTATAGTTATTCATTATTGATCAAAGATTCCCATGATTGAGAAACTTGTTCGACCACCTTGGCACAAAGTGTTGTTTCTTCTTCTATCTTCATCGCATCTTCAATTGATTCCTTCCTTCTTTCTTCCATTACCTCTTGAGGTGTACTGGGATTTACTTGTAATTCCAACTCCGTGACCCTCTTGCAAAGGTTCTTTGCAACTTCACCAACTAAGAATACTTTCCCTTCTTAAAACATATCAAGCATGATGCCTTCATCTATAAATCTGCTACAAGCCAGTGCAGCAGTTGTATCCAATTGATTCCTATCGTCATGCGACGTATTTGCTTTTGGTTATACTTCTTGGACTATTTTCTTCATTTTATTAACATATTTGTGCGAAGACTTTACCTGATTGACCAACGCACGCTCTTTATTCTTCATTTGTGAGACTGCAACATTTTGAATAGCATGTACTTCATACATCGTTAGTGAAAAAAATTCCATGGTGACATGGCCCAGATATTTTACCACGGTATTCATCCTTGGAATTCCTATGTCAATTCCTTGACCTATTACTAGAACCCTTATTGGTGGAGTTGGTATTTTTGTCACTAGGTCTCTCTTTAGATGAGCCATATCTATCCTGCAACTAAGGAAACTATGGAGTGTATTCGATTTCCACTCAAACTTATTTTACTGCCTTACAAAGTGTCTGTAGTAAATATACAATGCTTCCCATCAACTCATATTGTGTTTCATCTATTTTTTGTAGCTTTGAATAGAAATTTTTTCCATTGCTTATGTCAACAGAGTGTGATAATCATTGGTGAGGCTGACAACTCCATATTCGATTTTTGGCCTTCCTCTTCTTCTAACTCTTCTCATAATTATCATATTTCTTTCTCTTCTCTCCCAACGTTGGATCTATTGGATTTGATCTAGAGTCATCAAGACTGTGAGAGATTCTTGGGGTTTCTTCAACTGGTGGATCCCCCACTTGATCTCCATCCTTCTTTGTGGATGGCTCATCCTATCATGGATCTTCTTCGACAGAGATTTGTTCCTATGCGACAAGTACTCTCTATTATATCAACCAATATTTAATGATGGCATCAACTTCAGCAGCATATAGCTAAAACTGCATCGCCAAACATTGCTTTTGTGGATCCTGCCGAGGTTCCAAAAAGTATAATGGGCCCCAACTAAAAATATGATAATGTTTAAAAATTTCTTAACGTTCATCGTGGTGAGCCTATCCTACTTCATAACAAAATGAAAAATAGAATCATACTGCAAAATAATTCTACATTATTGTCATTTTATATCTCAAGTTTCTCCTTGTTGAACCAAATATTCTGGAATCAAGATCCTCGGCATAGGATGAACACATATACCCCTTGGTAGTTTGTTGGTTTTTCCGATGCAACAAATAAATCAAAATTAGTAGCCAAGAATAATGTAATGGGATATTTTTTTCCTGCACCTCTTCTACATATGCTAATAGTTCATTTAGTAGATAACGCGACCAATTGAACTGGACTCCTGTTGCGCACGACTGTGCCATAGATATTGTCCCTACAGTACATTGGTTCAGTCACATCTTGCTAGATAAAAATTTCACTGCAAACCAAATAGCGATAGCATTGATGGAGGCGATAGGAAGCCTCGTGTATCCCTTGTTAGCTAATAGTCTTCTCTTTCAAATTATTTGTTAATGATTTGTCTTGGCCTTTTCCAAAAAATGGCATTTGGTCGACTGCAAATGGAATCCTGGTGATTGCTTCTATCAGCTCGACATCTATTAATATATTTTGGTTGAGCCATAGAAATCCTTCATGGAAGCTTACTAGGAATTGTTTAACACAAGCACTAACTTCTGCTTTGCAGTGAAAATGTGGCATGTACATCAGTGAAAGTAACTCGTCTTTGTCCAATCCTCTTTCCCATTCCATTGCAGCCATGCAGATAGGTCCATCTTCTTTGTCATGGACAATCATCATATATGTATTCATTTCCAATTCTAGAAACTTGCTAGCTTCAACAACCTCTGATGCAATATGGTGGGAAATTCTCTAAAGAAAATATCATGAATTCCCATGTAAAGGTATCATTCCAACCACTCATTCAGGTTCCACCGTGATCCTTCAAGTTCTTCTCATGAAAACTATAGTGCCTTATAATCAACCCAATATTGAATTTTTGTCTTCGTTGTATGCCAAAACATATCCCCATCAAAATGATTCATTGTCCCAGTAATAGAACCAGTTTTTGGAGTACTTTCGGTCGACCCAGGTTCAAATCCCTTGTTCTTCAACAAAGACCAAGATATCATCTCAACTGAGTAGGATTCCATTGACAACTGTTGCGATGTAGATGTAGTCTCACCTAATATATCTTATGGGAACTTCCAGAACTATGTTTCTATAGTTATGTGGGGATTTTAACCCATATGATACTTTATCCATTCACTCAACCAAAAACAAGAATTATACTTCTTATTCTTGTTTATTCATTCCAGATAACGGTCTTCTTATCTGTCGACATATATCACAGTAATTAACAGAAATCATTATCACAGACATAATCTATTAGAGATGTGACACATATATATGAGTTATTCATAACAGAAATTGTGGGGCATATTTAGATCCACTTCATTCACAACATACATGAACTCGACACAAACATAAATATCACAGACACATATAGACAATATTTAACGTGGAAACCCGTCCAGGAAAAATCGCAAAGGATCTCTTCATCTGGCATGAGAAATAGGTTAGCACCTTCAACATGCACACTTAGCTTGCAGACTACTCTTTAGATATTATTTACAATTTGGACATATTTCTCTCCTCTCATGTTCTCTGGTTTTGGTTCCATGTACTTATTCTCTTCTTCTCTTAACTATTGATCCACACACAACCTGGATTGTTCTTCTTTCTAGGAAAATCTCTTCTCTCTCAACCCAGACTAGCCCACACACAACTTGGGTTCATGCTTTTATAAGCCTTATGTATTTTACAATTCTTAATCCAATAGTCAAATGACTCACAACTATCAGTTGAAAAGATTTATTTATGTTTCGATACATTCAGTTACATCTCAAAATGGGCACTATCGGTCAAAAAATACAATTATGATTTATTACTAAAATCAAGATTTTAGTCTAACTAACTCTTTCCAAAACTAGTCGATCTCTTCTTTTCGACTACTTTACTCTTTTTTTTCCATGGATATTTCTGTCGTGGCTCCTCCTGTCGCAGCTCTTTTTGTTGAAACTCCTTCTGTCACAACTCCTTCTTGTCTTGTGACTGAAACCTTTTTTCTTCTTACCAAAATTCTGGAAGAATTATGTCTAACGTTTCCTAGGGACAATAGGACAATGTTTCCTAGGGCCAACATAGCCCAAGAACAAGACTAGAATATCCCTTTCCGCAGTAGAATTCTACTCTCTCTCTCTCTCTCTCTCTCTCTCTCTCTCTCTTACACAATGCTTGAGTGAGAAGTGTGTGCAAATTATGGAGGTGCCTAACCTATTTATACTCATCAAGTGAGTGACTCAATTATGTAGATCGGTAGAACTACTTCTCTATTTGAGGCCAAATGACCTTGAAAGACTCAAAATTACATTTATATAATAATTTTGTGGGTACTATTTCCCCAACATACAATGGACATTTTACCTCATGAATTTTAGATGACCAATTACATCAAGGACATCTCCCAATGAGGAATATAATAAAGGTACAATATAATATATTCTAAAGTTACATTTCTTTCAACACTCCCTCTTAACAATGAAGTTATTCTACATCATCAACAATAACAAAAACTATGCAACTAAATGGTGAATCTATATGTTATAGGAAGTTTTGAACCAGCAACAACATCATGTGTTTTGAACAACATCAGCATGGAACATCTTCATCGGCATCAACATGGAACATCATCATCATGTAGCATCATCATCATAAAACATAATCATTGTAGAACATCATCATCATAGAGCATCATCACCATGGAACATCATCATCATCATTGTGGAACATCATCACAAAGCATCATCATCATGGAGAATCATCTTCATGGAAAATCATCATGAAGCATAGTCATCACATAACATTATCATCATCATCATGTTCATTATCATTAATATGTAAATACCAAAACATCATCAGTATGTGAATACTTTAACATCATCATCATCATCAGTATATAAATAATGGAACAATATCACTTGCAACATCATCAGTATGCAATAACTAGAACAACATCATATTCAATATGTAAATACTAGAATGTCATCAGTATGAAAATACTAGAACATCATAATCAATACGCAAATACTGGAACAACATAATCAGTATCTAAATACTGGAACAACACCATCATCAGGATCATCAACATGTGACTGCCGAAAGATCATCAACAGGAGAAAATGAATGTTGGTACAACATCATCATCAACAAAAAATGAATGTTGGAACAAAATCATCAGTGACACCAACATAAATTATTGAGATAATCTAAAGCAACATCATGTTGGGCACTCGGGTAGAACTAATGAACCTTTTCTCACTTACTTATCCTTTTGGACCAAACAAGGCTAGCTAGACATACCAATATACCTGAGGACCAAATGGGCCTTCCCTATCTTACTAATCCTTTCATACCAAACAAGCCTAGTGGGACATACCAATCCCCATAGGATCAACTATGCCTTGTCTCAATTACTAATTCTTTCGAACCAAACAAGCCTATATAGACATACCAATCCCCCTAGGATCAAATATGAAATGTCTGGATTATTAATCCTTTTGTACTAAAAAATCCTAGCCATACATACCAATCCTATATGGAGGTACCACACGACTACAATAGGAAACCACATCATCATCATCACTCCCTCTTACGAGGGAGGTCCTTCTAGAATTCACCAATCTTTTCTCGAAACTATTCAAAATTTACATGAAACATAGGCTTATTCAACACATCAACAAATTGTTCTCTATCATTTGTTCTTCATCATTCTTCTCATGTAGGTGACCGCACGTGATCTTTCCTACAATTCAAATTAAATTTCATCAATAGAAATATTTCATAATCTTCAAAACATATTCGTAATGATAAATTCTTATTTATAAAGACATATGTCATACATTCATGCAATTATTTTGGCCAATACAACATTCGTCTCCATCCTCTATAGATACCATAACTTTCTAGATGCCTTCCATATCTACCAAAACATAATTAATAGCGTGCACTACTCCCAACATGTTAGAAAATAGGATTCACTCTAGATAAGTAGAAATGGACTGTTGTATAACACCATAGAAACTTACTCATCACATGCATATTAATAGTATAGTGTTCACTAATGCAAATACTATAACATCCATAATACATTTCCCAAATCTAGGAACATTATTAGAGAAATAATCCACCTTACTACCATGGTCATATACCATATGCACATTTCATTTTCTTCCATGCAATGTTCTATGGTCTAGATCTAGGTAAATTGATCATTTACTGATAGTTGAGGCACTCCTGGTTGATCATTCTGATTGTTGAGTAACTCCATGTTGATAATTATGACAACCCAGGTGCCCTGATTGATGAAACGCAACTAGCATGTGCTCCCACATCCCCAGAATCAAGGATTATGTTTGAATTGAGGCGCTACTGCATGATTTAGGTGGTTTTTGTCCTTCCTTGGGAATTTATTGCCTCCTTGGGACACTCCTACTAACCCATGTACTCACCCATTCATTCCATTCCTCCATTTATGTTCCATCATTCCTCACCCTCACTCACATGTGCATTGATGACTGTTTTGGATGATTAGGAAGCTTATTGGTACACCTAGGGGTTTTTGAGGGTCAAATCATGAGCTAACACTTATATGAATCCAGATGGCCTCCAAGGCCTCACAAATTTTCCTTGTTATAATATATATCTGATCCATACATAGTTACATGTTGGACAGTCATAATAATATCTGTTATTGACTTCATGTGTGTATTTTATTTTCACAACTCTAGCTATTTTGTGAATACTATCGAATTGTAAATGTTTCCATGGATCCTATATCTAGTTGTGAATCAATTATCACATGGTATCATATCTATTTGGTGATACAAATGAAATCCATAGTATTCAAGTTTCTATTTGAGGTACTTTCGATATAGATTCGAGTGTTTTCATTGTAGGTACAATCAATAGTTTGTAACCAAGAATGCAAGAAGAAATGGAGTAGGCCCATGTTTTGTTGAACCCATTAAATCAATTTGAATGGAAGGACAAGATGGTGATCCAGCTGAGTTTGAAAGGCCTATATTGGGTCACCATAGGGACTAAGGTCGAACCAAACTCTTTTGTCGATAAATTGAAGTTCTTCAACAGGCTTGATGGAGCATTTGGAATGCTTTGTCTCAACATTCAAGATAATTAATCTTTCATGTAGAGAGTCTATCGACTCCCAACTAATTATGACTCAATATTGAGGCATTTTTAAGTAAGATTGATGAGATGAGAGGTCACCAACTGTAACAAACTTAAATAATAATAAGAAACAATATATATATATATATATATATATATTAAATATAAATATTAATTATTAATGTTAATATATTGATATTAATAATTAATAATTAATAAATGGTTATTAGTAATCTATTCTAAAATGACGCATCCTTTCATGGATGGTATCCAAAGTTCCTTTACAATTAATATATATATGGCACTCACCTTGTAATCTATTATCTTTTATCTATACAACCATTAATACATTTGCCGTATGGCTTACCCGATATTCCAAATATTTTGGTGATTATTGTGTGAGCGAAATAATTGTTCATTTCATGTGGTATCAGAGCAAGAAAGAGAGGGAAAAATAAAGAAAAAAAAAACATAAGTTAAAAAACATGTTCAAGTTTCTTGAATTTAGGTCCTTGACCTCACAATGGCTTTTAGCCATACATATTCAGAGTTTCTCTAGTAAAAATTGGTTTTTGACCAAAAATTGGCCTTTGGCCTTTGAATTTCATTGAAGAAGTATCAATTCTAGTCCAAATATGAAGCAAGAACGAGAGGAAAAAGTGAAGAATAAAAAAATTATCAGCAAAGAAATAAAAGGAGAAAAGTTAAAAAACAAAGTGAACTAGCACATGGTTTTACGAAATAACCCATCGTTTCACTTACAATATTTNTTAAATATAAATATTAATTATTAATGTTAATATATTGATATTAATAATTAATAATTAATAAATGATTATTAGTAAACTATTCTAAAATGACGCATCCTTTCATGGATGGTATCCAAAGTGCCTTTACAATTAATATATATATGACACTCACCTTGTAATCTATTATCTTTTATCTATACAACAATTAATACATTTTCTCTATGGCTTATCCGATATTCCAGATATTTTGGTGATTATTGTGTGAGCAAAATAATTGTTCGCTTCACCAACTCAAAAATCATCTAATCTCATTGAGTCCATCTTATTTTGAGACAATCCAGGAGTTCTTCACCATGTTCAAGTTGTTGCTTCTTCATCTCAAGCATTGTGTCATAGATAATAAGGAGTAACAACTCATATTGTCCATACTTTCCAATCTAGGACCAAAGTACTCATTGTTTCGAAGAACTTTCCATGTTAGCAATCTCACAGCTCAATACATGCACACACCTTCATTGGATGACTTCATAGATTCACTGACCCAATAGAAAGACAAGCTAGTGAAAATGGGCACCATCAAATGCAGTAAATATCAAGATCCTTCTATAGGAGTTTTGAATCCATCCAAAGGAAAGAAGAAAGCTAAGGATTCAAAGCAGTAGGACAAGAAGAAGCAAGAAAGACCCAAATATTCAGATGGGGGTTTGAATCCTTGCTAGGTCAAGAAAAAGAAGAAGCGGAAGAATACCAAATGTACCTACTATCAAAAAGGGTGACATCCAAAGGGTTCATGTATTAATAATACTGTAGACATGATGGTGCAGATGCTTGAGAAGAACAGCATCCCACTTCTTGAGGGTGCAAGGAAGAAGGATGGAGGTTCAGGCTCAGACAACAAGGAGAGGTGCTATGCATTGGTTGTTGGCTCTTCATACTATTCTTCCTTAATAATATATTCAGGAGATTCCATGCATATGGTTTGTGTAAAATATTTCTTCTCATCCATGTATTCTGACAATGTTTAGACTGTTCGAATCGGTGATAATTCAGAGATCCAAGACAAAGGGATTGCCCAGATCAATATTAAGGGTGGGTATTTCAATAATGTTTTGTTAGTACCAGAATTGGAAGCAAATTTACTCTCAGTGTACCAAATGACTCTCACTGGTGAAGCTAAGAGAGTAACATTTACTCCAAAAACAATGGATATAATAGAGTTCTCTACAAACAATATGGTGGCATTGGGGTTTGTTGATCATCAAGCAAGAATGTACAAGTTCTCTCATTTCCTTCCCTAATCCAGAGGAAATGCGCTCCTGAATCATGCCAATGAGACAATAAAGTTGTGGCATGATATATATGTCCATATAAACTATAGGTACCTCAAAGAATTGAGCAAACAAGGCATGGTGGAAGGGCTTCCTTCTATTAAGATCTACAATGGCACATGAATAGGATGTGTAGTAGGAAAGCATCCAGAGCACAGCTATGAGAAAGGGAAAGAAATGACATCCATCCAAGTACTTGATTTTGTGCATTTAGAACTGATTGGACTTATTGTCATACCCTCTTATGGAGTATTAAGTTATGTGTTGACCTTCATAGATGATTTCTCAGGGTTTTCTTGGGTATACTTTCTCAAACTCAAATCTGAAGTTTTTGAGAGTCTCAAAGTTTGGAAAGCCCTAGTTGAGAATGCATGAGAGACCAAGATCAAATTCATCATAGCTAATAATGGAAAGGAGTATGTGAACAATATTTTGCAGAGAATCTATGATGAATGTGGCATCCAAATGCAGCATTCGGTCCCCTATACACCACAACAAAATGGTGTGGCAGAGCACAAGAATAGGGCTCTCAAGGAGATGGAAACTTGTATGATTGAATCAAAGTATTTGAATCCTAAGTTATGGGTTGAATCCATTAACTGTCCTGCATATGTTCAAAAAATATATCCTCACAAATCCGTGGATGGAAAAACACCATATGAGGCTTGTTTTGGTTACAAGCCAAATCTTTCTCACTTCAGGGTCTTTGGCTCAAAGGCTTGGAATAGGATTCCTATGGCAAAGAGAAAGGCCATGAAACATCAAATAAAGGAGTACATCATGATTGGATATGTTGAAGATACAAATAACTACAAGCTCTTTTATCCCTCATCTCAAAATACCTTCATTGAAAGGAGTTTGCAATTCGAAGAAGAACTCATGGTGGAGATCGAATTTGGTCAAGGGGAATGCTCAAATACTCCACTCCAAGATGATGTAAGTGATGATTATATTTATTATATTTATGATTTTGAAATTGTTGAACATGATGATTCAGATCATGGCTCATCCATTCTGTTATCTCCCAAACTGACCACCGTCTTTTTGGGTGATAGAATGGGTAAAATTTTTACTTCTGTGAGTCTTGGGCGTCAAAATTCAAAATTTCAGCTTTCGGCAATCAGCTAAGTCTGTGGAAGTTTACTTAACTGCCGAAATAGGCCAGTTTCGGCAGTTAATATGGTTTTCCAGAATGACTTTAGCTGCCGAAAACATATCCATGTGCAAAAATCAAATATTGCTTCGTACTCATCAAATCATCAAACGAGCCTGTTGTAACTGCCGAAAGGAAATATTGATGGTGCATTGCTTGCTCATTATTATAGTGGATTGAGAAATTGCTGCTGAAACATTTTTATATTCTCGGGCTGTTATGGAATTTGACTGTGAGGAGCACATATCTTTACAAATGACATTTTAGTCTTGCTCCTTGTTCCTCCGTCCTTCAGAGATATGGGGTTCAAGG
>LPNX010965319.1:24944-66405 GCA_001517045.1 Pseudotsuga menziesii | reverse complement strand
AGTTTATTTTTAGTTTAATCGAACTGCTACTAAGGATTCCAGATTCCTTAGTAGGTGCTCATCAGCACAAGCTAGGGTGAAAACCCTAGCTACAAGACTAAATGCAGACTGTAAACCATTTTAAACATAATCCATTGTCAGCTCAGTAATCTCAGGTATCAAATTAACAGTAGATCTTCCTCTGGTTTCAAGCCTTTAGCTCTTCGCTGCTTCTTTTGGCTTTCAAAAACAGTGAACTTTAAAACCTATAAAAATTAGGTCTTTAGGCTATATAGGTTTTCATATTGTCTGAAATGTCTCTGTCCTTCCTCTAATGTTGTACCAGTAGCAGTATCAAATTTGAACCATCATAATATACATTGCATTTCAACCCAGCATCTTTCGAACTTCAACAAATGAACAGTTCCAAGATAAAGCTATTTTTCAATACTCCACTCCACAGAACATCTCAGAATGGCTCAAGTAGTTATTTTTCTGGTCAAAATATCATTTGAGTGCATAATCTATCATTCCCCTTAATCAATTTTGATTGAATAGTTCCTAGCGAAAAAACCCTAAATTATCAGTTATAGTGGCTTATCGTTTAAATTGATCAACTGCAGTGGTTTAAAAACATGACCTGAGTGATTAAGTTGTTCAGCTTGAATGTACAGGTGTCCTTCAGGATGCAATTTGACTACATACAGCACATTCATGAAGCCCTAATTTCCTGTGGCTCCACAAAACCTCACTCTTTTTCCCATTGGGCATATCCGGTTTTGTAGTGATTATGATTACTACACTAAGTCCGTTGTCTTTGAATGTGCATGAAAATGACAACTCATCTCATATTAAACATCAAACCACACTGTTACCTGTCAAAATCAATTGCCTTTGGGCTCACGATGACCATGATTCCTTCCCCAGTGGAACCACCTATTCGTATGATAAGTCTTTAACCAACACATAGTAAACACTCCACAATGCGTGATTAGTCACTCAACGTTTAAGAAAATGCCAAATTTTTTCTTAAAAATCGTAAGAAATGAAGGCCACGATATTCTTGTAGCGTGCCTTCATTATTTTTCGGCTCTAGCGCTACAAGAATAATTTTAGTGTTATTTTCTCGCTGTTTTTCAGCTTTTCGTCATTTTGAATGCAGTTTAAAAGTTGTTTGAAGTATGAATATGCAGGATCATGCTCAAAAATTCTATTTGTGACCACATCATTCGATAATATGACATTTTAAAACCCTTTAAGACCTAAGAGAGGAAAAAAAAAAATAACTCTAAAGGAAAAAAACTTAAAAATTAAAGTCAATACCCAAAAGCTCCTATGGTAATTGAAAATATAAAGTCAAAGAAATAAGAAAAATTAATAAAAAAGGTAATCATACATGAAACGGTAAGAAACAAATTCCTGACATAACATCTGGCTCCAGCTGCGGGATGAAGTCCTCCCTATGAGGCTTCAAGAACCTGTAGACCAGTGCCTTCTGTCTTCTATCTACCTATCTGCAAAAGTTCCATTGGGCTATGGAGTCTTTATTATACTTCACTCACACCGGTATGTACAATGACAAGTGAAAATGCTCTTATAAACTATAGAAATGGTTGCGGAATCACCCATTAACAGGGCTGGACAACTCCTCACCTTCCAAGGACTGCAAGATAAAAGTATTGTTCTCTAAAACTTTTGATACTAGAAAAGGGCCAAACCAAAGATTATCAAACTTACCATGCTTACCCTTTTGCTCCTTTCTTGCATCCCACCTTAGAACCATATCAGCAACTGAAAAAGTATTTTCTTTACTATTTCTGTCAAATCTACTTTTGATCTTGGCTCTGTACAGCTGTGCCTTTTCATACACCTTTTCCCTATTTTGTTGTAACTCAATCATCTCAAAAATTCTCCTCTGCATATCATCTGGCTCCTCTTGAGCATTCTGGAGAAATTTCATCACTGGGATCCCCAAATGAACAGGGAAAACTGCCTCTGTACCATATACTAACTGACAGGGAGATGTTCCAATTGCTTGTTTCACTGTGATCCTATCAGCCCACAATGCATATTTCAGCATTGAATCCCAATACCTTTTGTTATGCTTAAGCAGTTTCTTGATGCGCTGAATGATGTTCTTGTTAGAGGATTCAGCTTGACCATTTCCTTGCGGATAATAGGGGGTTGAATGCTTCAATATGATGCCATTTCTTTCACAAAAGGTCACCATTGCTCTGGATTTAAAATCCTTTGCATTGTCTGTTATTAATCTATGTGGACAGCCAAACCGGCTCAAAATATTTTCTTCAATGAAGTCCATGATTACCTTATCTGTAGCATTTCTTGTAGGAATGGCTTCTACCCATTTTGTGAAAAAATTTGTTGCAGTAAGAATCCAGTGATGCTGTCCTGAAGATGCTGGATTTATTTCTCCAATAAAGTCCAGACCCCATTGCTGAAAAGGAGCATTAACTGCAATAGGTTTCAAAGGCAAAGACAATAATTTATGCTTACCAGCAAATTTCTGACAAGGAATATAGGCTCTTACATGCTGGTAAACATCTGTGAACAAGGATGGCCAATAATATCCAGCTCGTAAAATTTTGTAAGCGGTTGCTTTCCAATACTTATGCCCTCCACAGGCACCTTCATGGGATTCTGAAATCACATCTTCTATTTCAGATTGGTCCAAACATCTGAGCAAGATACCCCCTGGATCTTTCCAAAACAATTGATCTTCTACCAAACAATACTTAGTAGCTTTGAGTTTCAAATATCTGGCAGCCTTCCTATCCAAATGCTCAGGACATTGCAGAAATAACAGAAAATGAACAATGTCTGCATACCAGGTAGATGCTGAGTAGAAATCCATGATCTTCTCTTTCTTCAGAGCTGCTTGATCTTCTTCTTGAGCTATTTCTTCAGCCATAACATACAGTCCCAGAGCTTGACAATTTGATTCAGCAAGCAGCTTGGCTAAACCCTGTCCTTTAACAAGCTTGGTGGGTTTGATTTCCACATCATACTCCATAATCTTTGCAATCCACCTGCCTCTTTTACCCTCACTATCAGGCTGTGTTAAAACATCTTTTACTGCAGCATTTGGAACAAATGAAATAACTTTTGAGTGCAGGACATAAATTCTGAAAAAATTTAAAGCCTTCACCAGAGCATAAGCCTGCTTTTCCAATATATTGTACTTCAGCTCAGAATCCCTAAGAGTTTTACTGAAAAAGGAAATAGGCTGTTCCAATCCTTCTTTATTTTTCTGAAGTAAGACTGCTGCAATTGTGTCCTCTGATGCAAATGAAAAAGTAAGAAATTCTTTGGTAAAATCAGGACTTACTAGTACAGGTGCTTCAGTAAGAGCTACCTTGATTTTCTCAAATGCAGCCTTTGCCTCAACAGTCCACTTGAATTCCTGGTCTTTCTTCAGCCTGGATGTGATTTGTTTAATAGTCTCAGCAAAATTGGGAATGAACCACCGCAGAAAATTAATTTTGCCAATGAATGATTGAACATCTTTTTTGCTCCTGGGTAAACTAATCTTCAGTATAGCTTTCACTCTTTCAAGATCTATTCTGATGCCATCAGCATACACAAGGTGACCAATTAGTTTACCTTCTTGCACAGCAAAATGTGAATTTTTGGGATTTAGGGATAGGCCAAATTTTCTACATTTTTGGAAGGTCTGCCTTAAATGCTTCAGATGCTCATCATCTGACTGTGAAAAAACAGTAATATCATCCAAATAAATGACCACAAACTTATATTTTTCTCCAACAAAGGCAATGTCCATTGCTCTCTGAAATGTTGCTCCAGCATTCATCAGGCCAAAAGGCATCTTGTCATACATGAATGTCCCCCAGGGGGTTGTAAAAGCTGTATTTTCCTTGTCATCAAGGTGCATAGAAATCTGATTGTACCCTGAGAAACCATCCACCATAGAGATCCTCTGAGCTCCAACTACTTGCTGCAATACTTGTTCAATATTAGGAAGAGGATAGTTGTCTTTTAATGATGATCTATTCAGATTTCTGAAGTCAACACATAATCTAATTTCCCCATTCTTTTTTCTGACAGGAACCAGATTAGCAACCCAGGAAGAGTACCTGAGAGGCACTATTATCTTTGCATCCAGCAGCTTCTTTACTTCTTTTTCAATCACGGGAAATAAAGCCGGATTGATCCTTCTTAGTTTCTGTCGGAAAGGTTTAACATTAGGCTTCAAAGGAACCTTATGCTAAATGATTGTTGTATCATAGGTTCGTAGTTCTTCATAAGACCATGCAAAGACATCTACATGTTCTTTTAACAGCTTAATATATCTATTTCTTTGTTCAGCTGTCAATGATTTAGAAATTTTGACCATTCTAGGGTGTTCAGCTGAACCAATATTGCAGTCCATCACATTCTCTTCTGAAGACTGAACAACATGCTTTGAAGGTGTATCATATTTTGTGAATATTCTTTCCAGAGGTACCAAACCTTTGGGAATGAAATTAATCTTCAATTCAATGATCTTATGACCTGCTATCTCTTCTGCAGCAATTTCATCCAGCTGTTCTTCTTCATCATCCTCATCCTGATCAATTAAGGAATTTGAAAACTCATCTGTAAGTTCAATAAACCTTTTAATCTTAGTATCATCTTCAAACACTCTCCACTATTTTACATTATCAGGTATAGAAGGTCTGTACCTTATTTCAATTGGATACCTCAACTGAGTAGTCTTAGGAATTCTGAAGTATGTGGCAGCTAAAGCCAATGAATCTATAGTCTGATTGTAATCCCTGGGAATATAGGTTATATTAAAATCTACAAAATAATTTTCAATCATATCCCATACCTCATTTTGGTAAATCTTCAACAAACCCTGCTTCACTTGATATTTGTTCTTCACTTGCTGAACAACTAGTTCGGAGTCGCTAAATGCAGCAATCTGCTGAATGCCTAATTCTTTAGCAGCCTTTAATCCTAGTAGAAAAGCCTCATACTCAGTAGTATTATTTGTAGTAACAAATTCCAACTTGTACATGAGCCTGACTATTTCACCTCCAGGAGATTTGAGAATAACTCCAGCTCCAGCACCCTCTTTGCATGAGGATCCATCAAAATACAATTTCCACAGTGCATTTTCTTCATTTCTGTTGTGTTTTACTGGCTGTTCTTTTTCCACTTGTAACAGACCAGCAGAATTATCCTCATCACTGAAATGCAACATGCATGTACCAAGGTCTTTATCAACAGAGTACAGTGGGTGATTAGTGGGATTCTTGTCATCTGTCACTATGTAAGCAAACTGCAGCTCTCTATACAGTCTTCTAGTTTCTCCACCAAACACTGGAATGGTGGCATATGAAAGGTCCATTTGTAAGGTTCCCCCAACCTTTTTATCCCATGACCTAGATAGAAGTAAACCAAAATTCGGTGTTATATCAGCTACCACAACATCCATTATCACACTTTTCATGGGCAATTGAGCTAGGCTGACAACCATGTCTTTTATTACTCCAAGGCACTTCACTGCTCGGGAATCAAAGGCATATAGATCATGGTAAGGATTAGTGATGCTCAGGCCCAAAGCTTCCATAACAGCCTTTGGCATCAGATTGTGGGATGCTCCTGAATCTAAAAGACAATTGTGAATCATTTGATCATGGACTGTCAGGGTGACATAGAAAGGAGGTGAAGCACTGGCCTCATTTTCAGTTTTTTCAGCTAGGGCTGATCCAATGAAGATTTTAGGGTTTTCTTCCTGCAGATTAACTGTGTCTGAAACAGGCTGATTACTTACTGAATTCATCACTTTCAAGACTGTTTGTTTATATGAGGGATTCTTTATTAACTCAGTTAAAGGTACAAGAATCTTTAACTTCCCTACTTCATTCTCCAAACTGAAATTCTGAACAGATTTGTTTACCTCTTCCACCTCTAGAGTCTTCCTTGATTTTTCTGCAACTTGTCTTTTTTCTGGCACAGGATCAACTATCTGTTTAGCAGGAACAGTAGCAGCAGGAACAGTGGCAGTAGGAACAACAACTTTCTTCTTTGGGTCCTGCACAACTTGGTTTGGGGCTGATATGAGATTTATAGTCTTCTTGGGTCCATTCTGATGAACAGCAGCATTTACATCAGTCTTTTCCAAATCTAAGTCATCCTCAGCTTCAAACATGTCAGCATTATAAAATTCTGCATTCAGAAATTCTCCTTCAGTAACAAAACCTGTAGACAATCCATCTCCAAAGTGGTTCATATCCTGATCAGTCTCAGTCTCTTCAAAGAGCAGTTGTTCATCAACTTCTTCTTCATCAGCTACATTGTTTTGAAGAGGTGGGGGCACTCTTTGGTCTTCATTTTCTCTCCTTTCTCGCTGGATATCATTGTTCTTGCACTCTCTTGGTATAAATCTAGGAGCAAATTTCCTCCTGAACTGATTCTGGTTATTTGGATTCCTTTCAGCCTCTGGAGCAGGTTTGCCAGAATTCTTTTCAAGCTCTAGTTTATTCAGTTTGGCAGTGAGAATCTTCACTAGCTTATCCATATCATATATCTTGGCTTCAGCGAACTGAGGAGCAACACTTCCTGAAACAGCTTCCTTCTTTCCTTTTCTTTCATAAAGCTGCTGGGGAGTTTCTTTCTTAAGTCTGTTTGAAGCCAGCAAATTGGATTCTACCTCCAATGCTGCATCTTGCATGTTCAGCAAGGTGATAGGTCTTCTTTCTCTCAGTAATAAAGAAAATTTTTGATCAAAGGCATTCGCATAGGTAAGTTTAGCTGATGTTTCAGTAGGCTTAATTTCTGCTGGAATCCTACTATACATTTTGTTAAATCTTTTGGAAAAATCTGCAACAGTCTCCTCTTTTTTTCTTTTGAGAGCTCCAAACTCAGTTATATAATAGGTGTGGTCCTTTGTGTCTCCCCATTGCCTCATGAAAAGATCACGGAGCTCTTCAATTATAGTGATTGAGTTGGCAGGAAACTCTCTAAACCACTTCCTTACATCCCCATCAAGGCTCTGAACAAATACCCTCATCCATACATCTTTGATCTCAATGTTTTGATTGTCAACATAACTTAGGAAATCCTCCCAATGTTCTTCAGCAGTGGTTTCCCCCTGTCCATTGAACCTAGGCATATACTTTTGGTAATCACCTCCAGGCAATGCATGTAAAGGCTGAGGTAAGACTAATGGTGCATACCCGGCTGCAACCATCCAGTCCATCATATCCATGGGAGGGTTTTGGGCTGCCATCTTTGGACTGACTGTCTTTGCAAATGAGGAAGCTTGACTGGAACTTGTTTGAAAAGGGCTCTTTCCTACTTTCAGCTGAAATAGAGGTATTTTACCAGGAGAAGTAGTCTTGGCTTTCAAAAAGGTTTGAGAATTAGTAAAAACTTGAAAAGTGCTCTCAGGGATGGTAGGTTTTATCTAAGGTGAGGTTTCAACTGAATGTAATTAAGAACCCAACTGGTCAGGGTCACAGAGGGCTGATAAAGATTGAGACCTTTGGATTTTTCTTGCTGTTTTCAATATTTGTTCAGGGTCTGAAACCCCTGAATGTAACGGTGAAGTAGGTTTTCTCTTGGTTCCTACTCCTCTAGAAGCCACTGTGACAACTTTGGTGAAAAATTAGCCTTCAAAAGTGCTGGTTTAAGTCCACCTCTTAAACCAATAAAACTGATAAGTATCCCAGGGAAGATATGCTTCATCTTCGTCCCCGGCAACGGCGCCAAAGATGTTTGTGCCAGAAATTGTTTCTAAGGCCAGAGAAACAAGCCAACACACACTCAAGATAAAATTCAATAAAACAGATTAGGTTTAGGGTTTCTGCAATGTTTTAGTGGTTGTAAACTTTTGGAGAAAGACAGGGAATGCATTCATGAGCAAAGTAGTAACTAAATCATAAACAGAAAATGATAAAGATGCATAATATATCACACAAGGTCCAACAGAAAAACTATGCTGAGGTTCATTCATATAGGACAAGCATCACCAGCAAATACACATAAACCAGTAATGAATATATCAATTAAGAAACTAAACAAGTTCAATAATGAATCCAACACAGAAAACTGAAGGGGAAAAATGTCATATATTTCATAATTTCATCATCAAAAGCATATAAGAGTCTTGGTACTTAACTCCTGAACAAGTCTGAAAAAAAAAGCAGTCTGAAGACCTCCTGTAGCTCCCCAAAAATCAGAACCCTGCTAATGACTCTCTAACCTCTCTAAATAGTGTTTTTTTTCAAAAATTAGTTAGGTATCAAAAACCCTAACTCTCCTCCATCCACTCGATGAGGTAAGGTAAAAAGTAAAATAGTACAAAACATGATTTTTCTAAAAATAGTAATCCCTAACTAACATGTTTCTGAAAAAGATAATAAGTAACTGAAATGAACAAGTGACTCATAGCTCTTTTGCTGCCTTAGCTAGCAGAGCAATACCGTCTAATACTTGAGTTTTCCTCTTAGCTTTCTTCTTCTCCTGCTCCAGGTTAGTTATCCTTTTGGTGAGCTTCTTGTTTTCCTGTTGTAAGCTCTTTACTGTGTTTTCCAACTCTGTACAGTGTATGTCAGTAATTCTTTTCCTCTTGAGAACCTCTTTGGATACTTCTGACAGCTCCTGGAAATGATTATGGACATCCTGTAGTTCTTCTATAAGCCCTCTGTTAACCTTCATAAACCCATCATTAACATCTTGCAAGTATTTCATCTGTTTGTTATACTGCTGAATACTTTACTGCAAGTTTTCTTTATCAAAACTAGGGATCTCAGGTATGTTTTCATCCTTTATTAACAAGTCTGTGAAATCAATAGGAATACTAGTTTTTTTTAGAATTCCTGCTTCCCTAAGTATAAGCTCATCTTCTTCTTCCCACTCTTGATTTTCAACAGGAGATATTTTAGCTTTCTCTTCCTGCTGTTGTTTTAAGAGTTTATTTTTTATCTCAAGAATTATTGCAGACAATTCAGACTTGGGCTTCCCTAACTCTTTTACAGACTGTGATCCTTTCACCTTTGCAGGTTGAGAAGAAGAAGGTTTAGCAACTGATTTTCCTTTCCTTTTACTGTCCATTTTACCAATTTCTGTCTCTTCATTTGAGGAAGTATCAATCAAGACAGTTTCTTGTTTGGAATTCAATTTTGGATTAAGTAACCTCTTCATCTTCCATCTTAGTTTATTTGTTGGCCTGGTTTTAGGCCTCCAATATGGGGTTACAGTCCTTTTCTTCTTCTTATTAGGTTTAGCTGCTTTGATCTCTGAAATGAAGAATTCTCCACAGGTTTCATGCTTGCCTTCTACTTTATCAATGGGCTGATCTTCTTCCAGTAAATATCCCTCATCATCTGAGAGAATGGTGAGTGGAATTCTCTGTTGAGTTTGAAAATCATCTTCAGGCATATCAACCTTTTCTATAACAGCAGCTCTAGGTTCCTTGGAAACTACTGCTGGTCTCAACTGTTTCCTAGGCTGTAATTCTTTTTCTGAAAACAGTGAATATCTACCTGCAGTACCAACTGAAAACACCTTGGGTTTACTGTCAACCTCCACATGCTCTGTTGCCTTCTCAACTTCAACATCCTCCTTGTCTTCAAGTTTAGCTTTCTGACCTAATTTCTTCATCATTACCTTCCCTTTCTCTGCTTGCCTCTTAGGTTGCTGATCTTCCTGTTTTACATGGAAACCTGACCAAAAAAGAAAGAAGTCCCAACTTTTACCTTCATGCTGCAAAACAGTGCTAATAATCAACTTAATTAGCCCATGATGAAAGATGGACAGAGAGGAACGGTTCATATGCCCTTTGACCCTGCTAGCCATTGTTTGCAAGCTCTTCAATAGGAAAAATGGAAGGTTCATCCTGGACTGTCCCACCATATGTTGCAAAAACCTGAAGTGATACTTAAACACATAAGCATACCTGCCCTCACAAGTAATGTAACTTTGCAAAATTCTAATTGGTTCAACCCATTCCTTTCTAAAATTTTGAATAAGAATGCCTTTATTCCAGTCAGGAGTGACATTTGGTAATAGGTATCTTTGAGGATCAAATGTAAAAGGCAATTTCTTAAACCATAATTCACCTTCATTGCTAACCCCTGTGGCTTCTGCAATCAGCTCTACTGTTAGCCTGAACTTAAGAGTGTCAAAGGTCACCATGTCATCTTTTAAACACTGTGCAAACTTGCAAGAAACTTCAGCATTATACCCATTTATTCTTTTAAAGAAATCAATCCAACCAGCCTGTTGAAATAATTCAACACATCCAGGGAGCTTTGCAATCCACCCTACATCATTTGGTTCAGCTCTATTAATTTTACCACTCTTGCCCATTTTCCTTCAAAGGATGAAACTGTATAGGTTTTAGGATTTAGTTAATGACCAGTCACGTGACTATCTCTTTCTCAAAAAATTCAGGTTTCAAAAACAACTCTCCTTGCTCTTCTCTATCTGCTGCTTTTGTTTTCCTAATAAAGATTAGGTTTATGATAAGCATAAGAGACTTAGGTCATTTGAAATCTCCCAAACTCTTCACTGCAACTGGTGACTGTCATGCAATTTTAATTGTTCTATTGGATGTCCATCTTCAGCATGTAGAATAAGCCTGTATATTCGTATTCATAACCTGCCAGACTCATGTATAAACCATCTCTGCGCAAAAAGAGTATTACATAAAGAATCACAATTGTCAACCTTTAGAATAAACACAGCCTGTAAACCATTTTAAACATAATCCATTGTCATCTCAGTAATCTCAGGTATCAAATTAACAGTAGATCTTCCTCTGGTTTCAAGCCTTTAGCTCTTCACTGCTTCTTTTGGATTTCAAAAACAGCGAACTTTAAAACCTAGAAAAATTAGGTCTTTAGGCTATATAGGTTTTCATATTGTCTGAAATGTCTCTGTCCTTCCTCTCATGTTGTACCAGCAGCAGTATTAAATTTGAACCATCATAATATATATTGCATTTCAACCCAGCATCTTTCGAACTTCAACTAATGAACAGTTCCAAGATAAAGCTATTTTTCAATACTCCACTCCACAGAACATCTCAGAATGGCTCAGGCAGTTATTTTTCTGGTCAAAATATCATTTGAGTGCATAATCTATCATTCCCCTTAATCAATTTTGATTGAATAGTTCCCAGCGAAAAAACCCTAAATTATCTGTTATAGTGGCTTATCGTTTAAATTGATCAACTGCAGTGGTTTAAAAACATGACCTGAGTGATTAAGTTGTTCAGCTCGAATGTATAGGTGTCCTTCAGGATGCAATTTGACTGCAGACAGCACATTCATGAAGCCCTAATTTTCCGTCGCTCCACAAAACCTCACTCTATTTCCTAGCGGGCATATCCGGTTTTGTAGTGATTATGATTACTACACTAAGTCCATTGTCTTTGAATGTGCACGCAAATGACAACTCATCTCATATTAAACATCAAACCACGCTGTTACCTGTCAAAATCAATTGCGTTTGGGCTCACGATGACCACGATTCCTTCCCGAGTGGAACCACCTGTTCTTATGATAATTCTTTAACCAACACATAGTAAACACTCCACAATGCGTGATTAGTCACTCAACGTTTAAGAAAATGCCAAATTCTTGCTTAAAAATCGGAAGAAATGAAGGCCGCGATATTCTTGTAGCATGCCTTCATTATTTTTCAGCTCCAGCGCTACAAGAATAATTTTAGTGCTATTTTCTCGTTGTTTTTCAGCTTTTCGTCATTTTGAATGCAGTTTAAAAGTTGTTTGAAGTATGACTATGCAGGACCATGCTAAAAAATTCTATTTGTGACCACATCATTCGATAATATGACATTTTAAATCCCTTTAAGACCTAAGAGAGGAAAAAACAAAATAACTCTAAAGGAAAAAAACTTAAGAATTAAAGTCAATACCCAAAAGCTCCTATGGTAATTGAAAAGATAAAGTCAAAGAAATAAGAAAACTTAATAAAAAAGGTAATCAGACATGAAAAGGTAAGAAACAAATTCCTGACATAACAGGTTCCCTTGCCCTCCAAGAGGAAACTAGTACAATGTAAATGGTTCTATAGGACCAAAGTGGTTGTAATAGGGTTTTCACCCCTGTTACATGTAAAACCAGTAGCCTTATGCAAATGGGATAGTAAGGGAGAGTTAATGGAAAAATATACAACAATAAACAATATCAGTAGCACAAAGTAGATAAACATATACGGCTAGACTAAATAAAAAGAAATTACATCAAAATTATACCTTCTTTCTTGTAAAAATTGGCCACCATGGTTGTCTTGGAAATGGCTTTCCTCTACACAGGCTAGTTCTCCAGGTGGGTACGGATAATGTCTCGACGTACTAAGTGGGAATGGTAGGGAAAAATGATGACGAAAAAATGGGGTGTGAATACTTGAGAGAAAAAGGTGTCTCGTTGTACTCACAGAATAAAATAATGGGAAAAAAGGTGTAAGAATATTTTCGGAGAGACCTTCACACTATTTTTATAATAGTTTTTTAGGTTTTATTGACCTTTTCTCTCTTTTAGGGTTTTGGAACCCTATTTATGGTTTTGCACCCTTTTTAGGGGTTTTGACCCTTTTTAGGGTTTTTTACCCTTTTTGGGGATTTTTGTCCCTTTTTTTTGTTTTTAGACCCTTTTTGGGGAGAGAATGAGGGTAAACCATAGTAAATAATAATGTTTTGGAATGGAAATACAATTGCGAAGGTCAAAATTAAGGGAAATATGGAATGAATGTGATGTATGTTTAGGGTTTAGGATTTCTTCATTTGGCATGAGAAATTGGTTAGCAAATTCAACATGCACACTCAACTTGTAGACTACTCTTTAGATATTATTTACAATTTAGACATATTTATCTCCTCTCGTGCTCTCTGGTTTTGGTTCTATGTACTTCTTCTCTTCTTCTCTCAACTATTGATCTGCACACAACTTGGATTGTTCTTCTTTCTAAGAAACTCTTTTATCTCTCAACCTAGACTAGCTCGCACACAACTTGGGTTCATGATTTTATAAGCCTTATGGATTTTGCAATTCTTAATCCAATAGGCAACTGACTCACAAATATCAGTTGAAAAGATTTATTTCTATTTCGATACATTCAGTTACATCTCAAAATGGGCACTATCAATCAAAAAATACAATTATTATTTATTACTAAAATCAAGCTTTTAGTCTAACTAACTCTTTCCAAAACTAGTCGATCTCTTCTTTTCGACTGATTTATCCTTCTTTTTCCATGGTTCTTTCTATCATCGTTGCTCCCATCACAGCTCTTTCTTTTGAAACTCCTTATATCATAACTCCTTCTTGTATTGTGACCGAAACCTTTATTCTTCTGACCAAAATTCTGGAACAATTTTGTCTAACTTTTCCTAGGGACAATAGGCCATCTTTTCATAGGGCCAATAGACCCCAAGAACAAGAATAGAATATCCCTTTTCACAGTAGAATTCTACTCCCTCTCTCTGTTGTTCAGGATTAAGCATCTTGTAACCTAGGGTCTCGGGTTACCAACTTACTACTAACCTTGCAGACAATTAGATTTACCAGAAAATAGAAGGGAAATAGGAAGAAAGTCTTGACTTACTTGATTACCGACGGTTGATCCAAGCTTGATCTTCTCCCGCTCCTCTTCTCTCCAAAGCTTCCAGGGATGCACCTCTTTCACATGTAAAGAGCAAATTCTCCAAGTAATATTTCATACATGTATATATAAGATGTTAGATAAACAATATATCAAATATATAATCAAATGCATTCATTAACCACAATACATGAAATAAACTCAACATAAGGTCGGAAGAAGAATTCTCTTTATTAACAATCAGTGAATGAGATAAGAGTACAACCTAGCTTCTGAGACAAGGACTCCTCTGCAACCAAAGGACTCTAAGTTTTGCTACTCCAAGACTTCTGAAGATATACCACCACCATAACTTTGCTCTCCAATCTTCCTTGATTAATACCCTCCCGAAGGACTCTATTTATACTTTGGGAAATAAAGTGATTTCGAAGGTTGGGTGGTTGAAACAGTTGGGATAGTTAATGGTTATGGCCCAACTAATCTCAATTAATCATGTTTTATATTTTTTAAGTTCGAACTAAGGTGTACACGACTATTGATATAGGCAACCCGCATATTACATGCGAGTTTCTCAAAGGAAACCTGTGTACGATGATGTACGTGGGTGTACACGGGTTGCAATGCAAATAGTCACATACAGTACACGAGTTGCAATGGAGATAGTTGCGTACTCAACTCAACACTTAAAAAAATTATATAGCAAGCTAGTTTAAGGGTAAATGCATCCCAAGCCATGCCCATCTATAGTGTTTTGGCAAACTTCAATCCTAATATGTCCTTTTGTGTACCAACATAAAGAATGTCGGCACTCAGACAGAGAAGTGCCATTTGGGTTGATAATAGATCCCCCCTAATGTTTGAGGTCAGAGGGAAATGATGGTTGAAATACATTATAATCACTTTATTGGAAAACTCATAGGTCGAATGGAGCAGAGGAAGTACCTAAAACAAATACATAGTAATGTCATATACAAATTCATATCTGAGGATGCCATGTTTAATATACTGGAACACTAGCTCCTTTACAATATTTGAGTACATCGTATGATACGGGTTCAAGACCATGTATATTAAAAAGGTGGATAAAAGCCACAATATATAATAATGACGAGTCTTCAAAGATCTAGAAACTGTGTAAGTGAACACAACATAATCTTGCGCAACTTAGGCCATAGATATGAACCTAAGGTCTTCGTCAAAAATCCAAAATAACTAGTACAATCCAGGCCATGTGAATAGATGTTGTTGAATTTGAACAAGGATAGGATTCAATAGATTGTCAACCAATAGGTGATAATCAAAAACTGAAGCAAAGGAATTCACCAATAATGAAAGTGAATCCTAAGGTACTATCGTCAAAAGCTCTAGGTCTTCGTCGTCAGGAAATGCTGATGAGAAACCATATTGTGATGAGGAAGGAAATAGATCCTCCAACGGATCATAAGAGTGACTAGGAACTGGATAAAGAAAGGGGTACATAAGTAATAATATACAGGACAATGATGGAATCAGAATACAGATCAGATGCAAGGCTAAATCCTTGAACAGTGAGCATGACACAGAGATGACCCAATGCAGCTTTTAACTTTGAAAATAATACAACTAGACTTACTTGTAATGTAGGAGACATGATCAGATTCCCCAAGTATAATGGTAAGAGGAGGAGTAAGAAACTCAAGGTGATATCTGAACTGAAAATAAACATTGAGACATGAGTATAAAAAAAAACAGAGTGCTATGTTCAAGGAAGACATGCTTCCATCAACTGAGAATCAAAAGAAAAATTATTCCTTATCTTTCTTGTTAAATTTTAACGAGTCCAGGAAAGTCAACTCAAGTCTCTCTTCATTTTTTGACAAGCTTGAAGAGAAGAGGGAATAATATAATGCTTGATAGTGTCACTGATTCATCGAATTTATGATCCGGAACTAGTACATGCTCACTTGGTGTTTTCATGTTTAGAGAGTCTGAAAAATTCGAAGAAGACTCCAAGGGGTCCTTTTTCATCCAATTTAGTCTCCTGAGGCTAAAAAAGTGTAAAACATACCACAAAAGAACTCTCTTAAATTCTGTAGAAGAAAAGGTGAACCTTTTTCGTCCTTAGTTAGGGAGGTCCTAAAAAGTTTAAATTACCACCTACCCAACGCTCCTTCGAGAGAAGCATATAGCTTGAGTTTTATGAGTGTGAAGGAAAGTAGGATCACTCGAAAAGATCCATTTGAGTATGAGGAATGGGGATTACAACAATAAACTTGATGTTTTGTTCTTGGTGTTTAACGAGCATGACAAAGACATACATTAAACTCGGAATATTTTTCATGTTTAGGTCCAGAGCACAAAAAAGAGAGAACTGAGCTCACACTAGGTGTTCATTTTCCATAAATTTAGTCCCTCAAGTCCAGAAAAGTGATAAACCTATACCTAAGAATACTCTTCTCAATTCCCAGAAAAGAGAGTGATCATTTCTCGTATTATTCCACATGGTCCAAGAAAGAGATAACCTACCACCAATGTGGATGCCCATTCACATATTCTTAACAAGCTTGAATGGACAAGTTTACTCGGTAGTCAAGTCTATTTTGAGGAGTTAGACCTGGGCCTAAAGAAACTCCATAAAGGTGGGGAGTCATAAAAAGGACATCTTGTAAAAATAGACCAAAATGAGTCTCAATTTGGCATGGAAAATAGCTAAGGAGACTCCCCTAAACCTGTGATAAATGTAGCATAAGTATCAAAATACAATAAGTGGGTTCTAATCGAGGATACTCATGTGAGGAAAATCCTATCCACAGAAGAACAATGGCATAAATGAGGTACTAATGGTTAAAATACCATAGTCCATGGTCAAATTAGTAATTATAGGATTAAGATGGATTAGGTGTGAATGAAAAAATGCATGTGAATGACCGAAATACTATTCTATATGATCGAAACACAACCTTAAATGACCTTAGACCTATCACATTGAAGAAAAATACATGGTATTAGTTTGATTTTTATAAAAAATATGAACTATAGGTAAAAACCCACTTTTAAAATAATATTTATATAAATAGTTCAAAATAGAAATTAAAAACTCACCATTTGAATTTTTACCCAAAATATACAAGTTTTACCTCTTCCTTTGATTGCTCGCTGCGGACAACTCAGTGCACAATTCTCGAAACCGCAAGTGCCAGGTAAAACTACAGTCCATGCTCTTTCATTTGATCCAAGCAAATTTTAATTTTTGGAGAAAATTTGATGTTTTCCACTGTCCTCAAATCAGACATGTTGTGTACGTGGGTATGGTATATCAACAATCACATACATGCATTATGTACGTGGGTTTCCCGAAGGCAGGTCACGTACAATATGCGACTTGTCCAAAGGACAGTCGGTACAATGCGCGAGGTAGGAAAAAGCTATGTAGGGCCAAAAAACAAATTTTTATATGAATTTAATGTTTGATAAATGGATTATTATCAGATTGAAACATGGTGCTTGAGTGGAGGGAGAGGGAGCATGAAGACATGGAACAAGAGGCTCTACAGGATGCCCCCATGGTAAATTCTTTGCGGCAAAGTGGGTTGCTGAAATTATTTTGTACTTCACCTATGCGATCCAATGTCTGCCTACTAGAGTTTATGATAAACTGTTGGGATCATGAACTTGGTATGTTTGACCTACAAGGTGAGTTTCTAGAGATCACCTCAGAAGATGTCTACTTTATCTCTAGTTTGTCACGATGGGGAGCTCCGGTTAACTTGGAAGGTATCGGTATAGGCGGTGACCTTCTAAGTGTCCAGAACTACATAGATATATACTGTGCGCCTGGTACTCGAAAGAGGGGTAGCTGCATCCCTATTGTTCATATTCACAGCTTGCCATTACAGGTGTTGGAGAGTACTATAGTGAGGGTTGCAGGGTCATCATGACTTCATCTTGCAACTCGAAACCAAATGAGACTTGTAGTGCACTATCTACAGGGAGCCCTATATGAATGGTGTTTGGGAGTAATCCCGATAATGAGGAAGCAACTCTCTGACTGTAAAAGAGGCCGGTGGAAAAACTTTGGTTATTCTAGCATATTGGTGATGTTTTTCTTTGAGAGGGTGCCTGGTTTGAGTCCTGCAGTACCACTACCAGTTCATTCTCGCTGTCAACCTACACTGAGTAGGTTGGGAGAAATATTCCTCCGCTAGGGAAGTGGTGGATCGGTTCAGAATTTATACGATGATGACTTCTACTTATGGTGGGAGTGACAGGTAATAGAACTGGAACAGTTTCCATATGATGGAATATATTTTCGAGGTGACACCGACCTTGTCCTCCCTCCTAGAGGAGCATGGGGAGCGTCAGGTATTTTTTTTTCAAGTTTTTAAATTTTTATGAATTTTATTCATAAAGATATATACATATGTATAAGAGTTTTTAATCCTTTAAAGTGTTAAAATGCAGATATTGGACCAGTCCACCCTGCTAGTCATCCATGTAAGTATGTGCATCTTGTGGCAGGAGAAGACCATGGTTTTATTAGGGTTCTTGAGGGAAAGCTGGCTAGGCTTACCCAAAGAGTACCTACTTTACGTATTGAGCATATCCCTGTCACTATGTAGGAGCTAGTGGTTGGTATACCACCTGTCTGGATACGCCTTATGAGGCGGGTAGCTAGAGAAGTACATGTGTACATTGACATCGTTGTGGCTGCTATAGTTGAGGAAGCTAAAGAAGCCCGAGAGAAGGGTGATTAGGATGATCAGTGGGACCAGGGTGGTCCAGGTGACTAGGGTGGATGATGATGACCAAGGTTTTCAAGCTTAGAACTAGGAGCATTTTATGGACTTCGATCCATTTTTTGTATATTATACAATTATGACTGGATCTGAGGATCAGAAACTCAACCTATCTATATCGACAGATATTCACACACACACACACACACACATATATAGATTGTTGGTTTTATTTAAATGTGTTCTGTAATGTATCTGTTGTATATTTTTATGCAAAATGTATTAAGTGCCAATCCAAGATATAATTAGCATATGCATCAGTTAATGATTTTTATTTCTTGGAATATGATTGAACGTAATAAACTCAAAATTTATTTCTAATAACCTAACTTGCATAAACTGACGTAGTAAAATAGGTTTCCGCACCTGATAAGCTCGATTCAGCTGGGAAACCACCAGTTGAGAGTCAAGTCGAACTTTCAGCTGAGTGATACCATGTGACAAAGAATCCCATAAAAGCTCAATGACAACCCTATATTTGGCCACATTATTGGTAGCATAACCTAGGAAAGTGCCTCCAGAGGCAACTAGCTGTCCTGAGGGCGAGTAGATGACCCATGTGGCTGAAGCCAGGTTACAAGTGTGGAGACTAGCACCATCTCTACAAGGTACTTCAAAGTCTAGAGATAGACAAGCATATCTCTGTACCAGGGGTTAGAGGTGGAAATAAAAAAGATACGATCATCTAGGAATGAGTCTTCTTCAATGTCTACATCTTCCTCTACCAGAAATTCTACAATGAGTTCAACAAAAACTAAGGATTTCTTGGATTTGGAGGATTGGAAATCTAAGTCAAACTCCTGAAGAATGACTATCCATTTATTGAATTTTCCTCCAACTATCTGTCGGGATGAAACATATTGGAAACTATTAACATACACCACTACCATCATGGTCCTTAGTAAGATGTAGTGATGCAACCTCTAAACAACATACACAGTTTCCAAGGTCAACTTCTCGATGTGGGAATACCTAAGTTCAGGGCCAAATAAAGCATGAATGAGATAGTATACGACATGATCTTGGATTTTATCATCCTCCTGGACTAGTACTACCCCTATGGTCGACTCAAATGTGTCCAGATACAATAGAAAATCACGAGAGTAATTTGGAGGGCATAATAACGGTGTCGACAATAAAAATTTCTTTAATTCCCCAAATGCAAGTTGTGTGATTTCATCCCATACAAATGGGGTGTCCTTTTTCAACAGGTGCATGAAACCTTTAGTAATATTGGCATAATTTATAATA
This sequence comes from Pseudotsuga menziesii, assembly GCA_001517045.1. Lineage (NCBI taxonomy): Eukaryota > Viridiplantae > Streptophyta > Pinopsida > Pinales > Pinaceae > Pseudotsuga > Pseudotsuga menziesii. The sequence goes on along the minus strand of LPNX010965319.1, from coordinate 46,805 downwards.
AAACATCAAAGGAAGTTGGACTTCCCTTGCAGGCTTTGAAGCTTCCTGATAGAATGAGGAGGACGCATATTTACGATGGCCTTAAATTTCAAAGGATCCACCTGAATGCCTTTGTTGGAAACAATGAATCCGAGAAGTCTCCCTGACTCGACACAGAAAATGCACTTGTGGGGATTCAATCAAATTTTGTAGTATATGCATCATTCAAAAATCAAACGCAAGTGATTTGGGTGATCGATCTCTTACGAGAATGTACTGGCATATCATCAAGGTAGGGTTCAACAATGGCTTTAATGCCGTGAAAGGAAAAATTCATTGCCCGTTGAAAGGTTTCCCATGCATTTTTCAAATCAAAGGGCAATTTATTGTACGCAAAGGTACCCCAAGGACAAATAAAAACTGTTTTATGTTGGTCTTCCAGTTTAATTTGGATTTGATTATACCTGGAGAAACCATCCATAAATGAAAAGACTTCACTTCCCGCACATGCATCAATAATTTGATCTATGAATGGTGTGGCATAGTTGTCCTTGGGACAAGATTTGTTTAGATCCAGAAAGTCAGTACAAACATGTATAGTCCCTTGCCTTTTGTCAACAGGAACAGGGTTGGATACCCATTATGTCAAAGCTATCGGGTAAATGAAACCAACTTTCAGCAATTTCTCAACTTCAGCCTTAACTGCTGCCGCTTTACGCAGATTGACAGGTCTCAACTTTTGTCAAACAGGTCTAGCATCAGGGTAAGTTCATATTTCATGCTCGACTATTGATGGATATATTCCTAGCATCTCCTCATATGACCAGGAAAATACATCGCATAATTCCTTAAAAAAGGATGTATAGATCGTAATCTCCTCTGGAGAGAAGTTCGTGCCGATGAGTACATTTTCCACAACGTTTGGGCTTGCAGAAATGTTGATATGAATCATAGTGGAAATGTTTTCCATATTGCCCTCAAAAAATATTCCTTCCCTTGGTAAGGGATTAATAGGTGTATCAAAATCACCTGCTAGTCTCATATGGAACTTCTGGTTGTCGATCCTGCTTAACTCTAGAAAAAATAGGATCGATGGTGAAGATACTCACAGATCTTATCTTATCTGCACATGGCTTCCAGAATGGCTTCATCCTAAGGAAAAACAATATCTAAACAGTCTCTAGAATGCAAAGAATTCACTGCCCAAGTAGGCAGATATGATTCTTCCTGTTCCTCTGAGACTGTGAGAGGGACCAAAATGGGATCAACAGCGGTATGAACGATAGCTTGATAAGCCACTTCTGGTTCCGATAAGGGAACTTCAGGTTCATGGTGGGAAGGAAGAACCCAAGGATCTGTTCTATCAACAACTATTTCTATAGACTTCCCTACACTAGTAGAACCTAGATAATTAATTGAATCTAGAATATCCAATGTGTCCATCAATAATGCGTACATTCCAGCCCCTAATCTCTCTGAAGTAAGTTTAACCTAATCAACCAATGGTACGGTGGAATCATTATTTTCCATGTGGCATTTTTTAGTAAAACTGAGTTGGTCTGCAGTAACCAACTTCCCGTCATGTGGAAACACTACTACCCAAAATACGACCGATGCAATAGCTGACATGGTGTAAGTCCAAATTCTCCCCAAGAGCAAGTTATAATCCAAAGGTGCATTAATCAACTCTACTTCAACAGACACTACTTTCCCTACAAAGTTAATTTCGAAAGATGGTAGGATACTATGTGGACAAATGACCTTCCGTCCAAAGCAGTAACTAGGGTGTTCGATGGAATGAATTCTGGAGATCTAAGAGCTTTCCAACAAGACAGGTGATGACACATGTAGAAGCACCCTTCTCGACAAATTCCCTTCCAATGGTTTTTCCACCATGGATGACATCTATCGATAAGGCTACATGATATGGCAGGCGAATTTTGACATAAGACAAATTAAACTTTTCCATGAAGCTCGATGAGTCCATACTGCCTAAGGATGCTAGGAGCACATCTCGATGTTTAGGACAAATCTATAACACCTTTAAAGCCGACATCATACAAGGATTCTAGGCTAAATATTCAACTACAGAGTAGTTCGCTGCATCCTTAGTATTGGGATTGTCCAAGGTTTTCTTGAAGACACCTTTTGGTATCTTGGGCATAGGTTTACAGGTTTCTCAATCGTGAGAGGGTTGTAAGTTTCACCTATTGACTTACCCTTATCTGAAGCCTCTGTTACATAGTTCTTGTTCCTAGTCTGGATTAAAGTTTGGGATCGAACCATGTTGATATAATTAGGGTCAGGAGCATTTGGGGTGCCCCCTACTGCATTTGAAGCTGAAACATAATTTTGTCCTTGGGGAAAAAGATCCTTTAGGACAGCCGGTTGTTGGCCTTTTAACAACTTCTGAGCTTGTTCCATAAGGTGACATTCATGGGTGAGGTGATATTCATGGCACAACTTACATTGGAATTTCTCCTTCTTCTTTTCTTTTTTTCCCACATCAGCATTGTTTGTGTGTTTTTTCTTGTTTTGGTTTCCCTCACCTTTCTTTCCTTTCTTCTTTTTCCCACTAGGTTGCGGATTTCCCTTTTGAGAGGATTGTGCAAAAAAATTCTCATTCTAGGGTGAGGGGGAAGCCTTTGCTACCTCCTCCATAGAATTTTTGATAGAAAAGTGATGGAGTTGTTTAGCCAAAGACTCTACAGTGGGAGATTTCACAAAACCAACCACACCATCGGCATGGGATCGAGGCTTAGGTTTTTCTACATTGTGTGTTGGCCTTGGTGCATCAGGGATGATTTCATATAAAATCACAGACTGAGAATATATGAAATCTAGCTGCTGGGCCCTGAGGATAGCCTCTTCCTCATTGGTCACTCCCAAAGTAGATACATCCTTAGATAAATATGGCAATAGGGATTTAAGGAACCATTCTAATAAAAACTTGGGAGGAATAGTGGCTTTTATAAGGCTCTTCCGTCTTCTTTACCCTTGGATGTGATCCAAATTACGAGTGGCCTTGTCCCGCTGAAAGGTAGACAACAAGTCTGTCCTAAAATCATATCAGATAGGAAGTTAGAAGTGACTAAGGAATACATTAGCCAAGTTCCAAAAACTGTCAAACGCAGCAGAAGGCAATTCAATATACCATTTTGTTGCAGTACTGGTTATATTTATTTGGAACAGCCTCAACCGAACTCTATCGTTGTTTAGTGAGTCAAAAGAGCACCACAAATGGAAAGTGGTGACATGAGATCTTGGATCATCACCAACTTTGCCTTCAAATTTCAGAATATCCGAGGGAAACTTGGTAGGAACATGTGGCCATGAGGAGTTATGTTTTACCGGGTCATTCATTAGTTTCAACAAATCTGGAAAATTTAATATTGCTGGGAAAGGGAGATTGGGTCTAACCAAAGCATTAAAAGTACCATCTGGGGGATTAGAGGGACTTGCCCCCATGTTCCCATATGTGAAGGTAGGGTTACCCCCTGGTGCCAATTGCGAAGTAGTTGGGATACTTTGGAAAGGATTCCATCCATAAACCAGTGGATTGTTTATGTGCGATGCAGTGTATGAGGTTCTAGCTACCCCAGTCGATGCTGGGGTTTGGAACACAGGAGTAGGTATCCCTCCTCTAAAAAGTGAGAAAGGAGAGCTCGTGAAAGGAGCTGAAACTGGAGTTTGAAAACCTTGACCATAAGGATTAGGGTTTTTGAACTTCACCTCTACATATGCAGGTGTCATACCTACATATGGAGTGGATAGGGGAATGTTCCCCCCATTCCAAGAAAACCTTGGATGAATGCCAAGGATCCTATAGGACCACAATGAGCAGTGTGTGTGAAGGAAGTAGGAACTGAAGGTACACTAGGAATCCCAATGACCATACCACTAGAAATACCTGCTAAACTTGTGGGAGCCGGTGGTTGAACCAGCCGGCTAGCTGGAGTTAAAAGTGTAGTAGGTATACTTGTTCTAGGGGAACCTACTGGGGGAGGTGGCACCCCTTCAGCCGAAGTGGCTGAGATGGAAGTATAAGAACTTTCTCCTGCAATAAACATTAGTCTGGGCAGAGGGACACCTGTTACAGCTGATTTTACCACACATGGTTGATCACACTTTTATGCCCTTCCCTGTCCCTCTACAGACTCTTTAGACCCCATGGACCATTTTTGTACTTTTGATGTTTCCAATATCATCCCTAAAAAAATGCAATAATTACCATACGAGACTTTTAATCCCTTTCTCACGTATATACACGGATTTGACCCTTAAACCCGCATACATCAAGATGTGTGCAAAAGGCCAAATGATTTTGGAGTTTTCCTTGATGTGGATCCAAGTCACTTGTCTCTTGTCCTTCCATATGCCTTGAGATTGCTCGGATTCGACCTTCCATTACGCCAATGAAGAGCTATATAAGGAAACCTTTGGATACATTTAAAGGGGAGGAATTGAAGAGAAAGAAAACTATAGTCCATTGTTGCCGAAGCTTATACTTGAGTCTGCATTTCTTTGTCCCTTGGAGCACTTTGTGTTCTTCCAAAGCTTTCCTTTTGCTTGTGAGCTTGCTATCAAGAGATGGAGGATAGAAGTGGTGGAGGCCCAAGTGGGGGAATCAGTTTCTCTGATTCATAGACATGCCGACAAAGGTTGTCACTATTGTAATCTCTGTTTTATGTCAATAGAAATATCTTTTCCTATCCAATAATTTGTATTTAAATGAGTATTGAATCCATGGATGCTTTTAAATTCTTATATGTTATTGATTATATATGCTAGAGTAGGTCTAACACAATTATATATAGCATGCTTGTCTTGTTTGCTGAATGTTGAGGATGCAAATTGCTAATACAAGCGAGAGTGAAAAATCTCAACGGGGATCTACATCAATCGTCCGGAATAAGGTATGAATTGAGATCCTTTAGTGTTAGATGTTTGGTTTCTCTTGCATATAGGGAAGGATTGATTTTTGGAGTTAATCTGTCTATTGTGGTACCCCAAGCCATAGGAATTTCTCTCCATAACAGAATTGGCGACTCCGATGGTCACCCTCATGGGGGTGGTAGTGGATGCATGAACATTGGGTCTACACCTTACTTTCATTTTTATGTCCCATCGTTCACCAGATTGTTTTCTTTGGGTGCAGTTGTCATGATCATTCCTCCCTATATCCTATCGTTTGGATTCTTTATTGACTATTTTGGGTTGTTTTGGACTAATATGGTTGTCATGTAGGGTCCATTGTTTGTACACTCTCTCCGAGGTTTCGACCTATTCATTCCTATCACAGGTATTATGTCTGAACTGGCATATAGGTTAGGATATCACATCTGCTTGCACTTATGCATTTCCTTATGACCATTCCATTTCAACCTTAGGTACAAACCTATTCCATGGTATCAAAGAACCTTCATGTAGCTGTTAGAAGTGATACTATGTGAATGGTAGAGCTTTCCTATACATGGGTGTCCTAGTTAGCTCCCTTTTTCATTTGGTACCCATGCTGTGAGTCCTCTCTTAGGTCCCAGATTCCTTTGTATAATATTGCCATGTCTTTGCGCAAGAGCCTCATACTCCTCTTGATCTTTTTGCTGGCCTTTGTCCCTAGGATTCCCTTATGTCAAGTTGTAATTGCATTATCATGAGATTTTCCTACCTCATTGAGCCTTATGCTTACTTCCTTGAATTTGAGTATCAACCATATAGCCCGAGCTTTTCTCGTGTCTAGCCACACAGATCCATTTTGTATATCCTTTGCAGCTTGATTCCCTATTTTTACTGGGAGGGGACTTTCCCCCGAGTGTCACCATCCTACACATGTGTCCTTGCATTGAGCATAGGTATGTTCCACTCCTTGGAACTAGTTTATTTGTCCCTTGACACTCGTCTCCTCCTAGTCTGTAACTATAAAGCACTTTTATTCCTTTTCAAGATTTTCAAAATATTTGAAAAAGTCCAAAAAAATAAAAAAAACCAAAAATTCAGACAAGAAAAGATGTTATCTTTGGCAGTAGTCGATTCATGTCACCTTCGAACAGAGCACTGTATATCACATCTGTTGGTTGGGTTAATATTTTGACTTTAGGAGTTGTAATCATTTCTCTGATTTTATCTCCACCGATTGGTTAAGATTCCAGTCCCTATGGAGCCTCTGTCGATGCCTCCTGTGTCACAGAGATGTCCCAGTTTTTTAATTGAGTCTATGCTTCCTACATTCAGTCACCATTTTCCTTTATGCTCCTGTTCGAAGGAAGTTGAAACCTAAGTCGGCCATTCCTCAGTTATCTTGACTTTGCATGTCGGCCATTCCTGGTACGGTTACTAGTTCATGGACATTATGATTGAGTCCTTCCACATTATACAACTTTGTTGGGTACCTCATGTTGGATGATGGGGGATGCCTTAAGTCCCTCCTTCCAGCGGATTTCATCCCATCAAATTCAAATCATTTATTCTGGGATAGGAATCTAGAGTCATTTTTTAGTGCCTTGAGACTTGCAGTCATCAGTGGTAGGTTCTCTTGCCATCGACAATTTTTGGGATTACATTAATGTCCCCTGATCAATGGATTCTCTCAACTGTTCGACCTCAACACATTTATTCACACTTGTTAGTTTGCACTCTAGTACCTTGATTCCCATTTTCATTATCAGTGGGTGATCTCACGTCTATAAATGGTATACATCAATGACTGATAATCAGACAATGGACTACTATGTTTGACCTCGACACCTCTATTAACATACTAGGAAATTTACTTGTAGCAGTTTTTGTAGAATACCTTCCAGACTGGTGGCATCTCATATATGCTACCTCCTTGATCGTGCCAGTGTTCATGAGATTTCAGCTCTCGTGACTTGATTCCAGTATACGTCAGATATTTTTGGCCATTTTGGAGATCTTGATCCATTATATATATTCATCCTACATGGAGATCATGATCCTATATATATATTCATTATGGAGATTCTGAGCTATCTATATTGTATGTGGCGATGACCACACATGTCATATTTTGTATCATGCCTATTCATGGCCATTGTAATCTTATGTATCCGGGACTGCTACATCTACTTGCAGTTATGTGCAGAGTTTGATCATTGTATTGTACTGATTAGAAGGATGGGTCTTCCACTAGGTTCTTCTTCACTCCACTTCTGGGATGGACTTATAATGTATTTCGTCCATCATATGACTCCTCTGACTTCACACATTAGGGGGAATCTGTTACAACTGATTTTACCACACATGGTGGATCACACTTTTATGGCCTTCCCTGTCCCTCTACAGACTCTTTAGAACCTATAGACCATTTTTGTACTTTTGATGTTTCCAATATCATCCCTAAAAACATGCAATAATTTCCATACGTGACTTTTAATCCCTTTCTCGTGTATATACGTGGATTTGACCCCTAAACCCATGTACATCGGGATGTGTGCAAAAGGCCAAATGATTTTGGAGTTTTACTTGATGTGTATCTGAGTCACTTGTTTCTTGGACTTCCATATGACTTGAGATCACTTGGATTCTACCTTCCATTACCCCATTGAAGAGCTATATCAAGAACCCTTTGGATACATTGAAAGGGGAGGAATTGAAGAGCAAGAAAACTATAGTCCATTGTTGCCGGAGCTTATACTTGAGTCTGCATCCCTTTGTCCCTTGGAGCACTTTGTGTTCTTCCCAAGATTTCCTTTTGCTTGTGAGATTGCTATCAAAATATGGAGGAATGAAGTGGTGGAGGCCCAAGTGGGGGACTCAGTTTCTATGATTCATAGACGTGCCGACAGAGGTTGTCACTATTGTAATCTCTGTTTTATATCAATAGAAATATATTTTCCTGTCCAATAATGTGTATTTAAATGAGTATCGAATCCATGTATGCTTTTAAATGCTTATATGTTATTGATTATATATGCTAGAGTAGGTCTAACACAATTATATATAGCATTCTTATCTTGTTTGTTGAATGTTGAGGAAGCAAATTGCTAATACAAGCGAAAAGCTCAATGAGGATCTACATCAACTGTCCGGAATAAGGTATGAATTGAGATCCTTTAGTGTTAGATGTTTGGTTTCTCTTACATATAGGGAAGGATTGATTTCTGGAGTTAATTTGTTTGTTGTGGTACCCCAAGCCATAGGAATTTATCTCTGTAACAACACCAATCACTAGTGAATTGAAACGATGAACCTGAAGGATTACAGGATCGTTTAACTCAGTTAGAGGTGAATTAAATTTTCTTGCAAACTCATCAGCCTACAATTCTTCTATCTCAACTGTAGTTAAATCAAAATGGTTTTCCCGAAGTTTTGGTTCACCCGAAACTTCACTAACTCTTATCGGTTCGAAAGAACCGTTTGTGTCTAATCTCCGCTTTTGCGGGGGAGGTGGAGGTTCCAATGTGATAAGCAGAGGATTTTTTCCCAACCTTCATGACCTTCTGACAAATTAGTCCTCCATGATTGTAAATTTGACTCTTCATACCCTAAGTTCGGCTAAACACAGACAAACCACAGAGAAATCACTACAAAAATTCCTAAAGTCTCAACAATCACAACGGATATAAGATATGCTTTCCTGAAGAAAGATGAGAGAAAATTTCTTAGCATCCTTGAAGAGGTTCTTAGGCACAAAGGGAGGAATCACCCACTTCCCTCCCACACATTCAACAAGGGTTACCTTCCAAGCCCATCAAAGGTGAACCAGAAACAACCTTCCGGTTTACCTGTGTATAAACCCTAGATGTCAAAGAGACTAAATGCCACCTTAACTATATCAATAGTTTGGGGAGACAGTCACAAGATTGATTTCTACACATGGGCAGGGTAGAAAACCTTGAAACTTTGTTTAGGACAAAATTCCTAGATGTGTAAAAACCTTGGTCTATGTTTTGACAAGGAATTGGAGGGTTATCTCCTTAGTCCAAGCCTCCACGCGACATCATGCTTAACTCTCGTTTGAGAGGATCTTCCCAGATACTATCAACAAAAAGAAGGATTTACCTATCGATTGAACAACTACATCAGAATTTAAGTACTTGTGGGGATTTTTCACTTCCTATCCCACAAGTCTAGCCTAAGCTAGTAGGTGTATGACCCTATAAAACAAAACTTACTAATAAATTTTAAATTATAGCGTTCATTTTAATGGTTTTTATTAGTCATAGGGTAAGTGGCGTGAATGACTATGATATTATAGACTCGATAAGAGAGTAAAAAGGTGTATAAAATGAATTCCAAAACACATTCTAACTACTTAAATCAAGCTTCTTTTTCTTTTTGTAGATATGAACTAATGAAGTTACAACTAAGTATGAGAAGACTAAGACTTAGGTTTTTGTAATTTTTGAGATTTTATTCAAAAATAATGAAAATAAAACTACGATATGCAATTGAAATACAAATGTTTCCAATGTTTTTTCTTCACTTTTCAAACTCTTCAAAAATTACTATGCACCTAAATGCAAAAAGAAAAATCTTCTGTATACTTGAATAATCATACCATAAAGCAAGAAATATGAAGTATAGCAGACTTGTAAGAACCAAATTCAACCACCTAAGGAGGAGACTTGGAAAACACTTAGCTTGGGAACAAAAAATGAATGAAATCCACCAAAAACACTAAAGTGCAAGTGACAAACTGACACTACTTGAAAGTAGTACAAAGTACAAGGTATCTAAAATCCTGATCATTGATTCAGATAGGCAGCACTAAACCTATCACCCAAATAGGATAATCCACTTCAAATTGATAAAATGAAAGAAGACTCAAATAAATAAAACTCAAGGGCTTAGTGAAAAAGCACAAACAATGGTGTGCCGAACATTCAGACCTACAGCAAGATGCCAACACTAGAAGACCCCAAAGCAGAGAAAAATACAAATAAGACAGGGACAAGCAACCCTACCTAAAAATATGCTGCTAAAAGATGTACACGACTATCTAATAGAACAACCCGCGTACTGTATATGACTGTCCAGTATAGAAAATCACGTATACAAGTTGTTGTACGTGACTGTGTAGCACAACAACCCACGTACACAGCAAAATTTTTCCAAAAAAGAAAAAACAATATAGGTCTCTAAAACACTACTGAAAATCAAAGCCAAGATATAAAACCATACATTGAATCAGAGCAAAGCCTGGGCAAGTATCTATAGGACTAACCCACAGCAGGATAGAATTCCCAATGGAGTCGCCAGTTCTATTGTTCAAGATTAAGCACCCTTGTAACCTAGGGTCTGGGGTTACCAACTTACTACTAACCTTGCAAACAATCAGCTTTACTAGAGAATAGAAAGAGAAATAGGAAGAAAGTCTTGACTTACCCGATTACCGACGGTTGATCCAAGCTTGATCTTCTCCTGCTCCTCTTCTCTCCAAAGCTTCCAGGGATGCACCTCTTTCAACTGTAAAGAGAAAATTCTCCAAGTAATATTTCATACATGTATATATAAGAGCTTAGATAAACAATATATCAAATATATAATCAAATACATTCATTAACCACAATACATGAAATAAACTCAACACAAGGTTGGAAGAAGAATTCTCTTTATTAAAAATCAGTGTGTTATACCCAAATGCTATCACCACCATGTGATAAGACCTTTAACTCTCATGATTTCCCTTAATCCTAGAACTTGGAGTGGAAACCTACTTTGTTTGTCAATCTTACATGGAAAAAATCAATACCCTGCTTTCCTTGTGTCCCTTGAGCGGTACCTTGCTCGCACCATCTGTACCCTATGTTCCATAAGCGGTGCCACTACCTGTGGCCTTTGGTCCATAAGCGTTTCTCATCTAAACCGCTCTGTCATAAGAGACAAAAAGTGGTACCCAGGGTAAAATGGGAAAAAGAGAAGTTTCTTGAGGCTTCTAGATCATGAGCATCGTGTCCTCCCTTATCCCTATCATAGTGGGTCAGTTGATCTTGAGATCCCTCATCATAGGATCTTAGAGACCACCTCATCCATAAATATCTCAACTATCCCTATCCATTGAGCCTTATAAATACAAGCTCATGTCCATAGTTGAGTGGAGAACTATAGAGGTATTGTTATGCTGTTGGATTGACTACCTAGTCCAAACCATTGGAGGGAATATAGAGTAAATTTGGAGCTTATGGGGATGAGATGTTGGTTTCATGGAGATGTCCGTCAACACTAAGACAATGGTTGTAAGCTTCTCCATACATATTTAATGCAAAACTGATTTTCGTCCCACATTACTGTTGTTTTGATTTCACATGTACATGTTGTTAGATTCCATAGTCACTAACATGGATAAGTAGATGATGTTGTGGTAGCTTTGATGTGTTTGCATGTTTGATCTATTTTTCAGGTACACAGGTTCACTATCGAAGCAGCATTCTAGGTGTCTATGACATCCAAGGAAGCTATTAATCCTTTGTCATGCACTCATTTGTTCTGGATCTGAACCATTCAGACAAGAGGAACACCTTCTATCTACAGAAGATGAAATATTACTGATTACAAATCTGGTGACTCCACTGGGGAATAGTGAAAATCTTAGTTGATCTGATCTTCCCCAGTCCTTGAACTCTTGCCCGAATCCAGGCTCCATCTCCAACTTTCTTTAGTCATATCTTCCATTTGACTTTGTGAATTTTGGTTTGAAACTTTCAGATCTGTTCAGATCTAAACTATTTTGACTTTATATGCTCTTTTTTACTATCAATTCATCATTTTTTTCCTTGATTTGATCAATTTTTAACTTTATTTCTCATTCGCCTTGTGTTTTGGATCTATGCAGGGAACCACACATGTGTTGTTGGCAACAAGCGATGACACTGCCTGAAATCTGTTAGCCATAAGCGATGCCACCGGCTGAATCTAGTGAGCAAGAAGCGTTTCTGCCTCAAAATCGCCTGTTAGCAGCTTCATTTGCACGGTTCCAGGTAGGCCCTGTTCCAAACTTTGTATTTTGATTTTTGTGTGTTTTTGGCTTACTTTTTGATGAAAATGAAGTGTATTTTTGAAAAACAATGCTCCCTCACATTTGGGAGGGGCCATGAATTGTGTATTCTGTAGTCACTTTGATTGTTATATTCCCTTTTTATTCAAAGAGATTTTGTGTTTCTTGCATTGGAGTTTACATTATTGTATTTGCTTGAAACCTCTTGTTCTTTTCTGTAGATATTATTCATTGGAATTGGAAATATACATTTCATTTTCTTGTGTATGCTTTGGTTTGCGTTGGACTTGGAATGCGTGAGTGATCCATGTTGTTTTGATTCTTTCTTTACTTGGAGTGATTCTTGTTTCCTTTTGCATACTGATTTTTTCAGTTCTTGGTAGGAAAGATTGGTTCTTCGTTTCCTTATCTGTTTCAAAGAGAATTTTTAGTTTTCTCTCTCCTTTGCTTTATTCGAAATCATTGTTGAACAATTTTCTTCTTGTTTCGTGCATGATTGTTCAAAATTTTATATCTTACTTTCATTAAGAAGAAATATTTGTTTTTAGCTTTGCATGCGTTAGAGTTAGTTTTGTTTGGAAACGTTAGTGAAATCATCTTTCCATTAAGTTTTTATACATCTTTTTCAAGCATGAAAAGACAGGAAACATTTTTGGTTTATTTATGTTTGATGTTCTCTAGATATATTTTTTATTTGCCTTAAAGATTGTTCGGGTGCATTTATATTTCCCTTTTCATTTGAAAAGATAGAATCGCATTTGCATTTGGGTGTGCATTTTTGGGAAGAAAAGTAAATATCTCTCCCTCTCTTAGGTAGAATTTCATCGAAGAGGAAAACTTACATTATCATATAGATCAGTGTGCATTTTCTTTAATTTCAAGTTTTCACTCCATGGTTCCACCTAAACACACAAGATAAAATCAATGGTAGTACTAGGTTAAAAATTTTATTAATTTGAGTGATAAGTTAGAGACATTTTCGGGCGTCATTAAGCATAGGAGTTGTCATTATTCATCCACATTACATCCCAGGACTCGCGCGGTTCTTCCAGGTACCATTTGTATATCGAACGACCTTTCACGTACCCTTGAGGTATATAGAAAGGTACTTCACATACTCGATTGTATATCAGAAGGACCCTTGTGAATGGTTATGCATTAGACAACACTACTACCGATTTGAGCTCCCACGTACCTTGCATATATCAGGAGACCCTTTTAGGAATCCTCAAACCTTCTGAGTTATCCTCTTGGCATGTCCTGTGAGGTTCCTAACTATTATCCACTCCTTTCACATGTTTGCTTGTTGCTTTTAGTTTGAGTAGTATTTGATTGTGCATTGTAGTTAGGGGGTTATTAGAGAGTTTAGAGATGGCATCCCAATCTAGGACTACTACTCAAGAGGTCCCTTTCCAAGGTGTACCTTTTGTATTCCCTCTAAGTGAAGGTATTGGTCCTCCCTTTATTGCCACTCTAAATCTTCCTGGGTTAAGTATAGGATTACCATTCTGGCTGTTTAATATGGTAATTCCTATTACACCGAATGTCTCAAATGTCACCTCTCCTCTGTGAAAGGATCGACCTTGACCTAATCCCTCTCCTTCTTCATCGGTTGTTGCTTCATCCATTTATTCTTCTTCGGTTGACCAAATATCTATGGTTAGTAGTCATGTGGATAGGAAGAAGAAGAAAGGGAAGGGTGAAAAGAAGAAGGATAAGGAAGAGAAAAATAAGTAACCATTTTCTCTTGATGGTGCTCATTCTAAGAGAACACTCTGAAAACCCAAGTTCCCTTGTAAGCTTTGCAAGGGGGACCACCTTCTTAAGGAGTATCCTGGTCTCTCCTGTGTACAAGAAGAGTGTTCTAAAAGGTCCAAATCATCTGTGTCATCAACCTCTGATCATCATGTTGATGATACTCCCTCAACCAGTGACCCATTGGTAAAAGGTCATAAGGGTAAAGTCTTGTATCCTTGTTTTATTTGCAAGGCTATGCATCGTACTTTTCTTTGTCCAAGCATGGATGAAGCTTCGCGTTGGTTAGAAAATATCAGTGATCATCAACAAGTGATTCCAATAAGTGATAGTAAGTTATCCCTCAATTCCTCATTGGTTGACTAAGTGATCAATTTAGTTTCATCTATAATTGGTCCCACTCTTCCTCTAGAGAGTGAAGTGGTCGAGTCGACATCATCTCCACCTGATCCCACTCTTTCATCAGAGAGTGTTAAGACTGATGTAGTCACTTTGACAAGATCTTCGTCTTCATCTTCTCTTCCAGTAGAGAGTGAACCAAAACCTACTGAAGTTTTCATGCTTCGTTCTGATTTTTCTCGACAAGAGGAAATTTTTTCTCTTTCGACAGAACCCTCTCCAAGTAATGATGTTATTTCCTTTGACTGGAGTAACCTAAGAGAGGCTCGTCTTCATTCAAGTGTTCCTTTCCAGATAGTTGTGAATGTTACTACTAGAAAAATACTTCACACTATTGTTGATAAAGGGGATTTTGTTAGTGTTATATCCTCAACTACTTGGAAAGCTTTAGGCTCTCCTCAACTTGTGCGAGCCACTGATTAGATACTGAATTTTAATAGAATACCTACTGCACCTTGAGGGACCCTTCCTTATTTACCTATTACAATAGGAGGGAAAACTATCTGCATTGATTTTATGGTGGTCCAAGGTCCTTTAGATTTCAATTTTCTCCTTGGACGTGATTATGTTTATGTCATGAAGGGTGTTGTGTCCACACTCTTTAGAGTTATGCATTTCCCCCATGATGGGAAGATTGTGACCATTGATCAACTTTCTTTTGTTACACCTGATCATCGCATTACTCCTAGTAATTAGACTTCCTTGAATGTGCCACATGTTCTTGTGGCTCTTTCCCCTTCTAGTTAGCTTCTTCCCATCATAGGTAAAATGGGGGGCATGGATCCAATATATGGACATCATAATGGAGCTAGGCCACTATATTTTATGAAAAGGGGCCAACCTGCCAACCTATGGATATCATGTTGGGTAAAATCAGGTTTGCGAACATAGTTCCCACACTGTGTCAAGCTCGTTAAAAAATGAAACAGATGCCTTTGAGAAAATTTCCCATTCTATGTCAAGCACATTAAAAAATGAAATAGATCTCCTCAAGCATAGTTTACCTTTTGGTTTCAATATTGCATAAAAATGAAACCATTCTTGAGCATAGTTCATTTTCTATTTTAAGCTCATTAAAAAATGAAGTAGGTTTCCTTAAGCATAGTTTACCTTTTGGTTTCAAGATTGCATAAAAATGAAACCATGTTCCAAGCATAGTTACCTTCTATTTCAAGCTTGTGTAAAAATGAAACAGATCCCCTTCCCTTGAGTCGAGTTTTCCCTTTAGTGTTAGAACTTGAACCTTCTTTTCACCTTCCTGATTCTCATTCTTCCTACCCCCCTGGTGAACATTTTCGCATTAGTAACCAGGTTTTTAGGTTGGGTATGGAAGAAGAATCATCAAATGAAACAAATATTGGGGGCATGTCGAGCCCCTAGCACTCATGATAGGGATAAGCTTCGCTAGCAATCATGCCGGGGGAAAGATTCCAACCTATGTATATCATGTTAATGGGATTTTTCAAGGATATTTTACCCATTGGTTTTGAGCTTGCATAAAAATGAAACCAATATTTAAGCATTCTTTCAACTGATCTTCGAGCTCATTAAAAATAGTAAGATGGTGTTGAGCTTACTTTTCATTTTTCACGCTCTGGTTAAAACATGAAAAGTGGTTTGAGCTTAGTTTATTACTTTTTCGTGCTTTGGATTCAAACATGAAAAAGGTTAATAGATTCCTCTTTAAGCTCTTTTCGGACTCTTAAAATGTGAAAATATAGTTGAGCAATCTTGTCTTCTTCACGCTTGTTAAAATATTTAAAGAGTCGTCTCTCTAATGGTAGGTTATCTCTTTTTCTGTTCGGATAGACTATTTACAAAAAATGAACACTCCATCCAATCATGACTGGAATAGTTCTATAAGGTATGATTTTACACTTTTTTGGGCCTTACATACTAAATCATATGAAAAGGGACCCTTTGGAGTCTTCTTCCGTAATCATTCAGACTCTATAAACATGAACGATATTGATTTTTCTTTCATTGGACTCCTTAAATCAAACATTGAGAGACCTGATTTTGGGAAAAAACCCCTCCTCTCTCACGTTCGTAAAAAATATGAGTTTGGAATTGTCTTCAGATGAGCTATATCAAGTTTTTGTTACCCTCTTTGAACTCGTAAAACCGAAAAGAGGCACTCATTGATCATTATGGGGGAAATGGGAAGGGAATCATTTTGCAAATTAATGGCAGCAGTTTGTCGTTACCTTTGAACATGGCACTTGTCTGCATATCATTTTGGTTAATTGGGTATTCAGCTAATATCCATGACGATCCACTTTCATGAGTCATTTCACTCCTTTGAGTCTTTGAAAATAATGCATTGTCCACTATCGCACTCTGTGTTTGTTTGGTCCAACCATGCTACCAAGACTTATGTCATGTCACCCGATGTTCAAAAGAATTTGAAGAAGTTTACCTCTGTAGTCAAAACAATCTCTATATTAGTACTTTTGAGTTAGTCTTATGGTTACTATATTCACATCATTTTAGAACTATGTTCCGAGTTTCATGTCGTCGATGTGGGACTCATCATGGCCCTCCTTCGACGAGACTTTTCTCGTCGACATCAGCTCATCATCCGGGAAATAGTCTTAGAAACAAAAACTTAGTACCTTGAGATCTATATGCCTTAATGACAGATTCTCTTGCTCTTGACATAGGTTCACATCATTGAACTTTGATCGATAGAATTGACTAGGTGTTCGACATCAAGATATCTATTCACACTCAATAGATTGTACTAGGGTACCTTGGGAATCATTGACATCAATGGTGATCTCTCTCACACTTGTTAATGGTTCACATCATTGACCGGTAATCAAGTGGTTTCTACCATGTTTGACTTTAGATCATTGTAATCAAATGGATAGAATCATACTTTGTGGAAGACGAGATGAAGACCCTGGGTATTTGTTTAGCACTCATTGCTTTCCCCAAGTTGCGATGGAGTTTTTTTTATCTAGCATGGATCCACATTTGTATGGTCATGGCTATGCTCAAATTTGTGTCTGTATGACATAGATCTACATTGTATGTCTGGTAGCTATGTCCAAGTTTGAGTCCTCTATCACATGGATCTACGTTGCATTCTAGTAGCCATGCTTGTTTATTCCTCTCATGGATCTTCCTTGTATTGGTATATAGCCATGAGTTGGTTACTTGTGTCTGTGAGTAAAAAATATTGATGTACTATAGATGCCTACTGGACGACATTCTCTGATTGAGCTGACATTTTCATCTCTAAGTGACAACTTGTTCTCTCAAATATTTCGCTTATCGTATCCCTCTAAGTCTCATGCTTTGGGGGGCATTATTTTATACCCAAATCCTGTCACCACCATGTGATAAGACCTTTAAATTTCATGATTGCACTTAATCCCAGCACTTGGAGTGGAAACCTACTCTGTTTGTCAATCTTACATGGAAAAACATAGGACCACACTTTCCTTGTTTCCCATGAGCAGTACCTTGCTCACACCTCCTGTACCCTGTGTTCCATAAGTGGTGCCACCACCTTTGGCCTTTGGTCCATAAGCATTGCTCATCTAAACCGCTCTGTCATAAGAGAAGAAAAGTGGTACCCTAGGTAAAATTGGAAAAATAGAATTTTCTCGAGGCTTCTAGATCATGAGCCTCATGTGCTCCCTTATCCCTATCATAGTGGGTCAATTGAGCTCGAGATCCCCCATCATAGGATCTTAGAGGCCACCTCATTCACAAATATCCCAACTATCCCTATCCATTGAGCCTTATAAATACAAGCTCATGTTTATAGTTGAGGGGAAAACTATAGAAGTATTGTTATGTTGTTGGATTGACTACCTAGTCCAAACCATTGGAGGGCATAGAGATTAAAGTTGGAGCTTATGGGGATGAGATGTTGGTTTCATGGAGATGTTCGTCAACACTAAGGCAATGGTTGTAATCTTCTCCATACATCTTTAATGCAAAGCTGATTTCTGTCCCACATTACTATTGTTTTGATTTAACATGTACATGTTGTTAGATTCCTTAGTCACTAACATGGATAAGTAGATGATGTTCTGGTGGCTTTGATGTGTTTGCATGTTTGATCTGTTTACAGGTACACAGGTTCACTATCGAAGCAGCATTATAGGTGTCTATGACATCCAGGGAAGGTCTTCATCCTTTGTCGTTCACTCATTTGTTCTGGATCTGAACCATTCAGACCAGAGGAACAACTTATGTCCATAGAAGGTGAAATATTCCTGATTACACAGTGAATGAGATAAGAGTACAACCCAACTTGTGAGACAAGGACTTGTTGGAAGCTAGCAACAACCCCTTCTTATTCCATTAAGATGAAGGGAGATCAGCTCTATTTTATATTTTACTCAAAAATTATAATAGAGTGCCTTCAGAATATTTGATTCTGAAGGTACTCTCAAATTCAAGAAAAGTAAAATGATATATTAGGAGTTGGTGAAAACATGTTCGTAAATTTGGCAGTTAGCAGCTGTCAGTTTAATAAGTCAGTTTCATTAGATCCTATATAATCAATTCAATCATTAAGATAAATGTATACGATTATATATGATAATATGCCAAAGGGAAATCAATGAAACACATTCTAAGCTTGATGTGGGTAAGGTATTATGAGTCTTAAACTCTTAGAACTTAGATGACTTATTAAATTAAAACTTTATTAAACCTAATGTTCATATTTCGTATGTAATTCCTTACCCTTAGTTTGTAAAAAATTGTATATATGTATATTAGTAAATAAATGATTATCATATAAGAATTTTCATATATTATAGTTTTATCATTCAATATCCTATCAAATTTACTTTTGGATATTAATCAATGGGATTGTTTTTGAAAGTTTTAAAACTGGATCTATGAAATATTATGTGTATACATGAAATAAATATGATAATCAAGTTATTAGCTAGTTGTCATGCTAAGAATTAGGATATATGATTTCGGTACTATATCACCTTAAATGCTACCACCTTCCACGTTAAAACTGGAGAAGACTACTAGTTGATAGAGTTTACGAGATCCATGTGTCGAATTAATAAGGCTTGCTGTTCGGATCATTGCGTTGGCATTGAGATGTGGCTTACACCTAATAATTAACTAATAACTGTGAATATATTGGTGATTCGTATCCTCATATTTTAATGTTGATAGTCATTCCATTCCATAACGATGTACGTGCTCATTATGACCACTCTGTGCAATCAATATTGTGGTTTATAGCCTGTCAATCAAACGATCACCAATATGTCGATTTGGTTAAATATCACTACTAGTCGTGGCTAAGTCATGGTTAAACATGCATAATTCATAATATAACGTTGGTTGCAACACTCATCATTTCCAGGGTTCGGCTAAAAATGACCAAGTCCAGAGATCTTATGTCTGTCGGATCCAAAGCATGTGAAGTTTGCACATCATGACATACGTTTGGGTACCTATTCCCTCCCTCTTCACCTTTCCGTTCATTTCAGTCTGAAACCAGGAGAGCATGGAGGAAACTATGGCTCCATTGAACCGTTTCGAAATCTCTGGTTCTGAGCTCATAGAAGCAGACGATAAGGTAGCCTTGCGATTCGATAAAATTGCGTGGGGGGAATTCTGTAAGAGTTTCGACAGCCATCATGCAGAAGTAACTAAAATATTTGCCATGAATTTAAAAGACGACATTGTGCAAATAGGGGGTTTTAAGTTTGTTATCAACGAGGACAAGATCGCAGAGGCAACTAAACTCCCACAGGTTGGAGAACGTTGGTTCAAAGGTAGCAAGGTTAATACGAAAAAGTGTTTATCTCTATTGCAACCATTACCAGATAATACTAAATTGAAGATAGGTGTCCTTGTCAAATTCCTAATGCCCGAGTGGAGAGCTTATTACGAAATTCTGGTCAGGTATGTGTCCTGTGATGGACGTTTCTCCCATTTACACTATTACCATTTAAGACTGTTATTAGCATTGCAGGGCTGTAGGATTAACTTACCCTTTTACCTATGGCAAAGTTTGAAGAAGATGTCACAAGCAGTTAGAAGTTTTAATAACCCTGATAGAAGTCTTTTCCACCACGGGTTAATCAAAATTATAGTGCAACATCAATTGTCTGTAAATGGAAAATCCTGGGATGGGTTTTTAACTGACTGTCATTTTGGGCCAACGCAGTACTGGCCGAACCCCTCCCCAAAAATTCGTAAGAAATGAAAAGCTATAAAGTCCGAGGTCGATAATGCTCCTGAAACTGTATCAGAGGGAAAAGGGTTCGGCGAAGTCAGTCTACCCATAAACGATGGGGTTAGTAATGAAGATGACAGGAATAAAGTCCCTTGTTGCTCTAAAGCAGTCTTGAATCGACCCTCATCTGATAGAGTTCATATTACCCCTGCAAAAACAGAAGAAAGATTAACCAAAAGCAAAACTGGTAATGTTGTTGAATGTAAAAATATTCCCGAGCTAGATAACCTTTGTAAACATGATAAAGAGTCTCTGTATAAACTTGATCATATAGCTCAAATATGCTATGATAAAGGAAGGTTTGAGTCAAACAAATTCGTGTTTTCAAAGAGGATCACCAGAAGCATGGACAATGCCCATACAATTTTGGGTCCTATGGCTAATCGACAGGATACTCAGCTTGCAGTCGTCCATATTGAAGATGACATTCCATCATCGATCCCTGATACTATTCATGTAAATAATCCGGCTTTTGTAAAGGGTAATGGTGCAAAATTGAGCAAGGCCGAGGTCATTCAACCATGTATGGAACATGTATTGTAGACCCTGAACCATCCTTTACCAGTCCCTAGTCATCTAGTCAAAATATTGATAGCCCTAATTCTCCTTAGGTAGCCAATAAAGAATAAACTCTTCAGCATGTACTAGATAATGCATACCATGCCAAGATTACAGAGTTGAAGGATAAAATTAAGCATTGTCTATCTAGTGCAGCATTGTTAGAAGAAGAAAATGGAACGTTTAGAGAGGAGTTGATGCCTTGGATCAGCAGATGGAAAGAAATAAGTGCTAAAAAGAATCGGTATAAAAAAGCAAAGAGGTCAATAATAGGTACAAATCAACACCTACTTGAACGAATTGAAAAACAAAACATAAATATTATCAGGCTAAAGGGCAAATTAGCTGAAGCACGAAGAGTAATTGCTCTTCAAAGTAAAACATGATGATTATTCTTACTTTCTTTTCAAAGTGCATGGATTGTGTCGCTGTAAAATAGGTAATAAATATTTTGGTTATGCATGCCTGTAAAATCGTATATTTTACAGGCATACATTTAAATTTTAGTTTATTTTATTACACCTGTTTTTACTGGTTTTAATGAGATATTTCGTTTATGTGAATACAGGTGGATATATCATTACTCTTCTCCAAACTTTCAGGACGTTGTTAATGTGTTGGCTGGGAGATGTGGCTGTTTGTTGAAAGATGGAGTCTCAACAGTGGCCACAAATTTACCAAGTACCTTCAAAACAGCAAACATTCAGGCTAGTCGTTTTTTGTTTATAATGACAGGTGTTTGATAAAAGAGATTTGATTCTCTTTATAGTTATAGGAACCCTATAATGTTGCATGTAACATTAATGGGGAAAACTGAATCATAGTATTATATAAGTTAGGAATTTTTATGAACAAAGGATGGAGTGTTTGAAGAAAACATACTTGAAATATATGTTGCTGCTGGTGTTGTTTCATTCCTGAAGTTGAATCTTTGGATGTGAGATACAAATGGACATCTACAGAATGATATCATTATTGGTAT
>LPNX010965319.1:0-24806 GCA_001517045.1 Pseudotsuga menziesii | reverse complement strand
GTTTTATTTTGATATATTTAGTTAACAGCTGTTAAATCAATTAGTATAATTTTAGTATACTTTTGACAGGTCTTTATATTCAGAGAAACTCTTCAAAACTCGGAGTCTTTCCTTAAGAAAGTAACCATAAGACAATGTAGATAGTTGAAACTAATTATAGGATTCATTTAGGCAATTTAAATAGTTTTAGGATTTAATTGAATAGAAATAACATTAGGATAGGTTAGATTTTGCTGATTTTAATTTCTCCTTAAGAGAAAAGTCAACTGGTAGCAGGACCATAACCTGCGAGGTTTTGCTAATCCAAACACACCGGACACTGCTTTAGGCTGATTGTGTGGGAAAAAATTCCTTGTTGGCCTAGGTAATAAAAACGGGCCAACAAATGGCGCTAGAAGGAGGGCCTGTTAATGATTAATGGAAGGGAAAATTGATGAGAAATTTACAACTAGCCAACAACCTCCAGAAACCAGCAGATCATCGTTTATAAACACTGTTAGGAGCATCCTTGAGCATGATCATATCACATCCCCATTTACTCCTTAACAAAGCATTCAAACTTTGGAAGAATCACGACATATTCTTACTAGAGCATATGCCAATCAACTTGGTTTATCTCCGATAGATTATGGTCTTCCTAGGAAACAACGACATAATCCACAATTGAACATAGTCACTCAGGATTTACAAGAAGCTGATAGTACTCCACGTTATCAAATTAGAAGTCATCAGAGACAAACTACTCAAACAAACACTGCTAGAAGACTTACTGTAGAAGATGGTTTTGATCAGCCACCTTCTCCCCCTGAATGACCACTTGATAGTCCAAGACCTTCCAATTTAGGAAGTTCCTCAAGTGCTGAAAGAAGTCCAATGGCAGGAAATGTACTTGTAGGAGGAGGAGGTAATCCTCCACCTAATCCACCAAATCCACAACTCTCGTGGCTAAGAACAGTTGCTGTAGCAGTCCCTGGAGTACAGCATCCTTTGCCTAAACACTCAGATAAACTCCTCCCTAAGTTTAACCAAGATGACAAAGAACCTGCAGAGGTGCATGTTGACAAATTTATGTTTGCTGTTCAAACATTGAACATTCAGCATGAAGATGTAGTTTGTCGATTGTTTCCTCTAACTTTTGAAGGAAGAGCTTCTACGTGGTACTTTTCATTAGTACAGGGATCAATCACAAACTGGGGGGAATTTAATAAATCCTTTCTAGATAAATTTGGGGAAGATAAAACACCTGCTCTTTTAGCTCTAGAGTTATCTAGGATTAAAATGGAGCCTAAAGAAAGGATCAAAGATTTCAATCAAAGGTTTCTGACATTAAAAAATAAAATCCCGATGGCCTCTCAACTTCCGGAAGACATAATTATTGAAAATTATACGTCAGCCTTGCCAAAATATTCCGGGATGTTCGTTAAGAGGGCTGGGAAAACAACATTAATAGAAACATTTGAGGAAGCCATTAAAGTCGAGAAGGATTCTATGTCCTAAGAACCAGATAGAAGCGGGAAATTGGACTCTTTCCCTCGTAGGAAGACCGAAAAACCCAATTCAGATAAAGACAAAGCATTTGATATAGAACAGCTTCAAAATGTTATTCGAACATTAACCAATGAATTTGTAGGGTTAAAGAAAACTAATTCTGAAGCTTCTTCTTCTAGGGGATTTTTCAGAAATCAGTATAGACAAAACCCGAATGCAAATAATAAAAATACACCTCCGGACATAGCAGCAAATGAAGAGATTTTTAATACAATTCAAGTTGCTTTATATTTATCTGAAAATCCCTCTAATCAAGAAATAACTAAAAATGAAGAAGAAGATGAATCAGAAAATGATGAAGAATCAGAAGAACCACAACAAGTTAATGGTCATTTCTGGGACAGTCTTGTGAAAGAACATGAAAATAAAAGCCCGCCTACAAGACAACATGCCTATAACACTCATAGTAGAGCATTCACAAACACTCCCAGAGCTTCGTCAAGCTCTACCACAAATAATGACAACAATAACTCACAACCTAATAAACAAGCTCAATCCGGCAAGCAGACTCAACCAACCAAGGTTACCCAGCCTATTCAAAATACTCCTAAATTAGATTTACAATATGATATAATTGAAGATTTAAAGAAGACTCATGCAAACATCAGTATGTACGATCTTCTTCAAATCTATCCAATGCCTAATAGTCATGTTATAAATCCCGCAGTGAGTTCAATTATTCCTAGTGCAAAACAAAATGTTGCTGCAAACAGTTCTAATAATGATCCAACAGCAACTGAAAAAGGAAAAGCAACAGTTGACAAAGCTTCACTGATAGGTAAGAATTCTAAATCAACTACACCTCCATTCTTACTTACCTTTGAAATTTTCAATAGGAATGTTCATAACTGCATGGTAGATTTCGGAGCATCCTCCAATGTGATGCCTTTATCAGTATGCAAGAAATTGAATGGAAAAAATGTTCCATCTAATTCACAAATAAATCAATTGGACAGGACAAATGTAAATGTTGTAGGGGAAATGAAAGATGTCTTAGTCATGATTTTTTTTAACCCTTCTGTTTATCAAATCATAGATATTGTTATTGCTGATATTCCAGATGCATATGGGTTGTTCTTAAGTAGGGATTGGTCTCAACAGCTGAACAGTTTCTTTGCCACTGATTGGTCAACATTATGGTTACCTAAAAATGGAAAGTCAAATTAGATAAAGATAAATAGAGAAAGATATATGAAACATACTGTCACAGAATTGCATGATCCTAGTGAACCTGTTTTATTTTCAGATTGTATTATGGGGAATTACATGTATGAATTAGGATTTCGTAATTTTAAGGCTGAAAATTCAGCCTTATCTGAAAATAAACAGCAATCTGAAATTTGTAATGTGACATTTGTTTCTCTTGACTCTTCATTCAAGGAAACCATTAATGATGTAAATAATCTGAATATTCTAAATATTATAGAAAGTAAAGTGGTTGTGCATAGTTCTATCTGGACGTTATATTTTGATGGTGTGAAATCTAAAGAAGGAGCAGGAGTTGGTTGCTTACTAATGGACCCTCAGGGAAATAAAACATGTATAGCTTGTAGAATGGAATTTAATTGTACAAACAATATGGTGGAATATGAATCTTTAATACAAGGTTTGAAAAAGTCAATTGATTTGGGCATCAAAGAATTAATTGTATATGGCGATTCTGAGATCATTGTCATAGAGGTCCGTAACTCTATTCATTGTTTATCTGAACATTTACAGAGTTATCAACGGGAGGTATGGAACCTTATCTCACATTTTGATGCATTTAACATTAATTCTGTTCCTAGAAGTCAAAATCAAGAAGCAGATTTGTTGGCAAACGTAGCATCAAAGTTAATTCCTTCAGAAAATCTTACACCAGATTTCTTTTCTGTTGAATTGATTTTTAGACCTTCCATACCTGATAATATATTTAACTGGCGTGTATTCGATAATGATGTGCAGGTATTTAATTTTCTGACGAACGAGGATACCTTTAAATATGCAGCAATTGATGAATTCACTCATGACGAAAATCTGCGGGATTTTTCGGTAATAAATGATTTTTGTTCAGTTAAAAAAGATTTTGAACAGGTAAAATCAGTCCCTAATTCAGTACTAAGATTAGAAAAGTTCTTTGATCTGCAGGATAAGTTTAGGTCTGTTCCTAATTGTAAAACTAACAGCTCTCGAATGAGGTATGAAACCATCAATTTAGGAACAGAACTAAATCCCCAAACTATAAATCTTGGAATAGACTGCAACCCTGTAGAAAAAGCAACTTTTATAAAATTGTTTAAGGAATTTAAAGATGTCTTTGCTTGGACATATGAAGACATGAAAACCTTCAACACACAAGTAATGCAACACATAATTCCGATTAAACAAGAGTCAAAACCTTTTCAACAGAAGTTAAGGAAATATCACCCGTCACTAGAACCAACAATTAAAAAGGAATTGAATAAATTATTAGCTGCCAAGATCATTTTTCCCATCAGGCATACTCAATGGGTGGCAAACTTAGTTCTAGTTAGGAAGAAAAACGGGGATATTAGATTATGTGTAGATTTTAGAAATCTGAATAAAGCTTCTGAAAAGGATAACCATCCAATTACTCCCATGGAACAAATTCTTCAAAAGGTGTCTGGGGATGAGATACTATCACTTCTAGATGGTTTCTCAGGGTACAACCAAATATTGGTTTCCCTAGACGATCAATTGAAAACTACTTTTAGAACTCCATGGGGAACATATGCCTACCGCAAGATGCCCTTTGGGTTAATCAATGCAGGAGCAACCTTTCAACGAAAAATGGACATTGCTTTTAGAGGTTTAATTAATCATTCAGTCGTTGTCTATTTGTATGATGTTACTGTATATTCTAAACATTGACCTGATCATCTTAATCATATAAAAAAATTATTTGAACGATGCAGAAAATTTGGAATATCCTTAAATCCTAAAAAGACAATATTTGTTGTTTCAGAAGGTATCTTATTAGGTTGCGTGGTTTCTAAGAATGGAATCATGATTGATCCTGAAAGAACCCAAGCCATTTCAAAGATAACTTATCCTTCTAGCAAGAAGGCAATGCAATCATTTCTCGGCAAAATAAATTTTGTAAGGAGATTCATTCCCAGTTTTTCCGAGATCATACGTCCTTTGCAGAAAATGATTAAGAAAGATGCTATTTTTAATTGGGGACAAACTGAAAAAGAATCATTTCAAAAAAATTTAGAAGACATCTCAGAAGCTCCTAGCCTTCTAAGCCCAGAATTTAATAAAGATTTCATATTGTATACTTTTGCTTCTGATATTTCATATGCAGCAATTTCAACTCAATTAAATCAGCAAAATAATGAAGTCCCAATCTCCTTCATGAGTTCAAATTTCAAAGGCATTGAACTTAATTACCATGAAGTTGATAAACAAGCCTTTGTCGTTTTTAAAGCTGTCAAACATTTTCATCCATACTTACTAAAATCTAAAACAAAAATAATCGTCCCTTATTCCTCAGTCAGAAACTTGTTAGTACATAAATACTTAGGTGAAAAGAGGGCACCTTGGAAGACAGCTCTTCAAGAATATGACTTAGAGATTAAACCATGAATTATAGTCAAAGGTCAAGGACTATGTAAATTAGCTGCCGAAGATGCTCATTTACCTAATGATAAAGCTAAAGATGTTATTGATGAGGCTTTACTTACCAGAGAAATTTATTTTTATCCACCACCTCAAGATTCCTGGTACACAGACATACGGATACTTTTGGAAATAGAGGTTGCCCCTGATTACTTAGAACCAAAGAAGAAAAGAGCACTCAGATTGAAGTCTGCTCCTTATTTATTAATTGATAATATTCTCTTTCGGAGAAATTCAGATGGAGTATACCTTCGATGTCTAGATAAAGATGAAACTGAAGTAATTCTGAAAGAATTACATTCTGGACCAGTAGGAGGCCATTTTGGTGGAGAGACCACTGCACACAAAATTCTTAGGGCTGGTTATTATTGGCCCACTTTGTTTCGAGATGCCTATACTTTTGTTAGAAAATGCCAAGAATGTCAACTTGCTGCAGGAAGGGTTAAAAAACCTGCTTTTCCTTTACAACCTGTTTTAGCTGAAAGATCCTTTCAGCAATGGGGTATTGATATAGTAGGTCCAATAAATCCTCCCTCATCCATGCAACACAAATATATAATAACTACGAACGATTATTTTACTCGTTGGGAGGAAGCTACACCATTAAAAGTTGTAAATACCGAGTCAGGTTATATTATTTTTGGAATTCTTTATCATAACAAGATTTAGTATTTATGATTCCCTCGTGTTTGATAATGCTTCATATTTTTCATCAATCGAGTTAAATTAGTTTGCTTTAGAGAAGGGAATAAGAATCAGATATTCAGCTAACTATCATCCTCATGGGAATGGTCTAGCTGAATCAACAAATAAAAATTTATTGAAAATTCTAAAAAGAACTATTTCAGTTCATCACCGTAATTGGCATACAGAATTGGTCAATGCCCTATGGGAAGACAGAGTAACTCCCAAGGATGCGATAGGTAACTCACCATTCTTCTTATTATATGGAACTAAAGCTATTTTACCACCTAATTTGTTCTTACCTTCATTACAGTTAGCTCAGTCTGTTCAAGATGAAGAATGTCCAGCAATGGAAAAGAGAATTAATACATTGCTAAAACTGGAGGAAGAAAGAGAAAAGTCAAAACAACACTTTACAAAACATCAACAGATCGTGAAATCATGGTTTGACCAATCCTTCAGTTCTAATCGAGAATTTCAGGTGGGAGACTTAGTTCTAAAATGGGATAAAGTTCACGAAGAAAAGGGAGATCATACTAAGTTTCAGAAACTGTGGTTAGGTCCCTTTATTATTTCTGAGAAATTAGGTTCAAGTACCTTTCGGTTGCAAACACTTGAAGGACAATCTGAAACATTCCTAGTGAACGGGCTGATCCTAAAAAAATATTTTTGTTAATATTTTTCTAACTTAAAATGTATATAATTTGTTTGCTGTTTGTAAATAAATTTATTTTCTTATTTTTATAAACTATGATTGATGTCTGTAAATAAAATTATGTTTTTGTATATGAACTGAATTATAGTCCATAGAATTAAGGATGATGAGTAATTCATAAAACTCTTAGAACTTTTCAACATCATTCTGTTATCTCTGTTAAGTAAAAATTCCAGACTATCAAATTTTGTATTTATAATTAGTCAGTAATTTTAGTTAACAGCTGTAAAACAAATGTATATAAATAAAATCAGTTTGCTCATAAGCCTGAAACATTATGATACTAGACTGAGATCTTTTAAAAATTTGTTCAGGATGATCAAATTTTCTTAAAATCTGCAAAAGACCTTCAGTGTTTTTATCTGTAAGTGTTTCATAGATTATTCATCATCTTGTTATTTTCCTTATAGAAGTAGGGATAAGCTTATTTGATATCTTCTTCGAAGCTTGTACTTTTGAAAAACTCTTACAAACCTCTGCCATCAGTCTTAGAAAAGTATTTACCATCTGAAAACTGTTCAGGATTTGTTCCAATCAATAAAATGCTAAAATGAGAGACAGAAGGTCTTAGTAATAAGCCGGTCCGATCATAATCACAAATATCACTAGTATGACATTATTAGGAAACTAATAATGGATTTTGGTTTAAAAACTAAAAGATAAGGGGTCTCATCACGAGCCAGCTGATTCATTTTATGGTGATGTTAGTGACTGACATTACCGTTTGGTCACCATGCTGGGTAATGATCTCTCATTTTATGAAAATTAAAAGATGAAATTGAGAATAAAACATAACTTTTGACTGAAGAATAGGAGGTCTCATCACGAGCCAGCATAATCATGATCATCAGTGCTATCTGGAATAACTTCATTTCTAATCACCAGGGTGATGGATTTTTATTTAAAAGATTAAAAGACAAGAGGTCTCATCACGAGCCGGCTTGCTTATTTCAGACAGCTCTTGTGAATGATACTATCACATTGGGATACCATACCCAAATAGTAGTCTTCAGGCAGAATTACTGTTTTAAAAGAAAAGAAAAAGAAACAAAATAAAATTATTATGTTATGGAACAGATTCTGGAAAGATTTCAAAGAAGTAGATTTCTATGCTCTATGTTGATGGTATAGGTTATCCTTACTATGAAGTACTTTGTTTCGACCAAGATATTGTAAGTTTCTCCCTAATTAAATTTATTTTTCAAAAGATGTAATATTTATGAGTTATACTTATGAGTATGAATGAATAATGGTTTATGCAGATAAAGAAATTTTGATTGTTTTTAACAGGTTTTAAGATTTTGTTTTATCATTGTGTATAAGCAGAGATAACTGGTTCACCCAGGTTGTCGCCATTTGTTGGCAGCTAGCAACAACCCCTTCATATTCCATTCAGATGAAGGGAGATCAGCTCTATTTTATATTTTACTCAAAAATTATAATAGAGTGCTTTCAGAATCTTTGATTATGAAGGTACTCTCAAATTCAAGAAAAGTAAAATGATATATTAGGAGTTGGTGAAAACATGTTCGTAAATTTTGCAGTTAGCAGCTGTCAGTTTAATAATTCAATTTCAGTAGATCCTATATAATCAATTCAATCATTAAGATAAATGTATACGATTGTATATGATAATATGCCAAAGGGAAATCAATGAAACACATTCTAAGCTAGATGTGGGTAAGGTATTATGAGTCTTAAACTCTTAGAACTTAGATGACTTATTAAATTAAAACTTTATTAAACCTAATGTTCATATTTCGTATGTAATGCCTTACCCTCACTTTGTAAAAAATTATATATATGTAGATTAGTAAATAAATGATTATCATATAATAATTTTCATATATTATAGTTTTATCATTCAATATACTATCAAATTTAATTTCGGATATTAATCAATGGGATTGTTTTTGAAAGTTTTAAAACTGGATCTATGAAATCTTATGTGTATACATGAAATAAATATGATAATCAAGTTATTATCTAGTTGTCATGCTAAGCATTAGGATATATCATTTCAGTACTATATCACCTTAAATTCTACCACCTTCCATGTTAAAAATGGAGAAGACTACTAGTTGATAGAGTTTACGAGATCCATGTGTCAAATTAATAAGGCCTGTTGTTTGGATCATTGCGTTGGCATTGAGATGTGGCTTACACCTAATAATTAACTAACAGCTGTGAATATATTGATGATTCGTATCCTCAGATTTTAATGTTGATAGTCATTCCACTCCATAATGATGTACGTGCTCATTATGACCACTCTGTGCAATCAATATTGTGGTTTATAGCATGTCAATCAAATGATCACCGATATGTCGATTTGGTTAAATATCACTACTAGTCATGGATAATTCGTGGTTAAACATGCATAAATCATAATCTAACGTTGGTTGCAGCACTCATCATTGCCAGGGTTCGGCTAAAAATGACCAAGTCCAGAGATCTTATGTCTGTCAGATCCAAAGCATGTGAAGTTTGCACATCATGTCATACGTCTGGCTACCTATTCCCTCCCTCTTCACCTTTCCGTTCATTTCAGTCCGAAACTAGGAGAGCGTGGAGGAAACTATGGCTCCATTGAACTATTTCGAAATCTCTGGTTTTGAGCTCATAGAAGCAGACGATAAGGTAGCCTTGCGATTCGAGAAAATTGGGTGGGGGAAATTCTTTAAGAGTTTCGACGGCCATCATGCAGAAGTAACTAAAATGTTTGCCATGAATTTAAAAGATGACATTGTACAGATAGGGGGTTTTAAGTTCGTTATCAACGAGGACAAGATCGCAGATGCAACTAAACTCCCACAGGTTGGAGAACGTTGGTTCAAAGGTAGCAAGGTTAATAAGAAAAATTGTTTATCTCTGTTGCTACCATTACCAGATAATACTAAATTGAAGATAGGTGTCCCTGTCAAATTCTTGAAGCCCGAGTGGAGAGCTTATTACGGATTTCTGGTCAGGTATGTGTCCTGTGATGGACGTTTCTCCCATTTACACTATTACCATTTAAGACTGCTATTAGCATTGCAGGGCTGTAGGCTTAACTTACCCTTTTACCTGTGGAAAAGTTTCAAGAAGATGTCACAAGTAGTTAGAAGTTTTAATAACCTTGATAGAAGTCTTTTCCATCATGGGTTAATCAAAATTATAGTGCAACATCAATTGTCTGTAAATGGAAAATCATGGGATGGGTTTTTAACTGACTATCATTTGGGGCCGACGCAGTACTGGCCGAACCCCTCCCCAAAAATTTGTAAGAAACGAAAAGCTATAAAGTCCGAGGTCGATGATGCTCCTGAAACTTTATCAGAGGGAAAAGGGTTCGGCAAAGTCAGTCTACCCATAAACGATGGGGTTAGTAATGATGATGATGGGAATAAAGTCCCCTATTTCTCTAAAGAATTCTTGAATCGACCCTCATCTGATAGAGTTCATAGTACCCCTGCAAAAACAGAAGAAAGATTAACCAAAAGCAAAACTGGTAATGTTATTGAATGTAAAAATATTCCCAAGCTAGATAACCTTTGTAAACATGATAAAGAGTCTCTGTATAAACTTGATCATCTAGCTCAAATATGCTGTGATAAAGGAAGGTTTGATTCAGTCAAATTCGTGTTTTCAAAGAGGATCACTAGAAGCATGGACAGTGCCCATACAATTTTGGGTCCTATGGCTAATCGACAGGATACTCAGTTGTCCATATTGAAGATGACATTCCATCATCGATCCCTGATACTATTCATGTAAATAATCCGGCTTTTGTAAAGGGTAATGGTGCAAAATTGAGCAAGGCCAAGGTCATTCAACCATGTATGGACACATGTATTGCAAACCTTGAACCATCCTTTACCAGTACCCAGTCATATAGTCAAAATATTGATAGCCCTAATTCTCCTCAGGTAGCCAACAAAGAAAAAACTCTTCAGCATGTACTAGATAATGCATACCAGGCCAGGATTACAGAGTTGAAGGATAAACTTAAGCATTGTCTATCTAGTGCAACATTGTTAGAAGAAGAAATAGAACGTTTAGAGAGGAGTTGATGCATTGGATCAGCAGATGGAAAGAAATAAGTGTTAAAAAGAATCGGTATAAAAAATCAAATAGGTCAATAATAGGTACGAATCAGCACCTACTTGAACGAATTGAAAAACAAAACATAAAGATTATCAGGCTAAAGGCCAAATTAGCTGAAGCATGAAGAGTAATTGCTCTTCAAAGTAAAACATGATGATTATTCTTACTTTATTTTCAAAGTGCATGGATTGTGTCACTGTAAAATAGGTAATAAATATTTTGGTTATGCATGCCTGTAAAATCGTAGATTTTACAGGCATACATTTAAATTTTAGTTTATTTTATTACACCTGTTTTTACTGGTTTTAATGAGATATTTTGTTTATGTGAATACAGGTGGATATATCATTACTCTTCTCCAAAATTTCAAGACGTTGTTAATGTGTTGGCTGGGAGATGTGGTTGTTTGTTGAAAGCTGGAGTCTCAATAGTGGCCACGAATTTACGAAGTACCTTCAAAACAGCAAACATTCAGGCTAGTCGTTTTTTGTTTATAATGACAGGTGTTTGATAAAAGAGATTTGATTCTCTTTATAGTTATAGGAACCCTATAATGTTGCATGTAACATTAATGGGGAAAACTGAATCATAGTATTATATAATTTAGGAATTTTTATGAACAAAGGATGGAGTGTTTGAAGAAAACATACTTGAAATATATGTTGTTGCTGGTGTTGTTCATTCCTGAAGTTGAATCTTTGGGTGTGAGATACAACTGGACATCTACAGACTGATATCATTACTGGTATTATTGTTTTGGATATATTATATATTTCAACATCTTATATTCTATCTTAATATTAACACAGTATGCTTTGTTATATTTGTGTTTAATTACAATTTTCACTTTGTCAATTCAATATCGCATTTTGAACAAATATATCGTTATGATTGTGTTTATTAGTATTTTTACTATAAACTTAAGCTATAATGATATATATTTCTATCTGCTAAAAATATCATTTGTATTTTTACAGTGATTTTATATTAGACATTATCTTTGGATTCAAATAGCTATATTGATCATTAATTATTAATTAATTTCAGAAAACTGAAATAATTGTTTGTTTTCAGTTTTTCTGTTCAGTTATTATATAACAGAGTGACTTATTATGTATAATTTAAATGTTTCTATTTAAATTGTGTACTTTGTCTTTATGTTTATCTATTATTAATTAATAATTAATCCGGTATTTAGAAACGCTCTCAGCTGAGATAGGATAGATAGGATAGGTAGAATAATTTAGATTAAGTTTTATTTTGATATATTTAGTTAACAACTGTTAAATCAATTAGTATTATTTTAGTATACTTTTGACACGTATTTATATTCAGAGAAACTCTTCAAAAATCGGAGTCTTTCCTTAAGAAAGCAACCATAAGACAGTGTAGATAGTTGAAACTAATTATAGGATTCATTTAGGCAATTTAAATAGTTTTAGGATTTAATTGAATAGAAATAACATTAGGATAGGTTAGATTTTGCTGATTTTAATTTCTCCTTAAGATAAAAGTCAGCTGGTAGCAGGACCATAACCTGCGAGGTTTTGCTAATCCAAACACATCGGATGCTGCTTTAAGCTGATTGTGTGGGCAAAACTTCCTTGTTGGCCTAGGTCAAAAAATCAGGCCAACAGGACTCCTCTGCAACCAAAGGACTTTGAGTTCTGCTTCTCCAAGAATTCTTAAGATATACCACCAGCCTAACTTTTCTCTCCAATATTCCTTGATTAATACCCTCCCCAAGGCCTCTATTTATACTTTGGGAAATATAGTGATTTTGAAGGTTGGCGTGGTTGAAACAATTGGTATAGTTAATGGTTAAGGCCCAACTAATCTCAATTAATCATGTTTTATATTTTTTAAGGTCGAACTAAGGTGTATGCGACTATTGATATAGTAAACCCGCGTATGACACATAAGTTACTTAAAGGAAACCCACGTACGCTGATGTACGTGGGTTGCAATGCAGATAGTCGCATACAGTGTGCATGTTGCAATGGACATAGTCACGTATGCAACTCAACACTTATAAAATTTATATAGTAAGCTGGTTTAAGGGTAAATGCATCCCAATTCATGCCCATCTATAGTGTTTTGAAAAACTTCAATCCTAGTATGTCCTTTTTTGTACCAACATAAAGAATGTCGGCACTCAGACGGAGAAGTGCCATTTGGGTTGATAACACTGTCTCTCTCTCTTTCTCTCTCTCTTACATAATGATTGAGTGAGAAGTGTGTGCAAATTAGGGAGGTGCCTCACCTATTTATACTCATCAAGTGAGTGACTCAATTATGTACATAGGTACTTCTCTAGTTGAGGCCGAACTACCTTGAAATACTCAAAATAACATTTATATAATAATTTTTTGGGTACTATTTCCCCGACATACAATGGACGTTTTACCTCATGAATTTTACATGACCAATTACATCAAGGAAATTTCTGAATGAGGAATACAATAAAGGTACAATAGAATATATTCTGAAGTTAGATTTCTTTCAAAACTCCCTCTTAACAAATAATTTATTCTACATCATTAACAACAACAACAACTATGCAACTAACTGGTGAATTTATATGTCATAGGAAGTTTTGAACCAACAACAACATCATGTGTTTGGAACAACATCAACATGGAACATCTTCATCGGAATCAACATGGAACATCATCATCATGTAGCATCATCATCACAAGACATAATCATTGTAGAACATCATCATCACAGCTCATGATCATAATGGAACATCATCATCATCATGGAACATCATCATAGAGCATCATCATCATGGAGAATCATCATCGTGGAACATCATCATGAAGCATCATCATCACATAACATCATCATCATCATTAGTATATAAATAATGGAACAATATCACCTGCAACATCATCAGTATGCAGTAACTAGAAGAACATCATAATCAATACGTAAATACTGGAACATCATCATTATGAAAATACTAGAACAACATCATAATCAATACGTAAATACTGGAACAACATCATCAGTATAGAAATACTGGAACAACATCATCATCGGGATAATCAACATGCATTAGAGGAAATTTCAATTTAAAATGGTCCTTCCAAAAATAAGACAAACTCCATGTCATCATGTATTATCCAATCAAAATGCTTTAAAATTCAAAAAGGGAGCACCTCTTGTTGCAGCTGCAACTATTCTCCCCTAATTTTCTTAAATTTTTGGGTCCCTCTTCATGATTTAGCATTATTATTGATCGTTGAACTCTCGAGCCTTTTGGGCATGCTGTCTTTTCGAGGAATTTTGAAGATTGATTGTCGGCCTGTTTAAAATTTCCATGTTTGTTTTTCCTGTTGGGTCACGGACGTGAATTTAGTTTGCTAGTTGAGGATAAGTCAAGTCTTTTGTTCTTTAAGGATGTTGTTTTGGAGGTAGAATGATTTTAACCTTTGCTGATTCTTAAGGCTGTTTGAGCACTCGACGGCTGATAACTTGTTTCTCTTCCGCCGTTGCGGATCCCAAATCAATTAGCCATCCGAAACATAAAGAGCTCTGACTGACGATGTACATTTACCTTTCATTCGCACACCTGAAGCCTTCTCTCTTCCACCGTTGCGGCTGAGAAATCCTTTTTGCGTCCGATGTCAAAGCCTTCCAACTTCCGACCAAAGTTTTCCTGCCCACGTCACGTGTCTTTAGCCTTTTCCCTTCCGCCGTTGCGGCTCTCAAAGTCATTGAGCTTCCGAAAGGGAAATCTGTCCGATTTCCGATTCAAAGTTTTCCCTCCCTCCCATCGCATGCCAGTAGCATTGAATCTTCTGTCGTTGCAGCCGGGAAAGCCATTTGGCTTCCAATGTTGGTTTCCTCCCGATTTCCGCCGTTGGTTTTGTTATCACAAGCATGGAGAAGAACGAGGTAGTATAGTCGGCTTTTGTAAAATGATGGTGGTGCACCCAACCATTTCCTGTGGATTATCCGTTCAGTCAGTTTGGTTTGTTTCTATGGCTTAAATGTGTTTCCCACAAATGATGCTTGTCGTTTGATTGCAAGTATTTTCCGGAGATCGGTCAAGGGAGGCAAACCGTTTGATGAAGGTAGAGCCGAAACCAGCAGGATCGTAAGATGGAAAAACCAAAGAAAGGACAAAATGAAAGGTGACAAAGGAGCAGTTCTGAAAGGTCCAGCAGTTACTTAGCCAATCATGGGCAGGTGTAGAAAAGATAAAGGAATATGAAGCATTGGGGAGCTGAAAGGTCATCCATTTGGGGGGAAGCCCAAATGGTCTGCGGCTGTAGTTTAAATACTTGAAAGTTAGAATTTAGAAGGGACTTTTTCCCTCAAAGAACTTGTAACCCATTTGCTTGTAAAATGAACTATTTCATTTTACAATCAGAAACTGCAACTTTTGCCTGCTGGAGAAAGCGAAATGTGGAATGTATCAATGTGATTAAATGAACAATGTTGAAGGGGAACTATTTAATTTCCAGCTGTGTTTCATTAACTATGAGAGTGTTTAACTTCCTGAATCTATGTTCTTGTTGAATTCTTTTTTCAGTATATTTTGTGATGTTTTCCACCGTGAGTGATGAATGTTGTTCATAAAACAATTGGCTAACTGGTTGTTAAAAAATCTGCAATTGTTCATGTGTCTTGAAAGAAGTATCAACTATCTGTAACTTTTCATTATGCATGTTCAAAATATATTACTCACCAATGAATGATAATCCTGCTCCCTAGGGATAGTTTAGGTAGTTAGTTTATTTTCTTGTTGTATGCGATTTGGATGCTTGTGAGCCTTAAGACGAGAGGTAAGAACCTGCGCATCACATTGTGACTATTCCTCGCATCTTTATAACCCTGCATTGTTAATTAGGCACTTGCATATCATACTTAAGTCGAAAAATACAAAATACACGGTGGACCAAGCCGCAACCGGTAAAGCCTTTTTTTTTGTTACTTTGACCTACGGTAGCCGGACCGCAAACCGGATGGATTCCCCATACCAAACAGTCACGGGATAGTTGGGAAGGTTGATTGGGGAGAATCCCTTACTGTTGTTTCCTGCGAATTTTGGGGCCTCAACAATTTTGGCGCTAGAAGGAGGGCCAACAATGTATAGCTGGCTGAGGAAACCCATTTTCCCGAGATTATTCCATCGGTAATAGTTCTGAAAGCAGTGGGTTTCATAATCCAATTCCAGAAGAAAGAGAACATCTATCTTCTGTTGGCAATGAAATTGTTAATGATCCGAGAAGACACACCAGGGCATATGTAAAGAATATTGGAGGATTTCTAATTATCCCTGAATTTCCCAGAAGAGAGTATAAAAAGAAAGATCATCCTGTAGCGGAAGACTCAGTGTTGGTTGGAGACTAGGAAGAGCTTGTAGAAACAGCCTTACAAGAAGTTGTACTTCCTTTGAACCAAGAAGGCCCAAATACCCCTCACAGTTCTCTTGCTCGCACTCCTATTGGCTCACCTCCTCACTCCCCACCTAGACTCATGGCAGGAGTAAATGCTAATCCACCGCCTAACCCACCAAATCCACCACCTACATGGAGAGCCAGATCACCATTAAACCTGACACCTCCATTGCACGATCTACCTCAAGCCTTTGATAAGATGTTTCCAAAGTTTGACCCCAATGAGAAAATACTAGTAGATGATCACCTACAGAGTTTTTAGTTGGCAATTGAAGGATTAAGGGCCGGGGAGTATGAAGATGTAGTCTACAGATTGTTCCCGCATACCCTTAAAGGGGCTGCAGCATCATGGTACTTTGGGTTGCTTGCCAACTCTATCCCTGATTGGGATACCTTCGAAAGAATTTTCAGAAGTAAGTATGCAACTCAGAAAACTCATGCAGCTCTCATGAAGGGGCTGTGTGCATTGAAGAAAGAAAGAAAAGAAAAAGTGCACAGTTTCACACAAAGTTTTGCAGCATATCTCAAGAATTTATCTGAAACAGATAATCCTTCGGACAAGGTATTGATTGAGTATTATACTTCAGCGTTAGGCCTTGATTTGGCCATGTTTGCCAAGGTAGGGCCAAGCATACTTTGGCGGAAACCTACGAAGAGGCAGAAGTAGTGGAAGCTGAAAGAGAAAGTATTGAGGATTATCCAGAACAGTCAGGAGAGAAAGGTGCAGGTAGGAAAGCCTTATTGTTTACTAAGCCTAAGGAAGAGAAATCGTTGGATTATGAAAATATGGCCAAAATGGTGCAGAGGCTGTCTAATAAAATCATAGACTTGGAGAAAGAGAAGGAAACACAAAATTTCTACAGGCCCTGTTACAAGAAAAGAGAGGACAACAATCAGTCTCAACCTCCTCCGCATAATACAGCATCTATGAATTTGATAGAGATAGGGATGGAAAATTTTTGCACTTTCCACCAACAACCCCACTCTGAGAAGAATTGTCTACAATGGATAAATTCAATGACGTTGGTTATGAACCAGATGTTGGATTCTAGATTAACCGAAGAAGGATATGAGGAAAGAAAAGAAAGTACCATTGCAACGAATGAGCAAGAAGAGGAAACTATGGCTTTGTGGAATTCTATTTCCTTATTTGATGCTGAAGAGGAAATCAACGTAGAAACGAGGAGCCAAGGGCCGATTAAAGACAACAGTCTTATACTGCCAAAGATCAAAAGGCTACAAAGAAATATAAAGAAATTTCAAAACAGACCCTCAGCTGATATAGTTCCGGAATTCACTATTACCAGCCAAGATCCTAGGTAGAATGACGTGCGGGCCAAGACAAGTGAAGAGAAGATGAATGTTGATAAACCTCACCACATTGAGCAGCCGATGGAATATGACATCGTGGAGGATTTAAAGAAGGTAAAAGCGAGTGTTCCGCTATTTGAAATGTGTAAAGTGCCGCAGTAGAAAGAAAGGCTGCTGAAAGCACTTGAAGCATCGGATGAGAAGATGCCCACAGACAATCAGCCTCAGGAAGAAGAAGAAATCGGAGAAACCAGTGTGGGAGGTGAGTCTAAAAGAAAACATCCACCTTTCCTCCTCACGTTTGAAATTTTCAATCATAATGTACATAATTGCTTGGTAGACTCAGGGGCATCGATTAATGTTATGCCCATATCAGTCTGTAAGCAGATCAATGGGCAGCCCAAGCCATTCACGTGAAGGGTGGTTCAATTGGACAGAACGGATGTAAGGGTAATTGGTGAGATGGAAGATGTCCTAGTCCGTATGGCATATAATGACAAAGTATGCCAAGTTATCAACATCGTGGTGGCTGATATACCAGACTCTTATGGTCTTGTCCTAAGCAGAGATTGGTCGGCCAAATTAAATGGATATTTCACCTCAGATTGGTCACATCTTTGGTTTCCATACAAAGGGAGTCCAAACCAGATTAAGATTCTAAGAGAACCTCACATGAAGTACAATGTTACTCAACTGGATGAGAAAAATGTACCAGTGGATTCTATATTGGGAAACTATTTTATCAAGTTGGAACCTGGAAATTACCAAGCAGAAGAAGCCAGCAACACATCAGACACTCAGCCTGATCTCCTTCATTTCTCACAGGCTGATGAGATTGACTGTAAAATAGTAGACTTAGCAGTAGGAATGGATTCACCCTCAGTAGTTAGTGATTTTTGGACTTTGTTTTTTGATGGCTCTAAGACATTAGAGGAGTCAGGGGCTAGCTGTGTCCTAATCAACCCCCAGAATAATAAAAAATTTCTTTCATGTAGATTAGAGTTTGATTGTACTAATAATACAGCCTAGTACGAAGCACTGGTGCAGGGACTAAAGAAAGCGATTGAATTAAAGGTAATTAATCTAAAAGTTTTTGGGGATTCCGAAATTATTGTGAAACAAATACAGAATCAAATACATTATGTTTCCCCTCACTTGAAAGCTTACCAAAATGAGGTATGGGACCTTCTTAAATGTTTTAATGCCTTCAATATTATTTCAATTCCTAGAATTAAAAATGCAGCAGTTGACCTGTTGGCTACATCAGCCGCTAGGCTCGTACCCACTAATAATCGATGTTCTGTCGAAATTATTTTTAGGCCCTCAGTACCGGATATGATCACCAACTT
Organism: Pseudotsuga menziesii; assembly: GCA_001517045.1. Classification (NCBI taxonomy): domain Eukaryota; kingdom Viridiplantae; phylum Streptophyta; class Pinopsida; order Pinales; family Pinaceae; genus Pseudotsuga; species Pseudotsuga menziesii. Next base: position 6,081 of record LPNX010965319.1, on the reverse strand, counting down.
GCGAGTGTTCGATGATGATCAACAAATAATAGAATGCTTGAAAAATGACGAGGTCTTTAAAGGATCCATTATAGATGATGAGGAACATCAGGCAGACATGAAATATGACAATTTCATTCCTAATGGCGTCAGAATGTTAGAAAAAATGTTCGATTTAAATGAAAAGTTCAGAAGACCAGCCAACGTGAAGACCCACATCTCATCTCTACAGTTCGAGCTGATAAATTTAGGGACTGAGACAAATCCCAAATTTGTGAATCTCGGCAAGTGTTGTTCACCAGCAGAAAGAGACAAATTCATCAGTCTATTTAAACAATATAAAGATGTTTTTGCATGGTTGTACAAATATTTGAAAACATACGACACCAGCATCATCAAGCATATCGTCCCCATTAAAGAAGGCGTCAATCCATGTCAGCAACCGTTAAGAAAAATGCATCCAAAATTGGAACCGCTGATTCAGAGTGAAGTGAAGAAATTATTGGATGCTGGAATCATTTTCAAAGTCAAACAATCTGAGTGGGTATCAAACTTGGTACCAGTAAGAAAAAAATCTGGAGAGATCAGACTTTGCGTGGATTTCAGGAACTTAAACCGTGCATCAGACAAAGATAACTATCCTGTTCCACCCATGGAGAAATTGCTACAAATGGTCTCTGGTTCTGAACTATTTTCATTATTAGACGGTTTCTCTGGCTACAATCAAGTATTAGTGGCTAAAGAAGACAGATTGAAGACCACATTCAAGACAAAATGGGGAACCTTTGCCTATAGAAGGATTCCCTTTGGGCTTATAAATTCTAGAGCGACGTTTCAGAGGGATATGGACATAGATTTCCGCAGATTGATTGGTCGAAGTGTTGTAGTATACCTTGATGATGTTACAATATTCTCGAAGAGAATAAGAGAGCACGCGTTTCACTTAAGACAAATTTTCGAACGCTGTCGGAAATATGGCATCTCACTCAATCCTAAGAAGTGTGTGTTCTCTGTCACGAAAGGCAAGTTGCTGGGTCATATAAGTTTCGAAGAAAGGAATCTCTATAGATCCAGAAATAATTAAGGCTATTGAACAAATCCCCTTGCCCCATAATAAAAAGGGGATGCAATCATTTATGGGAACTATAAACTTCGTGCGAGTATTTGTACCTGATTTTGCTCAGATTGTCAAGCCGTTGCAGCAGATGGTAAAGCAAAATGCACTATTCAAGTGGACTGAAATTGAGAAGAGCGCATTCAGCAAAATCAAAACTGTTGTTGCACACGCACCATCCCTAAAAAGCCCATATTTTGACAAATATTTTATCTTGTATACCTTTGCATCCGATGATTCACTAGCAGCTGTGCTCACCCAAAAGGAAGATGGGGGGATGAATTCCCAATATGCTTTATGAGTACTGGTCTACAGGGGGCTGAATTGAACTACCCAGCTGTTGATAAACAAGCTTACATTGTATTCAAAGCAGTAAAGCAATTCAATCCTTATATTTTAAAAAATAGAACCAAGGTGATCGTCCCCTACCCAGCTGTAAGGTCTCTTCTTATACAGAAGGAGTTAGGAGAAAGAAGAGGCAACTGGGTAACAGCTCTTCAAGAGTACGAACTTGAGTTCAAGATGGCATCTATAGTTAAAGGACAAGGGTTGTGCAAACAGATGACTGAAAATGGAAAAGATGAAGAACACACCTTGGAAGATGAAGCCGAATTACATGTAATGGAGGTATGTCCTTTGTTTACAGCTCCCAAGTCTTGGTATAGAGACCTTGTGCATTACCTACAGGCAGGGTTGTTGCCATAACATTGGAGTTCCAAGCATAGAAGAGCACTGCGTCTTAAATCATCCTCCTATCAACTTGTTGAAGGAGTATTATTCAGAAAAAATTATGACGGGGTTCTTCTCAGATGCTTAGAAAAGGAAGATGCAAATAAAGTAATGTCAGAATTGCATGACGGTCTGGCTAGGGGACATTATTTAGGAGATACCACAGCCCACAAAATCCTCAGAGCCAGTTACTATTGGCCTACGCTCTTCAAATATGCACACGCACATGTCAAAAGGTGTGATATTTTCCAAAGGTGTAGTGGGAGGCAACCTAAAGCAGCAACACCCCTGAAGCCTGTGATGATCACAGAGCCATTCGAGCAATGGGGGCTGGATATTATTGGAGAAATAAAACCAAATTCCTCTCTGTGGCACAAATACATTCTAACTATGACGGATTATTTCACCCACTGGGTCGAAGCTATCCCATTGCGCAAGATAAATGAAGACGAGGTCATCAGCTTCCTGCAAGATCATATCATGACCAGGTTTGGAGTTCCAGTTTCGTTAGTCTTTGATAATGCTAAGTACTTTTCATCAATTAAATTGACTACTTTCGCTCATGATAAAGGGATAAAATTGGATTATTCTGCTAACTACTATCCACAAGGAAATGGCCTGGCTGAATCCTCTAATAAAAATATGATTAGAATCCTAAAGAAGACTGTAATAGAAAAACAGAGGAGTTGGCACTCAGCACTACCAAACGCCCTTTCGGCTGATAGAGTCACCCCCAAGTCTGTGATAGGAGTATCACCTTATACCCTTGTGTATGGTAAAGAATCCATTCTTCCACCCAACATCATGCTGTCGTCTTCTATTTTAACCCAAGAGTCTAGTGGGTCGAAGAATGAAGTTTTATAGATGAGGATATGCAATCTCCTGAAAGCAGAGGAGGCTAGGACTAAGGCTAGAGAATGCTTTAAGCAACAGCAAAAAGTAGTAAAAAGATGGTTCGACAAACATAAAGCTGGAACAAAGGACTTTGAAGTGGGAGACTTAGTTCTCAAATGGGATCATCCCCATGATGAGAAGGGAAAGCATAGTAAATTCCAACAGTTGTGGGTAGGCCCTTTTCAAGTTGCAGCAAAACTTGGCCCTTCTACTTATAAGTTACAGAATCTACAGGGATGGGAAGAGAACTTACCAGTAAATGGCTTGGTTCACAAACCTTATTTTTCCTGAGTTTCTTTGAGTGCTTTTGTCTTGTATATAAGTAATCTATTTGGCTGTCTTTTGAGTCATGTTTTTTAGTTTAAGTTTTATTGATTTCAATAAGGGAAGAAAACCTGCGGTTGCATGGGGAACAACCAATTTTTTTTGGATTGATAAACATTTTTTGGGTATCAGACTATGTGCATTACTATTTATGTTGCTAAAAGAACTTCTTCCAATTTAGCATTTTTCTCGAATAAACTCTGTGTGCATTGAAGTACTGCTTAACCCCTGTGAAATAAAATGGATTCGAAGAGTCTAGAATACTATGTTGAGGCTCCATCCACGTCACACTTAAAATGTTCTAAGGAGCGACAACAGAAGACCCATGGAAAGGAGCAAGGTGAATAGTATATTAAATATAAATGATCCCATGACAATAAATGAATGCCAAAAGGCAAATAAGAGTCAAAAGGAAATTTCTATGAAAGCATCATACATCAAAGCAAATGATGAATCATAAGAACTAAGTGGCCGACAGATCCCCTCCATCCGTGAGCTGGACATGAAGTACACCGCTCACACAAAAGGACACTATGGGATAGAGGATCCTGAATTAAAATTCAGTAAGAAAGGCATACAGGAAGACTCATATGAAAAGGGACAAAAGTCCAGAAGAATAGAAAGTGCTAAAGTGGCATGGGAATGAGGAACAAACGAATATTTCTGTTTTCCATATGCTACAATCCTGTGGTATCCAAGCTATCCACTATCTGAAGACAAAGGTAATAATCAAACTCATCTTCTAGCCTCAACAGAGTTATCTGGACTTGAAAATCTTGGTTTCCACTCTCCCTTATTGGACTATAATCAATGATTAAAGGTACACACTTCTGTCATTTGAGAAATTTGGAAAGCTGGAAGAATTCAATAGATGCATTATAGTTAAACAGTTTGTCACCCAAAGAACAATCACCCAGAGATCTAGGTTCACCAGGTAATCACCAATTGTAGTAGCTGCAACTATTCTCCCCCAATTTTCTTAAATTTTTGGGTCCCTCCTCATGATTTAGCATTATTATTGATCGTTGAACTCTCGAGCCTTTTGGGCATGCTATGTTTTCGAGAAATTTTGAAGATTGATTGTCGGCCTGTTTAAAATTGCCATGTTTGTTTTTTGTGTTGGGTCGCGGACGTGAATTTAGTTTTCTAGCCGAGGATAAGTCAAGTCTTTTGTTCTTTAAGGCTGTTGTTTCGGAGGTAGAATGATTTTAACCTTTGCTGATTCTTAAGGCTGTTTGACCACTCGGCGGCTGATAACTTGTTTCTCTTCCGTCGTTGCGGATCCCAAATCGATTAGCCGTCTGAAACATAAAGAGATCCGACTGACGATGTACATTTACCTTTCAGTCATGCACCCAAAGCCTTCTCTCTTCCACTGTTGCGGCTGAGAAAGCCTTTTCGCGTCCGATGTAAAATCCTTCTGACTTCCGACCAAATTTTTCCTGCCCACGTCGCGTGTCTTCAGCCTTTTCCCTTCCGCCATTACGGCTCTCAAAGTCATTGACCTTCTGAAAGGGAAAGCCGTCCGATTTTTGATTCAAAGTTTTCCCGCCCTCTCGTCACATGCTGGTAGCACTGAATCTTCCGCCGTTGCGGCCGGGAAAGCCATTTGGCTTCCGATGTTGGTTTCCTCCCGATTTCCGCCGTTGGTTTTGTTATCACAAGCCTGGATAAGAATGAGGTAGTATAGTCGGCTTTTGTAAAATGACAGTGGTGCACCCGACCATTTCCTATGGATTGGCCATTTAGTCATTTTGGTTTGCTGCTGTGGTTTAAATGTGTTTCCCACAAATGATGCTTGTCATTTGATTCCAGGTATTTTCCGGAGATCGGTTGTTGGGGCGCATACTCCATGTTGGGTAACTCCGCAGTTAATTAGAAAATTTGTAAGCAGAGCTATGAGCCAAAATAGTCTTAGGGGTGCCAGGGTAAGTCAAAACCCTCTTTTTGTAATAAACCCATGGTTTAAATCCAGGGTTTAGGGTTTTTGGGTGCCCATGGTTTAAGACCATGGTTTTGTAAAATCGTGCAGTATAAATAAGCGCTTGTGTAAAAAGGAGAGGTTAGGATTTTTGATGTAAAGAAAGATAAGGCGAAGTAAGGTTGGTTTTTGTAAGGAAAGGATAAGTCCCAGCTGTGTGCGTGGATGACCTCTACAGTTGTGTGTGCAGAGGGTTTTTGTAAGAAGGGAAAGAAAGACCTGCAGCTGTGTGTGCAGGAGCCTTCTGATGTGTGCGCGGCTGATAAAGGACTGAAGAGATCTGCAGCTGAGTGCGCAGATCAACTGTGGTTTTGAGGAAAGAGGAATAAAACGCAGTTTGTGGACGTAGCCCCTACACTGGGGGTGAACCACGTTATATTTGGTGTCGTGGTTTTATTGTGTTGATTCTGTTTCTGTTATTTTCATGCATTAAACTGAATACATCTGATAACATAAGATCACTGCTAGTAATAAGCTTCACTGTGAATTCCCCGTAGTGGGTTATGCAAGTTTAGTTTTTTTATTGTGCTGCGAGGTTATATGTGAATGAATGATAAATTTACAAGTGTTGATTAATAATTGTGCTTAAAGGATAAGGTACAGTAATACCCTTCTCTGCATGCAGAAACCTGATTCTGTGGTACCCCATTGCTGTTTTGGGTGAGACTGCAACCTGCGCGCAGGTTGTTGCCGAAAGGGCCAACACGGTGGGTCTTTTGTTGGTGCGACGTGTAAGGATTAACCCGGGTCTGCCCTATTGCCCAACAAATTGGTTCTGTTGCCGGTTGAACTCAATACCTGCTCAAGAAGGGTTTACCTTGTACCACAAGGGCTATGTTCTGGAGGCCCTCTGTGAAGGACATCAGGGATTGGTTTGCTGAGATTTGTTTGCAATTCGCGCAGCAAGAGAATACGAATCCGTGTCGAAGCACAAGTGACTTTTTACAACGGTATGTTTTTGTGATACTTATGAAATTTTCTTTGGGCGTTTCCATATAGAGTTGCACCAGTTTCAAAGGTCCCGTGGTCAGTTTTTGAATTTATTAAGCTTAAGGATTAA
>LPNX010965312.1:10675-18175 GCA_001517045.1 Pseudotsuga menziesii | reverse complement strand
TGAGGATGATGATGAGGATGATGATGACGATGTTACTGATGTTGATGGTGATGATGATGATGATGATGATGATGGAAATGATGGCAATGGTGATGATGATGATGATGATGACGATGGTGATGAAAATGGCGATGATGATGATGATGATGAAGATGATGGTGATAATGATGATGATGAGGATGATGATGATGATGTTCATGATGTTGATGGTGATGATTATGATAAGGATGATGAAGGTGATGATGATGGTGATGTTGATGACAATGACGACGATGGTGATAATGTTGTTGTTGGTGATGATGATGATGGAAATGATGGCAATGGTGATGATGATGATGATGACGATGGTGATGATGAAGGTGATGATGGTGAAGATGATGATGATGAAGATGATGAGGAAGGTGATGATGATGATGATGGGGAAGGTGGTGATGATGGTGAGGATGATGACGATGATGGTGATGACGATGTTCATGATGTTGATGATCAGGAAGTTGAAGATGATGATCATGTTAGTGATGATGATGATGATGACGACGATGGTGATGACGACGATGATGATGATGATGATGTTGATGTTGATGATGATGATGAAGGTGAAGATGATGGCGATGATGATGGTGATGATGATGATGATGACAATGGTGATGATGATGAAGATGATGAGGAAGGTGATGATGATGATGATGTTGATGACGATGATGGTGATGACGATGTTCATGATGTTGATGGTGATGATGATGATCATGTTGATGTTGATGATGATGATGAAGTTGAAGATGATGGCGATGATGATCATGATAATGATGATGATGAAGCCTTGATGATGATGATGAGGATGATGAGGATGATGTTCATGATGTTGACGGTGAGGATGAGGATGAGGATTTTCATGATGTTGTTGGAGATGATGATGATGAGGATGATGATGATGATGATGATGAAGGTGATGATGATGAGGATGATGATGTTTGTTATGTTTATGGTGATGATGATTATGAGGATGATGATGATGAATGATGATGATGTTGATGATGATGATGATGATGATGTTCATGATGTTGATGGTGATGATGATAAGGATGATGATGACGATGTTCATGATGTTGATGGTGATGGTGATGATGATGACGATGATGGAAATGATGGCAATGGTGATGATGATGATGATGACAATGGTGATGATGATGGTGATGATGATGATGATGATGAAGATGATGGTGATGATGATGATGTTGAGGATGATGATGATGATGGCAATGATGTTGATGGTGATGATTATGATAAGGATGATGAAGGTGATGATGATGGTGATGATGATGACGATGACGACGATGGTGATAATGTTGTTTTTGTTGAAGATGATGATGGCAATGATGGCAATGGTGATGATGATGATGATGATGATGGTGATGATGGTGAAGATGATGATGATGAAGATGGACATGATGAAGATGATAATGATGATCATGGAGATGTTGATGATGATAATGATGGTGATGGTGATGTCGATGATGAGGAAGGTGATGATGAGGAGGAGGATGATGATGATGATGATGACAATGATGGTGATGACGACGATGTTCATGATGATGACGACGACGATCGTGATGATGATGTTCATGATGTTGATGGTGATGATGATGATCATGTTGATGATGATGATGATGATGATGGTGATGATGAAGCTGATGATGACGATGAGGATGAGGATGATGATAATGATGATGAGGATAATGATGATGGTGATGGTGATGATGATGATGAGGAAGGTGATGATGATGATGATGATGAAGATGAATATGAAGGTAATGAAGATGATGATCATGTTGATGATGATGATGAAGTTGATGAGGAAGGTGATGATGATGATGATGATGTTGATGATGACGATGGTGATGATCATGTTCATGATGTTGATGGTGATGATGATGTTCATGATGTTGATGATCATGAAGTTGAAGATGATGATCATGTTAATGATGATGATGATGATGAAGTTGAAGATGATGAAGAAGATGAAAATGATGATGAATGCTATTTTTGTTTTTACATAACACGCACGCGATTGGTATGCGCAAAACACGCTCATGTTTTTTTTATATAATACACACGCATTTTGTTTAGTTAAATCGCGCTCGCGTATTTTTTAAATTCAAAAATTTATTCCCTCCAAATGATAAGGCCGAGCCTCCACCCATGCTTTCATGGATTTCCTATGCCTATGTGTCTTCTTTGTACTTTGCTTCGGATTCAACATGCCTGTGCCTTGGAGTATGATAAACCATGGCAAATTCAAGATTATATCCATATTTTCAATATGCTCGTGTTTAGTGGTTCATCTGATTATGCTGCACACCTCCATTTTTTATGATATTTTAGAAACAAATCTGGTTTTTTTTGTAGATTCTAAATATGTAAATTTTAACAAGAATACATAATTTTTTCTATTTTTTTCTTATTTATCTCTTGTCATCACTCCTCAACTCAAAGAAAAAACTGGTAGTGTTTCGTCCATATCTCTTTCATTTCTCAACCATTTAAAAAAAAAATTATATGGTGCACTAAAGAACACCAACCTATACATGCTATAAAAAACCCATTTCCAAATAATTGCATTAAGACATTCAAATGCTGCACCCATAATCGACGTACCATTTTCGAGGTTTGATCTCTTAGATAATTAAAAAATAAATAAGAAAATTATTTTTATTATTGGAAAAATAGTTGTGCACTAGTCCTATATGTTCTCTATATGTATACCGATTTTCGTAAGTTTATTCCATCATTTAGACACTCAAATGCTACACCCACAAAAACATATACCTTATAATTTGTCCAAAAAATAAAAAGCGCCCATTAAAATTTATCTAACTTTAGATAGTTAGTAGCATTTTCAATAGAAAAAAATATATATATTTGGAAAGGTCATTAAATTTCCTACATTTCTTGTTTTTTACTGATCGCAAGATTCATTGTGTAAGTGTCTCAAAATATCCATGCAAGTTGATGGATGCCTGTTTTTTCTATTTTGTATTGCATCTAAGGTACTGGCACAGATATGTTATATTTATGTTCTGTTATTGTTACAATGCTATTACTTTTATCTAGTTCAAGTGTTCAAGTTTGTTTACTGTGTTTCAATTAATGACTCGCAGGTGATTTCCACAGATATCATCATGCCAAATGCCGCTGAAATTCTTACCGTGTCACTTCCACAAGAAGAAGTAGAATACTCTACTTCTCTCAGAGCTTTTCTGGCTACACAGTCCCCTCTAAACACACAAGATGTGAACAGCAAGGAACAGATTCTTAAGAGGCAAACCGTGGCTACCTACAAACCCTAATTGATCTAACCCTAATTTATCAAAAAAATTTAAAGCATCCTTATTCTTACTTATTTCGAAGTGCAGTCTAACCTTAATATTTCAACCTTAAGTGTATAAATGGTTAGCTAACTTTATTAATTCTTAAAATATCAAACTATAAAATATTTGATAATTTTTGTTTTAAATTACATTGAAAAATAAACCATAACTTAAAGTTGATCTCTAAGCTTTTTCTCATTGGTAATCCTATTTTTTCCAAAGTCACATAATCATAGTGTGTGTTTACTTATAAAAACAGTAAGTAAAGTTTATATTGTGCAGTAAAAATTCAAATTTATGTTGCCAAAACAATCACTCAACATGTTTTGCATTTAACGCTGGCCTATATGTCCTTAGGAAAATGCCCACAATTTCTCACCTGTGAGGGATAAAAAAATTCTAAGAGCATATATTTGTAGGTGGATGATTTATTCACTTGTCCATTTACACATATTTGGAAACAATCTTTGATCAAGGAGAAATTTTCCTTCCAAATCACCCATTCAGCCTATTTTGCACCATGACAAAAAAATTCTCCACCATTAGCAAAATTAGTGAAGTATTGAAAACATGACTTAAGTAGCCTTGGGAAAATGCCTACTATTTATCACAAATATGGGATAAAATTTTTATGAAACCATCAAATTATAGATGGATGATTTACACTTTACGATTAGCTCCTTTCACAGCATTTCTCATGTGAGGAATAAAAAAATTATGAGAGCATAAATTTGTAGGTTGATGATATATTCACTTGTCCATTCACCAATGTAGGTTGATGATATATTCACTTGTCCATTCACCAATATTTGAAAACAAGTCTCTAATCGAAGAGACATTTTCCTGCTAACTGTGACAAAAAATGTTCACCTTTGGAAAAATTGGTTAAGTATTGTAAAATGAGCTTAAGTAGCCTTGGGAAAATTCCCACCATTTATCACATGTGATAGATAAGATTTTTATGAAAGCATCAACATGTAGGTAGATGATTTATGCACCTGACCATTGGCTCAATTTTGAAAAAATGTTTATAGTCAAGAAAATATTGGCCTGGCAAAATAGGCACTCACTCTATTTTGCACCTAAAACTGGCGTAAATGGCCTTAGGCAAATGCCCATCATTTCTTACCTATGAGGGAAACAAATTATGAAAGCATCAGTTTATAGGTGGATGATTTATTCACTTTTCCATGGACTCATGTTTGAAAACAAGTGTCTAGTCAAGGAGATATTTTCCTTCCAAAAGAGCCATTCATCATGTTTTGCACCTTGATAGAAAAATGCTTGCCATTGGAAAAATAGGTCGGGTATTGAAAAAAGGGCTCAAGTAGCTTTGGAAAACGCCCGATTATAGGTGGATGATTTATGCACTTTGCAATTGACTCATTTTTTTAAAACAATCTGTGGTCCAAAAAATATTGGCCTACCAAATAGCCACTCAACTTGTTTTGCACCTAAAACTGACATAAATGGCCTTTAAAAAAGGCCCGCAGTTTCTCACTTGTGAGGGATAAAAAAAATCTAAGAGCATAAATTTGTAGGTCGATGATTTATTCACTTCTTCATTGACTCATATTTGAAAAAAACCTCTTATGAAGGACATATTCTCGTTCCAAATCATCCATTCAACTTATTTTGCACCTTTATAGAAAAAGGCTCATCATTGGTCAAATTGGCATTTTTCCAAGGCTTATGTAGCCTTGGGAAAATGCCCACCACTTCTCACCTATATGGAATAATTTTTTTATGAAAGCATCAAATTATCAATTCAATTTCTTTCCTGAATTTTTTTTGAGTTTACAGCAAATGGGTGATAAGAAATAGATGCTCAACCACTTCCATTTTCGTAAACATTTCTTAGTTTATTACGCGTCAGATCATGATCAAGAATGAAAGAATCAACTTAAATGCATAGGAATTGAAAACGAATTTACCTAATGCAATTTAAAAATTCGAGACAATTAACCTAGACTTAAGACCACGTTCGCTTGGACAACTATTTTTTTTGCCAAAAATTCTCAACTTGTAGTGAAATTGTTCCCAATAAATTTTTTCTAACCAAATACTTTTCTGATTTCCTCTATTAACATGATTTAGCTATGGACTTCAAATTAAATAAATAATATTTTTAAGAACATGTGATGAATTCTAACCAATAAAAAATGAATATTTCCAAAAAAAAAACATCTTAAAAAACATATTGTGGCATTATTCTTAATGAAATAGAATGCAAAATAGACTTGGCAAAATGTTATGTTATCATCAACTTTGGTATATTTAAAAGTAACATAAATTTAGGTAATACTTTAAAAATTATTGGTAGATTTGAACCGACAAAAGAATTTTTAACACCATTTACCTATTCAGACTCATTATTTGATGTAAATTATGAAAGTCTACATGTTCTTTATTGAAAGATTATTTGAAAGATTATTGGGAAAAATAATATGTTCTTCAAAATACCCATTATGATATATTCTCATTTCAAGCCTATGCATATCGTCAAAGTATATGGAACCCAATATTATGGAGCGGTGTAGAAGACGATAATGCATCATTGCTATACATCAAACTTAGAAAAAAATTGTGAAGGCATAGTCCATTACTACACCATTTTTAATAGGTTGTAGACGATTGAAATTAGCCACAAATACCCAAGAGGTAGTCCCGCCAATACTATCAAATACAATAATGATAGAGACTCGAAGATAGTCAAAACCTAAGTTTGAAGAGTATCATGACGCCAAAAACCCCTCGTTCACTAAGTTAGAAACCTGGAAAGGAAGACACCTAGCTCTCTATAACATTGTATAAAACCAGTTAACGAATCCATACTATTTCCACTTAGTAACAACCATTTTTCAATTCAAACCACAAGTTTGCCGAAAGCACATAAAATATGCAATGCTATGGCTTACACGAACATAAGCAAAAATGACTCAATTATATTTATACAAATAACAGTAGAAAATCCAATCAACAAAGGAACAAATAGGGATAAAACTAGAAAACATATAAAAACATTTTATCACTAACCTGAAACATTGGAAAGAATACTAATAGAACCCGACAAAATATACACAATAAACCATTTCATCCCCAACTTTAACACCGAAAAGATGAGGAATAAAATCAGAAACACTAAACTAAATCCCAACTCCCAACCACGTAAATTTAAATATAACAGCCCCTCACCATTTCACAAAGAAATACATCTATATCTTCATAGAACATTGAGAAAACCAGCTTACCAAATCCATACTGTTTCAACTAAAACACATATGTACATTTCCCAATCCAATCCAAGCACTGCGATGCTTGACAAGGACAAAACCAAATCAACTAAATTATATTATACAAATTAGGATAAAGTAAGGTGGAGACTAGAAAGAAAGACAAAATCATATCATACAATAAGCCATCACATCACCAGCCCCAAATGTAACAGGCCTAAAACATGTTAAATGAGAACTTCTTGAGAAGCAATGAAGCAAAGATATTTTTAATGCTACTAAGGTCAATCTAAAAAGCTAATACGATATATACATAGTAAATTCAATCTGCCTAGCATCTAGTTACACCATCTAATTAAATCCAAAAATGAAAAGGAAATTAGATAGAAATTTATTATCAGAATGCATTTCTCCACTTCCAAAAAAAATAATCTAATATTTAGCTAAAAACATGTATACCATATATCCATGTCAAAAAATAAAGGGATTTGCATCAGAATCCAATATAAGAAACCCTAAACCCTAGGGCCTACAATAACTGTTATAACAAGTCTAACTAACTTTTTCAAAAAAGCAACAGATCTCTCAAAACCAGGATTCTTGATGGCACAAGTAGCGAATGCACTTTGCCGAGATAATCCGAAAATTATTGATAGCGCGAGTAGCGAATATACACTAATGCAGATATAATCCAAAAAAGTGAGCCAAGGTATATAAACTGCAGCATCAACGCCTGCGCACGTCACGGAGCATCAGACGACCAGAGGGACATTCATATGCCACATGTCCACGGCCACCACAGTTGTGGCAGATGACAATGGGAGTGCACTCCCTACTTGTATGTCCTAGCTCGTTACATGTCCGACAAATTATGTCATTAAATCTTCCACGCCTTTCAT
>LPNX010965298.1:837410-915581 GCA_001517045.1 Pseudotsuga menziesii | reverse complement strand
TAGTCTCATAATTGCAAATGAAGATATGCATTGAATGTATATTAGTTTTACAGAGCATAATGTAAAATTATGTGTTCCATGTGCCTCGTTTGCCTGTGAATCTGTACTTTTAGTCTGTACTAAACGGGTAAATTGTATGTTGAAAGTATACAAGGTATATCTTGGTAGAAGTATTCAACTGTTGTTTTCTTTAAATTTCTTGCAATGCAGGCTGAGCAGAATTGATGACTTATAAAATCCAAGTGAATTTAGTTTGAATAAAAAAAGATTGTTTGTTGAAAGTTTCCAAATGGATATCAATTTCGGTAAGTATTAGGTATGCTTTGAGACCTTAAATTTTGTCACTCCATGTAAATTGTAAATGATTTAAGCACAAGGGATTAGCTCCCTGATTGTCATTAATGTTGCCTTGGCATTTGCTTAGCATAGTGCCAGCAGGTGACTTAATCCTGCTATCTCCATTAATTCTCATATCTCCATTAATTCTCATTTGCAACAAGTGACCTCTCTCAATATTAACACAGAATATATATTTATTCTCCATTTTTTTTTGCTCACTTCAATGTTACACTTCTTTTCTCACTTACCCGCTAACAACTACCTTCACGGCGTATTATTGCACCTTCCTTGGGGCAATTGCTAGTATTAAGGTTAACGTAACAAAAGGGATGCTGAGTGCATGAGTAACGGACGAAGGGTCGGTTGAGACACGAATTAACGAACTGCCACAAAGTGGCAGGGTTTCAAGCAAATTCCGGGCGTAGCTGAATATCCCACAATTGGAAAACTGCTGCACGCCATTGTTTTAATGTACATCCCCGTGGAATCCCACAGGAATCGAACCAGCGACTAGATGGGATTTATGCTGACGAGCATGCCTACTGCCCTTGGGAAAGTGTGATCATTAACCACAAAGAAAAGAGGCAGCGTTTTTAAAGTATTAAGCGGCTGTATTCGTTACTCACAGGATTCCATTACTGTAACCAGACAGATTAAAAGATATATGTTGATCAAAGATATAGTCTTGATCTTACAGGTAGATTTAAGGATAGAGTAAAATATATATATAAGGTAATACACCCAATATCTATGAGAGGTAGATCACGACCTCTGTAAACTCATAAAAATCAAAACGAAATAAAAGAAACACATTTACATACTAATTTCAGCACCAAATAAAATCATGGCCCTGCTATAAAATTTTCTAGATAAAAGGGAAAAGGCAGCGCTTCTTTAAGGACGGCGCATCGATTCAAATCGAGTCCATATCTTAGCGATCCATTGGTGAATGGAGGAGTTATGTACTTATTTCTAAACCATATGCCCATAAATAGATAAGGGAGATCTAACTGGACACTAATCGCATATGTACTGGGCAATGCATACAAATATCAATTTATGTAACAGTTGAGATTCATTCCAATAGAGGGTAAATATACATAGCCAAAATAAAATGCAAAGAGGTATAAGCACACACAATAGCTACCACTTTCAATAGTAAGAACCTTCATATCAACATCCTTCGGTCTATGAATATATACAGATTTAACATGTCATTTCATACACATTCATTTTGTCAATAAACAAAGCAGGAAGGGTACAACATTTGCTCTGAAACCTTCAGAATGAGAAGACGTAGGGAGAGAAACTGATTACCCAGAACTACGTGGGTATTTGGGGAGGAGAGCTAATTTCCTTCCAGATCGGCCCCATTACACATAGAGTTTTTATGCCGTAAGTAGCAGGTTTAAGCAAATCGCCGAACACACAATGGCTATTCCAGATCTATTAAAAACACAGAAATACCATGCATTCTCCAATTTCTTAGCAAATCGCAGACACACAATGGCTATCCCAGATCTCTTAAAAACACAGGCATAGGTTCAGATCTAAAACTCATACATTGAAATGCATTTAGGGCTCTTCCAGATATATCATTCATAAATAAAATGCGGACTGCAAATAAAACGCAACCAATGTAAAATGCATGCTGGATTCTTCCAGATCTCATAAAAATTATAACACAGATCTAAATAAAATACAACAATTTAACAATCCACAAAAACCTGAGTTTTTTTGTGCAGGCTTCTTCTTTCTGAGGTTGCTCCCACGAACATCGATCAGTTCCCAATCACCAGAGATCCACCGGTTGACCTCCCTACCATTCCAATGGTTACTCTCCTTCCCCAAGGACCCTTCATCAATTTTAAAATGAAAAAAAAAAACTTCAGCAATTTTAAAATGAAAAAAAAAACATACTTGGAACATATCAAACATAACTAAACCCAACCCTTTCAAAACCTTATGATGGAAGTCATAATCCAACATAGCACTTCTTAAATTAAATAAACATTGCATTGATTACATTACATTGAATGTCTTAGTGCTACCAAATACATTAATGAACATAACAATAATCCTTAATATTCATGAAGGCATTAATGAACATAACAATAATACTTAATATTCATGGAGAAATGTAGCAATCCACCATAGCCCTCCATGAACATCATCATCCAACATAGGCTTTATTAATTGTTACATTATTATAATCTAATAAAATATTTTAAGAACATTGCACTATGTGGTATGATAACAATAATTAAATCAACTTATTCTTAATTAATATATAATACTATTTAAAATAAACAATGATATTTTGAAAAAAATTACATTACTTTCAAACGATATTAATAGAATTATTTAAATGATATTATTTTTTGGGAATTCTTTGCATATATGTTTACTGTGATGCCCATTATTACTAGCAACGACTACATTAAATTTATTAATGTGTCTACCACATTAATTTTATTAATGAGTCTTATAGACATAGGCCTAAATTTATGCACATACTTTTTATATTAATGTTATTCATTATAGTATGTGCTTGAATTTATTAATAAATTTAATGTGGTTGTTGCTAGTTAATATCTGTACTCTCCATATTTCCATTCTCTCTTTATCTTCCATGAACAGCTAAAGCCTCCTTGATGAATTCCAAAACCTATAGCATCTCTCCTTATTTCCCTTCTCTCTTTATCTTCCATGAACAGCTAAAGCCTCCCTGAAATTCCAAAACTTATAGCATCTCTCCTTATTTCCCTTCGCTCTATCTTCGATGAACAGCTAAAGCCTCCTTGATGAATTCCAAAACCTATAGCATCATCACGATGAAGGGATGAGACAGGAGGCTTTTGAATTCACCATGGTGAACCATCACCATATATGGAGGACTTTAAAAACCGTTATTTATTTCCTTTCCCAATGCCTTGGCAGTTAGCAGTACCTTGTAAGCTTGAGCTGACACTCAGTGGACGTAGATAACATAGATTAATGGGGTTTTAAGACTTTTTTTTGGCATCTACCTGCTTTGGTGCCTCTTCTTTTATCACTGGCTCTGCTCTTCTGGGTTCTGTTGCCGCATATGCCTTTGTTTTTTCTACCTTCTTATGTTTATCTCACCGACCCCGCATCATAGCCAGCAGTTTGATACCAATAACAAAGACAAGAGCAGCGAAGATGGATACCGAACTGTCTCTGTTCTACTGGGCTTTGTTCCCCATATACCTTCGTATGTTTATTTCACCGACCCGGCATCATAGCCAGCAGTTCTATACTGAATAACAAGGAAACAAAGACCAGGCCAACTAAGGAATCAGTTGTTGGATACCGAACAGCAATACAAATACAAGAGCAGCTCAAGAATCAGTTCATCTTTAGTACACTTGAAGAAAGTAAAAGGAAAATTACAGACCACTGTAGATTGTGCAAACCATCACTGTAAACTCCTGTCTTGAATTGAAGAATCAGTCCATCTACACGTTAAAGAAACTAAGAGGAAAATTACAGACCACTGTAGATTGTGCAAACAGTCACTGCAATTTAGTGTCTTGAATTGAATTTGTTCATCAAATTTGGAATTTTTTTTCAAATTTAATAACTATTCTTTATATTAATTCTTTAATCCGACATATGATTAACGATTGAAAAAAATTCCATGATCACACATCTCTGGGGAAAAGAGTTTAAATGCAGTCACTAATACATCTTAAATAATGGAGGTGAAAAAACACCAGAAATATAACCCACAAATTGTAATGTATTGCTACAAGTAGATATATTGCTATCTGCTTACAATTGGAATGTATTGCTACAAGCAAATATATTTCTAAATTAAAAGTCTCAGCTTCCGTTTTCTTGTGAGTGACGATCAATTCCATAGACAATACCAGTACCATCTTCATTTCCTTCCTCTGCATGTTTTTTTTCGTCTGGTTTTCCGTCACCTACAGAAGACTCTATAATGTTTTCCTGTGTAGAAGAAGTCTGTCCTTCTTTTTCGTCTGCTTTCTCTTGCTTCGATTTCGATTGTATAGCATCAGATTGGTGTGCAGAACCTGGCTCTGGCGCAGATAACGCCGAGGTTTGAGTAGATACTGGTGGCTCCCCAGCCAAGCCTTCCAGCAATTCTTGTTTTTCCTCTTCCAGCAATTCCAGTAATTCTTTCGCAGATGTACTGGCTTTGCCTTTATCATTATCCTGTCGATTCACATCTTTCTCCGGTATCGAGTCGTCTTGTTCTTCGAGATTGAATCTCTCGTCATTTGACTTTACAGACTGATCTGCGACATGCTGTACTTCTCCACTCCTATGAAGCTCGTGTGTAGATGGTATCTGATTCTGCTGGTCGAAAATTTGAACCAACGGCAGGTAGACACGCAACGCTTCACCCTTAAACTTGGCAGTGATCCCATCAAAATTCAGATTCTCATCGACGTCAATAACCTTTCTGAATCTATGACCATGTCTATGTATTTTCTGTAATCTCCCTCTCACCTTTGTCATTTCCTCGATTTCTTTCCCACGACGTTCTCCGCTCATGACAAGATTTCCCCGGTTATTAATCCGCACTCTTAGATCTTCTCTTCTAAAACCAAAACCTGCATAAATAAACCATTGAATTAAGTATGCCCAAAAGTATAACCGTACAAATAAACAGAGGCAACGCATTATAGATTGATAAAAATAAAACATATCCATGGAATTCACCTTGGAGATCAACGATGACGATGCGAGCTTCAGGGGTCTCCTCCGTGCGTACATTTGGCTCGAACTCAGAAGCCATTCCCGTACCTTAATCTAGCCTCTAAAACAATATACCGAATGGATGACTGATGTAGAGAAAATATAAATTCTACAAATATCGGACTAAGATTTTGAGCCTTCTTTTCGTAATGTGCTCCTTCACATAACCGAAACAGATAGATGGCTCTGTAACGTGTCTGTGTATGCAAATTTATATGCATTTCCAATAATTGTTATGGATTGCGTGTGGAAGGGAATGTTGCTTTCGGCGAGACTACTCAACGGATAGCGAAAGGTGCGTACACAAAAGCTAAAGAACAGAATAACATGGCTACAAGCATCGAAGGAATTGAAACTTCGTTCCCGAAAGGGTGATATATATATTCTTGGAAAGCACTGAAGAGGCAGTGAAGCATATGCCTCATTCGATACACGAAAGGAATAAATTCTTATCGTCTTTCTGGAACTTGTCGTTCTCTCTTTTATTTACCTTCCCATTTAGGGTCGTTACTTGCAGTGTAAGTTGAGTTGCAACCACGCGATTCTATCGTAGGTGCGTGGCCTCCATTTTTGCCTTTCAAATCGACATCGAAAAGCTTACCCTAATATATGCGAATTTACGAAATTGACATTAACATGTTAAACACTGTATTAATGATATTTAAAGGAATGAGATTAATCCAATGTTTTCAAATAGATTTATACGTGTTGAACTCTCCGGTTACATATCACTTTGAACTTTAAATTCATATGTATTATATATTTTAATTTTTTTTTATTAGCGTCATGTATATTTACATTTTAATATTTAAAAATATTATTTAAATATTTTTTTAATATATATATAGCCATATTTATATTAAGTATTCTATAAAAGTTTATTTAAATATAAAAAATATTTTTTTAATATAAATGGTGAGAAGACCTAGTCTCATTAAAGTTACTTTAAATTATTTGCAAAATATTAATAACAAAAAAAATACTATTATATATAAGTTTAAATAAAAATGTGGGGTGAAAAATATTTAGAGGTTTAAAGAAAGCTAAGATATTAGAAAGAGAATAGTAATCCTAATCTAGAAGACCAAAATTATCTTTCTATTTCAACAAGTTTTAAAATAAAAATTAGCATAGCCTAAATAACAACTAACTCTTGTGAGGAGCTTTATAGTGAAACATGGCATTTACCAATTCCATCTTTGTGAGACCAAGAGAGTTTAGAATGAAAATCACTAACCTTTCTAATCTTGTAAATTTTCAAAACCTATGATGATTTGGCTAAACTTCTTCTAAGCTTTTTTAACATAAAAATAATTTGTTACAATAAACAAAATAATTTACTAAAATCCCATAAATTAAAGCTATCCCCTTTTCTCTATCTTTCTATAAAATAAATAAAATAATTTATAAATTCTTTTATATTTATACTTTCCACGTTAAGAGAAATTTAAACTAATATATATTTTGCTTTCCAACCCCCCAAAAAATTGAAATGATGGATAAACCTCAACTAAAACGTAAGCCTAAAACCTCTATGTCTAATATCACACTCTTGCAAAAAGCACTTAGACTTTATATTTCGATCGAAAATTCGTGCAAAACAAAATAACATAGCATTATCATATATGATCAACTTTAACAATCGTTATTTCAAAAACTAAAGATAATTTTCCTCAACAAATATGATGGAAATCCAACCTTTTGTAAGATTCCTTCTTCATTGGTTTAAGCTTCATAAAGCATTCATTATTTGATAAGTAAAACCTTTTTCAAGATATCCTTTGCTTATCCTTTAATTATCCAAAATCATGATGGATGGAGACATTACAAAACTTGTTCCTAGTTTTTTTCCACTACCTTCCTTCACTCCATCCATAATTGGAGTTAACCATAAGTTTTCTAGCTTATATTTCTCCTTTGGTCAATTAATAATTACCTTGCATTTCTCTTTAAATAATTTGGACTAAAAAAATTTAAATATGTTATCATTCTATTTTAAATATTTAAAGTAAATAAAATTATTTTCCACTATAAAAAGAATTCCACTAACTTCATATATCCCTAACATTACTTGCCATGTCCAACTTAAGTACTTTTATACCAATTTGATGACATAATGAGATTGAAACAATGCCCTTACCTTGGAAAGTCATTTATTTTCTTGCTAAATAAATGGCCAAACCAATTATGGATGGAATTGAGTTATAGTGTGAAGGAAGTTAATTTTTATACTATCTTCAAAACAAAGTTATGATAGAACCCCCTTCCCATTTTCCTCTTCTCATTGTTAGCTTCGATGCATGACTCCACACCTCTATTGTATAATGGAAATGTTCTAGTAAAACACCTACGCAACTCCTACCATGTCCTTTATAGAAAATTTCCCAAGTAAGTATTGAAACAATGCTAACCACATAAAAATTCTACTTTTTAAAGGAATCCTCAACTTCCAAAATATCCTTTGCATCACCATGTCCTATGACTTTATACTTTCTACATTTTGGCTTCATACCATTGCTTTGTTATAAATTCAGAAAATTTATTCTTTGAGAAAATTATTTCATCTTCATCATCCTTGACTGTAGTGGTATTATGTTTTCATAGAATATGAACCGATGTAATTCCAATCATAATTCACCTAAAAGATCGAATTGTAAAGTTATTTTCCATTCTTGGTTTGAGAAATCACTAGAAATTTAATATGCTACCTTTACTATGTAATATATTTGCATATTGTTAGAAGCATTTTTATCCTAAAATTGTATGTACACCACATCCATGGATCCTCCCTCGACCGTACTGTATTTCCTTTCCCAACTTCCCAAACCAATAATTTTCCTAACAATGTAAATGTTGTCAATAATTAATGCTTTCTATATAATGCCATGCACCTCCAAATGACATTACCTCCATAGATCAAGGGGTTTTGTACTTCACTTCCATTACTTTTCTCGACAAACCTTGATTATGCATCATCCTACATATGCCTTGTGTTGCCAAATCAATTAAAATTGGAGTCACAACAATCTATGGATGAATACACAAACTTACAAGAGATTTAACAAATCAATTTTACTCAGAAATGACATGAAACAGTGCAATAAGGAATTTCAATTGTATAATTTCTATCATTAATCAAAAGTAGTGATACAATGTCATACAATGGCATGAATAGAAACACAATTTTAATCTCATGCAGGACATTCGAATTTAGTACATGAGAGTAGCTTAGTTTTCAGTTATACATATGTCGACACACTAGTTAACCACTCAACATAGCCTTAATTGACTCTAATTGAATCGAAGGCAGTTTAGACTGAGTTTAGGTAAATAGAACTCAATTGCATGTCAATCAGTAGGTTAGGGGACATATTTGACTTCTGTTAGGTGAGATCAACTGAAATGAACTAAACTGAGTCACTAAAAGTAGTTGGAGGCGCCTTTAATCACTCAAGTTAACTGTAATTTAGAAAAAATAGGAAAAATAATGAGGGAGGCGCCTTTACAACTTCAATTTAACTGAAAGTAAGTGAAACAACCATTAGTTAACTAATTTGGGGTGCTTATGTCATGTATATCAACTGAGAGTTTCTCCCTGATTTAAGGAGGAGGCTTAGTTAGCTCCCCTATTGAAGGAGAAAACTCGCTTAGGCTCCGTGATTGAAGGAGGATGATCCAGTTGATGATGTAGTGACATATTTGAGTCAATAACTTAGGATAAGTGGTAAATTAGGTCAAATAAGAGAAATAATGATGTGTGGCTAGATAANGAGGAGTAAAAAAAAATATAGGCCCCCGACAACAAAGGCCATAGGTCACCCTTTACAAAAAAAAAAAAAATGCTCAAAAAATTCTAAGTGAGAAAATGGAGAAAAACTCTATGGGAAAGGAAATCCCCTCTCAAACTGAACACTAAAGAATTAACTGACTTCACAATGATGAACTCACCCCCAGCAGTGAACGTAGGTAAGTGAACTTTTTCTCATTATAGTTCTTGGTGAAAATGTCTGCAATTTGCTCATCTATGGGCAAATATTGCAGAACAATTATCTTGACATGCACAAGTTCTCGGATGTAGTGCATGTGGATATTGATGTGTTTGGTTCTCTGTCTCTAAACCGGATCTGTTGAGATCTTGACATCCTATTATTTCCACAAAAAATTAAAGTAGATGAATTGCTACCAATATAAAACTCTGCCAAAATACCTTGTAGCCAAACTGCCTCTATGCATGCATTGACCACTCCCTAGTACTCTGCCTCTACTGATGATAGTGCAATGGAAGCCCGATTTTTGCTTGACCAACAAATATGAACACCACAAAACATGAACACACAGACGAAAGTAGACTTTCGATCAAGGATATCGCCATCCCAATTTGAATCTATGAATCCTACCAAGTCTAGTTCGAAATCAACAGCATAGTGAATGCCATAGGATCTAGTACCATGCACGTACTGTAGAATCCTCTTGGTTGTTTTCCAATGAATTTCATGAGGTTGTTGCATATACCTCGATACAAAATTGATTGAATAACAAATGTCAGGACTTGAATTTTTCAAGTACAGAAGGCTTCCAATCAACTGACGGTATAGAGTAAAATCAACCTGTGGAGTAGTATTTCCCTCTTCAAGACTAATTCTTGAGAGAAGGGAAAAGGTGAAGCCTTAAAATAAACCCCATTAAACTTAATTAATAGGTCTGAAACATATTTGGATTATGTCACCATAATCCCATCAAAATCTTGAGTTATTTCTAGCCCAAGAAACTGCCTCAACAAGCCTAGAGCACTCATCTCAAAGGCTTCATGTAAAACAGTTTTTATGAAGCTGATTGAACCAAGAGTGCTTCTTGTGATTAGCAGATTATCAGCATGTATAACTATAATAAAAAAATCACCTTCATATTTATGCAAGTACACATTTGGATCAGACTTACATCTTTCAAAGTTCTATGATAGCAGAAAAGAATCCATTTTGGCATACCAAGCTCTTGGGGCCTCTTTTAAGCCAGACAATGATTTATGTAGCTTGAAAAATAATGATGGATATGATGTGTAGCCTTCAATATTATTCATGTAGATCTCTTCTTGTAGGTATCCATGAAGTTATGCACTTTTTACATCCATATGGTGCACCTCCCACTGCTTGCATGCAGAGATGGCCAAAAGTAACTGTATAGAATCCATTTTTTCCACCGGTGCAAAGGTCTCAGTGTAGTCCACTCCTAAAATCCTTTTGCTACCACCCATTATTTATATTTGCAGGTTAATCCATCTGCAACAACCTTTTTCCAATAGACCCATTTTCATTGTACAGTTTTCCTCCTAGGTGGAAGGGAAACTAGCTCCTAGGTTGCATTTTTCCAGAGAGAGTTTAACTCTTCATACATTGAAACTTTCAATGAAGGATCATTCCGAGCATGATAATATCACTTAGGTTCATATCCAATAATCATGTATTAGGTCTTAGACAACAAATAATCATTGCAGGAAAGAGAAATACCTTCTCTTTGAAAATATAACCAATTTTTCTTTGGATCAATAGGATTTCCAACATCTAACCGGACATATGATTATCAACTTCCAAAATATCCTTTGCATCACCATGTCCTATGAATTTATACTTTCTGCAGTTTGGCTTCATACCATTGCTTTGTTATAAATTCATAAAATTTATTCTTTGACAAAATTATTTCATCTTCATCATCCTTGAGTGTAGTGGTATTACATTTTTCATAGAATATGAACCGATGTGATTCCAATACTAATTCACCTAAAAGATCTAATTGTAAAGTTATTTTCCAATCTTGGCTTGAGATATCACTAGAAATTTAATATGCCACCTCTACTATGTAATATATTTGGGTGAAAACGCGAAGTTGGGTAACACTTCCATGAGAATCAAGTTTCCAAATAATATAGCAAATGTTATTCAGCTGAATAACTATATTTATTCGGTCGAATAATGAATTTATTCGGCCGAATAATTACCATTATTCGGCCGAATAACTATCATTATTCGACCGAATAACTAATTCTTTATTCGGTCGAATAATGTAAACTGTGAACTGTTTAATTTGACAGAATGCATAGCCGACCGGTATTTTATACAGGCATTTTAATACTTGTTTGGCCGAACAATTATTCAACCGAACAATTATGCGACCGAATATTTTTTTGGCCGAATAATTGTTCAGCTGCATAATTGTTCGACCGAATAATTATTTCGCATAAAAGGCAAGCTCTGGCTCCATTTTTATTGTTTTCGCCTGCAGTCATTTGTCTTCATCCTATCGTCTTTCTCCCATCATCCGATTTGTTTGTTGTTGTTCATCATCCCTGTCCACATCATCGATCCTCTTGACGTGGACATACTAGTTTCTTGTCGGCGTGGAGGTCTGTTTGTGGAGGTCGCTTTGTGATGGTTTGTTCGCTGTGGAGGTCTTTTCAGCATGGAGGTCTGTTCATGGAGAACACTTCATGGTGGTGTTTCTGGTCTTTTCTTGGAGGGTCTGTTCGTGGTCTATTCTTACTGTGCTCCCCCATGTCAGGTATATTTTTATGAAATTGCTTTTATAATTTGAAACTTTTAATATGTGATTTATCTCTTGTTGTAGTCAATGGCATTCATTTTTTGTCATAGTATTGCAGAGTTAAAGTTTACATATGTTAATTGGTATTGTATAAATCTTATAATTTTAATTTTAATTAATATCTATATGTCTATGAACTTTGTCGATGTTAATAGAGTACATGAACTCTGTCCATGTTAACAGAGTAGATGAACTCTGTCCAAATGGATAGAGTTCATCAACTCTGTCCAAATGGACAAAGTCCATTTGGATAAATTTTTGTTAATTTTAATTATAAATTCTATGTTTTTAGAATTTGATATAATCTATTTTAATTAAAATGAAATATTTTTAACTTAAATTATAGGTAATAATTTAAATAAAATGGAAGGAGTTGATGAACTCTGTCCATTTGGACAGAGTTGATCAACACTCGGATGGACAGTTCATGAACTCTGTCTAGATGGACAGAGTTGAAGAACTCTCTCCAAATAGACAGAGTTGAAGAGCTCTTTCAAATTGGACAGAGTTGATGAACTCTGTCCATTTGGATTGAGTTCATGAACTCTGTCCACATGTGAATAAAGTAAATCAAATATGTTCAAATAGACAAGACAATGGATTATACTTAGAAAAACATAGTTCATGCAGACTTCATCAACTCTTTCTGTGATAACTTTACTTAGTAAAACGTATTTTAGTACGTTTAATATAAATCATAAAAAAAAAACATTATTACACATAAAACATCATATTTTTTTATTACGGATCTGTTTTATCTTATGCATTTTTTATCTAAAACATAAAAGAAACATTTAACTTGTATAATGCTTATTAGTTACAATTTATACTTACTTACTTACAATTTATACTTACTATTATATCAGAGTTCATCAACTGTGACTCTGATAAGTTTACTTAGCATAAGGGATATTTTTTATGATTTTATGGAATAATGAAAATATTTGTAGTTGACATAAAGAAATGTAGTTTTAATTTCATATTTGATGATATTGGTTCTATTAATTTTAAAAATCTAAAATACATCAAAAACATAGAGATTGCTACATTAATTTTTAATACATCCAACAATAGTGTAGCTATTTTCATTTTAAGAACTATTAGATAATATTATGGACATTTAGGTCTTTATTAGAAAGGTAGTTTTAAAAATCTAAAACACATAAAAACACAAATATTGCTACATTAATTTTTCATACATCCAACAATAGTGTAGCTATTTTCATTTTAAGAACTATTAGATAATATGAGGGACATCTAGGTAATAGAAACTTAGTTTTTATAGTAGTTAGTTCTTGGAAGTTGAGGCATTAACATGCAGTGTATGAATATGTTATGAGTTGATATATTAGATAATATTAAGGACATATAGGTCTTTATTAAAAACTTAGTTTTTTTAGTGGCTAAGTCTTTGAAGATGAGGAATTAACATGTAGAATTTGAACATGATATGAGTTGATTTATGTAATCTTGTTGATATCATCTCAATGAAAATAATAAATTAACTATAATCATTTAAAGAGCTATTAGATAATATTAGGGATATCTATGTTCTTATTGACATCTTGGTTTTTATAGTAGTGTTGAGACCTGGAAATTCACAGGCAACAAAAGCAAGGGATTCTGCCCAGTCAACGTTCCCGACTAGCCCGTGACTTTTTGGTATGGGGAATCCGTCCAGTTTGCGGTCCGGCTACCGTAGGTAAAGTAACAAAACAAGGTTTTTACCGGTTGCGCCCCGGTCCACCGTGTATTTTGTATTTTTTGACTTAATGTATGAAATGCAAGTGCCTAATTAACAATGCAGGGTGATAAGGATGCAGGGAGTAGTCACAACATGATGCGCAGGTTCTTACCTCTCGTCTTAGACTCACAAGCATCTAAATCACATATGTAGGAATGAAGTAAACTAACTATCTATCTATCTATCCATCTATCTGTCCCTGGGGAGCCAGATTATAATTTATTTGTGAGTAATGTAAATTGTACATGTATCATGAAGAGAAGTTACAGATAGCTGATATGTCTTCCTACAACACATGAACGATTAAAGATATTACAACAATCAGATAGCTAATTGTTTTATGAACAACATACATCACTCATGATGGTAATTCCACAAAATAAACCAGAAATCATTTAAACAAGAACATAGGCTCTAAGAGTTAGAACGATCTCACGGTTAATGGATAAAAAGCTGGAAAAACAAAATAGTTCATCTTTCCGCCATCCACAGCATAACATTTGAAAGTGCCACCAATATTTCTCCAACAGGCAAACAATACTTCTTTATTGCAAAGAGAAATAATTCTTCTTACAATATCGCTTTTCATGTCTAACTGGGAAAAATCCCCTATTCCTTCTAAGCCTTCTACATTTATACAAAAAGGGCGAGACTGTTGGGCTGCCCAAAGTAACCTTTGGGCTTCCCAACTCTTCACCTCCAATGTTTCACTTTTCTCAAATGTTTTTACAAAATCGTTACAAATTACAAAAGTGACCAATCCTTTACGAGGAGGGTCCCACTTGGGTGTCCAGAAACTTCTTCCACGCCAAATATTCAGAGGTGATGCCTTCAAATGCACAAGGTTCCAGAAACTGAATGTTGATCTCAAACTTCGCAGCCTGGTTCTTTATAGCCTCAATTTTGGTTGTGCTCAACCGAAGCTGATCCTCCAAAAGCTGCACACTGATGGTTGAATGATCTACTTCACTCCTCAAGATATGATCATCCAGGGATTTGATATGCTGTACTTTCGCTTCCTCCTCCTAATATCTCTTCTGCAACATCTCCACAAATGAGTTGTGGTCCGACAAATCCTCAAGCCTCCGTTCGTCCTCTATTTGGCACAGGTTGTAGTTAATAAGGATCCTTCTAAAAAACTCTGTGCATGCTCCTTTCGTCTTTTTAACGGCTTTCTTGAAATCCTCTGCGGTATTTATAGCAAATTCTAGTAAGTCATAATCCCGCTTGAGGGCCTGTTGATCCTTTGATGGCAGTTCTGCTGGAGTTTCTTCATTTTTTTCTAGCCTTGGCATTTTTGCAGTCAGGACTTCAAGGATGTCTTGAGATCTATCAACGAAATAAGAGGAGGTCTCCAGGATTTCCTCCAATCGGCCATCTACCTGCAGCACTTTGCACCTTTGCTCTTCTATGGCAGTCTGTAGTTGCAGCATCTTGGTGTTTCGGGCTAGCACATGCTCCTTGAAGGGTTGTAGATTGACATGCTTCTCTCTTGCTTCTTCTAGAGCAGATGTTAGAGAAGTGACCTGCTCTCGAAGCTTCTTTTCCTCTTCTTGGGCGTGCATCTCACTGGCCTCCAAGATGATCTTTTGCTGCTCTAAATCTTCTACCTTTCCCAACAGCTATTCCTTTTCCATCTTTAGCTCTTGATAATCTTTCTGCACTTTCTCCAGGCATTCTTGTGCAGTTTCACTAGCTTGTTTCTCTGCTTGGAGGAGTTGTAGTTCATCCTTTGAAGATCTCATTTCTTTTTTCATGTCTTCATATTTTCTTTTTAGCCTATTGCTTTCCTCTCTCTCTTTCCTCAATGTGTCTTTCAATTGAGCAGAGGACTTCTTGGATTGCTCCAAGTCTGTCATAATCTTGTCCACATTATCTTCGGAAGCATGAATCAGTGCTGCTCCGGCTCTAATGGTGAATCTAGGTTCTTGGTCTGTTCTAAATACAATGGGTGTATCCATTATCATTTTCCTAGGCAGACCTCCCGTTTCAATCTTCCATTCTGTTCTCTTCACTATCCTCTTTGTCGCCCTATCATAGAAAACAATATTGAAATCAGGGATCTCTTCCCCTTTTTTCTGTACAAAGGGGACTAGCTTTAGTGTAGGCACCACATATTGTACACATGTGCTGGCCGCAGGTACTTCTGGGTCCTGAATCTTGGGGTTCTCCATGTCCTGGGTCTTCCCTCCAGTTGTGTCAGAGGCTGACTATTCTGTCTGTGTCTGTGTCAGCTTTAGTCTCTCTGCTTCTTGTTTCTGTAACTCTTCATCAAGCTTCTTTTTCTTTTATTCTTCTTCATTTCTTCTGTCTTCATCTGCTTTTCTAGCTGCTTCTTGCGCAGCTTTTCTTTTCTGTTCTTCTTCTCCCTGCAGCCACCCTACAGCTTCTTATTCCAACCTCTGGGCTTCCTCATTTCTTCTCTTGGTTTCTTCCTCAGCTTTTGCTTGTTCCTCTCCCTTCCCACCTTTGGTGGAGATCTTCTTCTTGAACCTCCTCCTCAAGGCTGTCATATTTAGTGCATTGCGGAAGACAGATTCTTCCCTATCCCAATGGTGGGTGTACTCAAAATGCACGTTGTTTTCTTTGCAATGTTCAACTACTTTACCGTGGGAGTCATTTCGATGGAATGGCATCTCGCCAAAATGAAACCTTTCTAATTCTTCTACAAATTCATCAGCTTTCTTCACCCTGGTGAACCTGTAACTTCCTAACTTGAAGGGAAAAGGAGGATAGGCAGCCTTCTTATGCTCAAACAAGAAGCTCCCTATGCCATCCAAGAAGACCTGCCTCACTGCCTCCTTGTGAATGATGTAGTCGGTGGCGTATTTGGGTAGCAGGGAGGGTGCTCTTGAACCTCCAAACATGCTGAAGTAAAGACCATCTTAATTTAGATAGTAATCTGCATAATCTTCAATTACTTGCAGCACCTCCTCTGACATGCAATCACACTCCTTCAGGAAAATGAGTGTATATAAGGGCATGATGAAATGCTCACAGACTTATCGATAATGACTGTGGTACTGGTGTGCCCACAGTGGTTTATAAGTAGAATAGACATGCATCATCTCCCTGTCCCAGATGCACCTGAGGCCGGGGAAAGGTTGATTGCACAATATGCAATCGACAAGTATGGAACTCATGTAGAATTCAGATCTCTTTTGGGATACTCCACCCAAGGCTGAGGCCAAACAGGAAGAGAGACTGTTAGATACAATGTTGGCCCAGTTGAAAATTGTCCCCTGGGTTGCAACATAAAAAATGATTGGCATCCATTCTAACTTGAAGAACTTGCCATGAGCTCTTCCAAAGATCTTGTTAAGCATTAAAGCTATGAACCTGTATGGGGCCCTTAAGCTTGTTGTATCATACTCTCTCATTGCCTTGGTTCTGAAATGTTTTCCCGATAACATCATCCTTTTCAGGGTCTCTACAAGGTCCACTCTAATGTTATTCAACCAATCATCAGACATAAATACTTGCGCTTCAGGGAGGTGGTAAGCCAGGGCTACATATCCGGGGCTATAAGCAGCATAGCCCTATTTGTTGAAATTCTCCACAATCATCGTGTTTACATCTGCCCGGGGAAGAATCCAACCAATTACTTCAGAGCATGGGAAAAGCTCTGGTCTGGTGGCAATCTTCATAAGAGAAGATCTCTCTATGTTGGCATAAATGCCTTCTTCCTCCAAGCCCATATCAGGCACTTCTCTGCGTGTGATTAACCTGTAAATCTCTCCCCATTGGTATTCAGGCTCCACACCTGATATACACTTGGTGTCCTCATATATGTACTTAGTTTTGGTAATGACCTCCACTTTGGGCTCTTCCTTGACCACAAGGGCCTTCTTCTTTTTCCTCTTTGACATTTCGAGTTTGAAATCTTCCTGCCATATATGAGATTGCACATATTAAGCTATTTTCAGAGAAGTTGCAAACATTGAGACATCAAAGTGCACTGTTTCACTTCATCTATGTTTAACATGACATAAGTAATTAAATGAAGCAAATATGTGCATGCATATAAGATGAAATCATCACTCTGGTGACCAACAAAATCTACATTGAAATAAAGAAATTTCAGGCTCGCCGTAGGTGCCATAACCATCGCGCTGTGCGGGCATGACAGTGGAAAAATATTCAAACTTTTAACAATGCGTCTTCAGGAAACAAACTACTGTCTGTGCAAAACTGTGGTTAAAACTGATACGCTGCGGCGCTATATAACCCGTACCAACTCGGGATCAAAATTGTTCGCGAACTGGTCTTACGGAACAACATGGCGAAATATGGCTGGGGTTTAAATGATGCGAGTAGCACAAAAACGGGACAAACAGTCCAAGCCCCACAGGGAGAGGCCACGGAAAACCTATTCCTACCCACAACATCATCACACAGGGCGGATTGGTGCAGACAGCTTAACGGCCGTCTGCACCAAACCCCCTTGGTCACTAAGCGCAGGGTCGCATAACAACGGAGGTGGGGAAAAACTACTATGCGGGTCAAGATGCCCCCCCCATGGACAACTATGCTACAAAATCCACAAAATATACATGTAATTATGGGGTGAAGAAAAATAGCCGCAACAAACCTAACCTTGGGAAACACCACCAAACGCTCAAATGGAATGGGGAAAGGCAAATACGAGCCTACCTGGTACTGCAGCGTGTAACCGGCGTGAAAAGACCTGTCAGGCTCCCAAGCTCGAGACACCTGGAACGCGGGTATCGAGAACGGGGGACCTGGCGAACACGAGCAAACAACAACAACGACTTTGACAGCTTGCGATAGTCGAAATGACAATAGGATAGTAAAACATGTCCCAACCCCATACCTATATATAGTCAACATAACAGTGGGAAAACAATACATCCGACGACGGAAGACAAGTAGATCGGAATTCAAAAGCATAACTCCTTTCGCAACGTCGGATGACCAAAACGCTAACCTATCCACAGGGATAACTGAGAAACCAACATTAACGCGTTGGAGCTTTAAATCATCAGAGCGGAAACAGAACGACAGCCGCAACGGCGGAACCGTAGAGGAAAACATGGTCCACAATGGGCAAAATCCTGATCAGAAGAGAAAATGACTAATATCGGAAGATTAGTTACTTCCGCAGCCGCGATGGCAGAACCATAAAGCACGTGACCTTCCGCAATGTCGGAGATTAAAACGATTAGACGACCGAAAAAGATAAATCTTTCCGCAGCCGCAACAGCAGAAGCCCAAGACTTATGGGATGGACTAAAATAACAAAGTGGGAGTTGAAAGCCAAAATAGTAATCGGGAGAGCTAGCAGTTTTCCGTTCGCAACTGTAGAGGAAGAAGTAATAAAGGTTCCGATGCAAAACCAAAAAGCAGCCGATGTGAAAACCAACGTATCGGAAAGGAAATCGAAGTCAAGACTTGTTATTTCTCCGCAACGGCGGGAGTACAAACCAAATAAAATTCCGATTCAAGCATGCTGAAAATGCATTTAGAAGCAATGATGAAGTTTGATCAAACATTGGATTTTTTCAAGCGTTAGAAGAAAAATTTAAAACAAGTGGTAGATCAATCCAAGCATAAGAAAAGTCTTTCTAAAAAATTATTAGATTAAATCAAAGAATAAAATCGAACTAATCCAAGCAAAAGGAGGGTCCTAAATTTTTTTGGAATTTTGGGAAAATGTTGCAGCTGCAACAATTGGCAAGTACCTCGTGAACCCCAGATTTCTGACTTAAATTTTTCCCAGTGCAAGACTGTCTGGATAAAAGCTGAAATCTTCTAGATGTTGGTATTCCTAAATTGGCCAACCCATGCATTTAAATCATTAAGAAGTAGTCCATTCATTTGGAAATGGTAACATCAGAAACATTTGCAAGTCTGAATAACTCTTTTGAGGCCAAACAAGTG
Source organism: Pseudotsuga menziesii (assembly GCA_001517045.1). Classification (NCBI taxonomy): domain Eukaryota; kingdom Viridiplantae; phylum Streptophyta; class Pinopsida; order Pinales; family Pinaceae; genus Pseudotsuga; species Pseudotsuga menziesii. The sequence goes on along the minus strand of LPNX010965298.1, from coordinate 896,254 downwards.
AGATTCATTTAACCCTTGTCCTTAGGTAGCTTCAGGCTTGCACACCAAAGGATTGTAACATGTAGTAAACAACATTATCCCTTTGTTCCTCATTCCCATGCCAACTGCACTTTTGTGCTATTTGAACTTTAGTTCTTTTGAGTCCTCCATCTGCCTGTCTTTTTGAATTTTATTCAGGCTCCTCTATCCATAGTGTCCTTTTTTGTGAGAGAAGAATTGGCTTTTCATCTCATGGACGGAGAGGAACTTTTGGCAATTTGAAATTCATGCTTTTGATACTTTGCCTCGATATGTATTGTTTCTTTAAGGAGTTTTGACTCTTGATAGCTTTTAGCTTTTCTGAAATCATGGCATGGGATCATTTATATATGATATATTGTTTACCTTTCTTCCTTTCCATGGGTCTTTTGCTATCACCCCCTTGGACATTTAAGATGTGAAATGGATGGAGCCTCGAAATAGTATTCCAGACCTCTTTTACTTCTGATTTATTTACAGGGGTTAAGTAAGACTTCAATGAATGCATGGCTAGTTAGGAACACTGCTAATAGAAGACATTCTATGTTTCAAAGCATAGTCTTTTGCTCAAGATTTCAGTTAATAAAGAAACCTGATGTTTCCATTGCAACCAAATTTTGCCTCTTTATTCAAAACCAAAAGAACTAATAAAAAAGCAGTAAAAGAAAACAACATCAAATCAAATAATCAAAGAAAACAACATCAAAGCATTAAAGAAAAACAACATCAATTTATTTATGTACAAAGCAATAAGAAAAGAAAATGTGTGCCCACCCTTAAGAATCTTCAATCAAACGAGTTAAAGGGATAGGATATGGTGAAGGTCAAAAATCTATCCATGGTCTAAGTGTACCATTTTTGAAATTGAGACCATATCTACTAGTCTACATTCATCTTTATCAGCCTGAGGAAATTGAAGGAGCTCAGGCTAATTGTCAATCTTATAACTGGCCTTTCTTTCTGTATGATGTCTTAGCTTAAGCTCGGTTAGATAATTTCCCAGGATAGAATTAGCAGATTCATTACCCTCTTCCAGCCCAGTGACATTGTGCTTCATGTAGGGCTCTCTTAAAATCTTAATCAGGTTTGGGCTACCCTTCTGAGGCAACCATAAGTGTGACCAGTCTGAAGCAAAGTACCCATTTAGTCGTGCTGACCAGTATCGATTCAAGATCAATCCATAGCCATCAGTTATGTATGCTACTACAATATCAAGGTACTGACATATCTTTTTATTTGCAGACAATCGAATCAGAACATTCTCCATCTCCCCCACTACTTTGACACTAGTCTTGTCTAGTTGAGTGACGTCCCAATCAGTATGTTTTGGCTGCCCATTAATCTTTTTACAGATTGCAAGAGGCATAACATTCATCGATGATCTAGAGTCCACCAGACAATTATGCACCTTATGGTTCAAAATTTCCAGAGTCAAAAGGAAAGGTGGGGTGCTAGTTTTCCTTTCCCCAGTTGATTCGACCTTTTCCTCCACAGGTTGGTTTTCAGTGGGTATCTCCTCTTCAACTTCCTTAATTTTTTCAGCGTTTCCTTCCTCAACATCTTCCACAGGTTTGACAGGCTCAACGATTAGTTTTGTTTCTTGGTTGAAAGTAGTGACTTTAGGTGTTTTATCCTCATCATTGGCATCTTCTTGTCTCTTGACATTCTTTTGCAATTTTTTGATCTTCGAAATTGTTAAATCCATGTCCTTTGTTGTTCTAGGTGTGCATTCATATTTGGGAGCGCTCTCTTCAGTGTCAAAAAGCGAGACACCATCCCATGAAAACATGGTGTCATCATCTTGTTTCTCCATAGTCCAGTTTTTCTTTTCCTCTTTACCACTGTCTTTGGTCAATTTAGAATCTAGCAGCTGATTCATAACCAATGTCATTGAATTTAACCATTGAGGACACTTTTTTTTCAGAATGAGACTGTTGGTGAAAAGTGCAGAAATTGTCCCTCCCTACCTCTGTTATATTCATTGATGTTGAATTTGGTGAAGGGATCTTCCATTGGTTGTTATTCTCCCTTTTTTGGTAGTTGGGTTTATCAATCTTCTGAACTTCCCTTTCTTTTTCCAGATCTATTATTCGGTTGGATAGTTTCTGCATCATTTTCAACATTCCCTCAAAATCATGTGATTGATTTTCTTTAGGTTTAGACAACAATAGCATTCTCCTCTCGATAGTCTTTTCTCTCAGTTGCTCAGGATAGTCTTCTATACTTTCTCTTTCAGCTTCTACCCTTTCAGCTTTGTCATAAGTCTCTACCAATGTAGGTCTGGCTTTCATTTTGGTGAACATGGCCAGCTTCGGCCTTAAGTCTAAGGTATACTATTCAATTAGGACCTTGTCTGAGGGTCTGTCAGCTCCAGAAAAGTTCTTTAGATAAGCAGCAAACCTCTAAGTGAAACTATGCACTTTCTCTTTTCTTTCTTTCTTCAAAGTGCATAATCCTTTCATTAGTGCTGCATGAGTTTTCTGGGCTGCATATTTATTTCTGAATATTCTTTCAAAAGTATTCCAATATGGGATCGAGTTTGCAGGCAGGGAAAAATACCATGAAGCAGCTGCCCCTTTCAAGGTATGAGGGAATAATCTACAGACGACATCTTCGTACTCCCCAGCCCTTAACCCTTCTATTGCCAAATAGAAACTTTGCAAGTGGTCATCTATAGCAATCCTTTCCTCAAGGTAAAACTTAGGCAGCAGCTTATCAAAAGCTTGAGGTAGGTTATGAAATGGAGGTGTGAGGTTCAAAGGGGATCTAGCTCTCCAAGCCGGCAATGGGTTAGGATGATTTACAATTACACCAGCCATGAGTATAGGTAAAAGAACAAAAGTCTAAGCAAAGAGCAACGTAAGGTGAAACCAGGCTTTCTTACTTCAAAGGTACAACCGAAACTTGTAAGTACTAGGGTTAGGTCGAAAGCTTCCAACTATCTGTTGGTGGGCTAATATTGGAAAAAAATAAGTTTCCACGGCTAGCCATGCACTGGCGGCCCTCCTTATAGCGCCAGAACTGTTGAGGTCTAGAAATTCGTAGGCAACAACAGCAAGCGATTCTCCCCAGTCAACGTTCCCGACTAGCCCGTGACTGTTTGGTATGGGGAATCCGTTCGGTTTGCGGTCCGGCTACCATAGGTCAAGTAACAAAACAAGGGTTTTACCGGTTACGGCCCGGTCCACCGTGTATTTTGTATTTTTTGACTTAATGTATGAAATACAACTGCCTAATTAAAAATGCAGGGTGATAAGGATGCAGGGAGTAGTCACAACGTGATGCGCAGGTTCTTACCTCTCGTCTTAGAACTCACAAGCATCTAAATCACATATGCAGGAACAAAGTAAAGTAACTATCTATCTATCTATCCATCTATCTATCCCCGGGGAGCCAGATTATAATTTATTTGTGAGTAATGTAAATTGTGCATGTATCATGAAGAGAAGTTACAGATAGCTGATATTTATTCCTACAACACATGAACGATTAAAGATATTACAACAATGAGATAGATAATTGTTTTATGAATAGCATACATCACTCATGATGGTAATTCCACAAAATAAACTAGAAATCATTTAAACAAGAACATAGGCTCTAAGAATTAGAACGATCTCACGGTTAATGGACAAAAAGATGGAAAAACAAAATAGTTCATCTTTCCGCCATCCACAGCATAACATTTGAAAGTGCCACCATTCTTTCTCCAACAAGAAAACAATACTTCTTTATTGCAAAGAGAAATAGTTCTTCTTACAATATCGCTTTTCATGTCTAACTAGGAAAAAGATCCTATTCCTTTTAAGCCTTCTACATTTATACAAAAAGGGTGAGACTGTTGGGCTGCCCAAAGTAACCTTTTGGATTCCCAACTCTTCACCTCCAATGTTTCACTTTTCTCAAATGTTTTTACAAAATCATTACAAATTACAAAAGTGACCAATCATTTACGAGGAGGGTCCCACTTCGGTGTCCATAAACTTCTTCCACGCCAAAGCTTTAGAGGTGATGCCTTCAAAGGCACAAGGTTCCAGAAATTGAATGTTGATCTCAAACTTCACAGCCTGGTTCTTTATAGCCTCAATTCTGGCTGTGCTCAACCGAAGCTGATCCTCCAAAAGCTGCACATTGATGGCTGAATGATCTACTTCACTCCTCGAGATCTGATCATCCAGAGCTTTGATATGTTGTACTTTCGCTTCCTCCTCTTGATATCTCTTCTGCAACATCTCCACAAATGACTTGTGGTCCGGGAAAACCTCAAGCCTCTGTTCGGCCTCTATTTGGCACGGGTTGTAGGTAATAAGGAGCCTTCTAAAAAACTCTGTGCGTGCTCCTTTAATATTTTTAACGTCTTTCTTGAAATCCTCTACGGTATTTATAGCAAATTCTAGTAAGTCATAATCCCACTTGAGGGCCTGTTGATCCTTTGATGGCAGTTCTGCTGGAGTTTCTTCATTGTTTTCTAGCCTTGCCATTCTTACAGTCAGGACTTCAAGGACGTCTTGAGATCTATCAACGAAATAAGAGGAGGTCTCCAGGATTTCCTCCAATCGGCCATCTACCTGCAACACTTTGCACCTTTCCTCTTCTATGGCATTCTGTAGTTGCAGCATCTTGGCCTTTTGGGCTAGCACATGCTCCTTGAAGGGTTATAGATTGACCTGCTACTCTCTTGCTTCTTCTAGAGCAGTTGTTAGAGAAGTGACCTGCTCTCGAAGCTTGTTTTCCTCTTCTTGGGCGTGCATCTCACTAGCCTCCAAGATGATCTTTTGCTGCTCTAAATATTCTACCTTTCCCAACAGCTGTTCCTTTTCCATCTTTAGCTCTTGATATTGTTTCTGCACTTTCTTCAGGCATTCTTGTGCAGTTTCACTAGCTTGTTTCTCTGCTTGGAGGAGATGTAGTTCATCCTTTGAAGATCTCATTTCTTTTTTCATGTCTTCATATTTCATTTTTAGCCTATTGCTTTCCTCTCTCTCTTTCCTCAATGTGTCTTTCAATTGAGCAGAGGACTTTTTAGATTGCTCCAAGTCTGTCATAATATTGTCCACATTATCTTCGGAAGCATGAATCAGTGATGCTCCGGCTCTAATGGTGAATCTAGGGTCTTGGTCTATTCCAAATACAACGGGTGTGTCCGTTATCATTTTCTTGGGAATACCTCTCGTTTCAATCTTCCTTTCTGTTCTCTTCACCATCCTCTTTGTCGCCCTGTCATAGAAAACAGTATTGAAATCAGGGATCTCTTCCCCTTTTTTCTGTACAAAGGGGACCAGCTTCAGTGTAGGCACCACAGATTGTACATATGTGCTAGCAGCAGGTACTTCTAGGTCCTGAATATCGGGGTTCACCATGTCCTGGGTCTTCCCTCCAGCCGTGTCAGAGGCTAACTGTTCTGTCTGTGTCTGTGTCAACTTTATCCTCTCTGCTTCTTGTTTCTGTAACTCTTCATCAAGCTTCTTTTTCTTTTCTTCTTCTTCATTTCTTCTGTCTTCCTCTACTTTTCTAGCTGCCTCCTGCGCAGCTTTTCTTTTCTCTTCTTCTTCTCCCTGCAGCCACCCTGCAGCTTCTTGTGCCAACCTATGGACTTCCTCATTTCTTCTCTTGGCTTCTTCCTCAGCTTTTGCTTATTCCTCTCCCTTCCCACCTTTGGTGGAGATATTCTTCTTGAACCTCCTCCTAAAGGCTGTCATATTCAATGCATTGCGGAAGACAGATTCTTCCCTATCCCAATGGTGGGTGTACTCAAAATGCACATTGTTTTCTTTTCAATGTTCAGCTACTTTACCGTGGGAGTCATTTCAATGGAATGACATCTCGCCAAAATGAAACCTTTCGAATTCTTCTATAAATTCATCATCTTTCTTCACCCTAGTGAACCTGTAACTTCGTAACTTGAAGGGCAAAGGAGGATAGACAGCCTTCTTATGCTCAAACAAGAAGCTCCCTATGCCATCCAAGAAGACCTGCCTCACTGCCTCCTTGTGAATGATGTAGTTGGTGGCGTATTTGGGCAGCAGGGAGGGTGCTCTTGAACCTCCAAACATCCTGAAGTAAAGGCCATCTTCAGTCAGATAGTAATCTGCATAATCTTCAATTACTTGCAGCACCTCCTGTGACATGCAATCACACTCCTTCAGGAAAATGAGTGTATATAAGGGCATGATGAAGTGCTCACAGACTTCTCGATAATGACTGTGGTACTGGTGTTCCCACAGTGGTTTATAAGCAGAATAGACATGCATCCTCTCCCTGTCCCAGATGCACCCAAGGTCGGGGAAAGGTTGATTGCACAATATGTAATCGACAAGTATGGAACTCATGTAGAATTCAGATCTCTTTTGGGATACTCCACCCAAGGCTGAGGCCAATCAGGCAGAGAGACTGTTAGATACAATGCTAGCCCAGTTGAAAATTGTCCCCTGGGTTGCAACATAAAAAATGATTGGCATCCATTCTAACTTGAAGAACCTGCCATGAGCTCTTCCAAAGATCCTGTTAAGCATTAAAGCTATGAACTTGTATGGGGCCCTTAAGCTTGCTGTATCATACTCTCCAGTTGCCCTGGTTCTAAAATGTTTTCCCAATAATAGAATCCTTTTCAGGGTCTCTACAAGGTCAATTCTAATGTTATTCAACCAATCATTAGACATAAATACTTGCGCTTCAGGAAGGTGGTAAGCCAAGGCTACATATCTAGGGCTATAAGCAGCATAGCCCTGTTTGTTGACATTCTCCACAATCATCATGGTTACATATGCCCGGAATAGAATCCAACCAATTACTTCAGAGCATGGGAAAAGCTCTGGTCTGGTGGCAATATTCATAAGAGAATATCTCTCTATGTTGGCATAAATTCCTTCTTCCTCCAAGCCCATATCAGGCACTTCTCTGCGTGTGATTAACTTGTAAATCTCTCCCCATTGGTATTTGGGCTCCACACCCAATATACACTTGGTGTCCTCATATATGTACTTAGTTTTGGTAACCACCTCCACTTCGGGCTCTTCCTCGACCACAGGGGCCTTCTTCTTTTTCCTCTTTGACATTTCGAGTTTGAGATCTTCCTGCCATATATGAGATTGCACATATCAAGCTATTTCCAGAGAAGTTGCAAACATTGAGACATCAAAGTGCATTATTTCACTTCATCTATGTTTAACATGATAGAAGCAATTAAATGAAGCAAATATGTGCATGCATATAAGCTGAAATCAACACTCTGGTGAGCAACAAAATCTACATTGAAATACAGAAATTTCGGGCTCGCCGTAGGTGCCATAACCATCACGCTGTGCGGGCATGACAGTGGAAAAATATTCAAACTTTCGACGATGTGTCTTTAGGAAATAAACTACTGTTTGTGCAAAACTATGGTTAAAACTGATACGCTGCGGCGCTATATAACCCCTACTGACTCGGGATCGAAACCGTTCACGAACTGGTCGCATGGAACAACATGGCGAAATATGGCTTGGGTTTAAATGATGCGAGTAGCACAAAAATGGGACAATCAGTCCAAGGACCACAGGGAGAGGCCACAGAAAACCTATTCCTACCCACAACATCATCACACAGGGTGGAATGGTGCAGACATCATAACGACTGTCTGCACCAAACCCCCTTGGTCACTAAGCGCAGGGTCGCATAACAATGGCGGTGGGGAAAAACTACTATGCGGGTCAAAATGCCCCCCCACGGACAGCTATGCTACAAAATCCAAAAAATATACATGTAATTACAGGATGAAGAAAAACAGCCGTAACAAACCTAACCGTGGGAAACACCACCAAACGCTCAAACGGAACGGGGAAAGGAAAATACGAGCCTACCTGGCACTGCAGCATGTAACCGGCATGGAAATACCTGTCAGGCTCCCAAGCTCGAGACACCTGGAACGCGGGTACCGAGAACGGGGGATCGGGCGAACGCGAGCGAACGACAGCAACGACTTTGACACCTTGCGATAGTCGAAACATCAATAGGATAGTAAAACATGTCCCGACCCCATACCTATATATAGTCAACATAACGGTGGGAAAAAAATACATCGGACAGAGGAAGACAAGTAGATCGAAAGTCAAAAGCATAACTCCTTCTGCAACGTCGGATGACCAAAATGCTAACCTATCCGTAGGGATAACCGAGAAACCAACAATAACGCGTTGGAGCTTTAAATCATCGGAGCGGAAATGGAACGGCAGCCACAATGGTGGAACCGTAGAGGACAACACAGTCCACAATGGGAAAAATCCTGATCGAAAGAGAAAATGACTAACATCGGAAGATTAGTGACTTTCGCAGCCGCGATAGTGGAACCATAAAGCACGTGACCTTCCGCAACGTCGGAGCTTAAAACGATTAGACGACCAGAAAAGATAAAGCTTTCCGCAGCCGCAACGACGAAAGCCCAAGACTTACGGGATCGATGAAAATAACAAAGCGGGAGTCGAAAGCCAAAACAGTAATCGGGAGAGCTAGCAGTTTGTCGTCCGCAACTGCGGAGGAAGAAGTAATAAAGGTTCTGATGCAAAACCAAAAAGCAGTCGATGTGAAAACCAACGTATCGGAAAGGAAATCGAAGTCAATACTTGTTATTTCTCTGCAACGACGGGAGCACCAACCAAATAAATTTCCAATTCAAGCATGCTGAAAACGCATTTAAAAGCAACGATGAAGTTTGATCAAACATTGGATTTTTTCAAGCGTTAGAAGAAAAATTTAAAACAAGTGGTAGATCAATCCAAGCATAAGAAAAGTATTTCTGAAAAATTATTAGATTAAATCAAAGAAAAAAATCGAACTAATCCAAGCAAAAGGAGGGTCCTAAATTTTTTTGGAATTTTGGGAAAATGTTGCAGCTGCAAGAAGTAGCTAGGTTTTTGAGGTTGATTAAAATTAACATGTAGAAATTGATATTTCTGTAAATTTGTAGATATCATATTCAATGGAAAGAGAGCAGACTCGAGATAGAAGCTTAGGTGGTTATCACATTTTTCTGAAGTTGGTGTCCGAAATGAAAATCAAATATTATCGTGGTCACCTCTAGATTCAGGCTTATTGTATAGTTCACATTGAATTGATCATCAACGTGGCGATAGTGGTAGAGATGATTCATCCTTATCATCTATGGTTGCAATGTCATTGATATAAAGAAGGGTCATTTATCTTTATTTGTAGAAATGGGTCTTGGAGTATTCGGAGTTATAGATATGACTGATCAAATCTATGACTCCTATTACTCCTTGACCCATATCTACAAATCTACACATAAAATTTAGAGGAGGCACAAGTAGTAATGTTTTTACATGTTTCTTCTTCAAGGTATGTAATATTATCCAAATTGTTCTGTGATATATAAGTTTAATTAGTTTAAATAATTTTTAACATTTGTAAAATGCTTATATATATGTTGAAGCTTGGGTCTCTTCAATCTTTCGAGGCAAAAGGAAGACTCTATTGGAGGATAGTGGTGGAATTGTAAGTTTAATATTTTATTTTATTTATTTTAGTTTAAAATAGTTTAAATAGTTTGTAAGATTTATAAACTATTTTTGTACATGTTGTAGCTTGGGTCTCCTCCACCTTTTAGAGGCAAAGAGAAGACTCCATTGATGATAGAGAATTTGAGGTAATTTTGTTAATAATTGTATTGATCTTCTATATACTAGTTTAATGTTTTGATTTTAATTTAAAATTGTTTAAATCATTTATGATATTCATAATCTGTTTTTATACATGTTTTAGATTGTTATGAGTCGAAGGGAAGATCCTAGTGGAGGATAGTGATGGACTTCTTTGAATCAGACATTGCGGAGCTTAATTTTAGGATTATACACATGTTCATGAATATTTTTTTATTATTATATACATGTACATTGAACTTACATGTTCATGACTGTTTTTATTATTATATACATGTACATTAAACTCTAATGTTCATGAATGTTTTTTTGGATTATATACATACATACATTGATCTTAGATATAGGTTTTTGGATTATATACATGTATATGTAAAGGTTAGGAATGTTTGGAATGTTAAGAATGAATATGGGGAATGTTTAACATTAAGAGTTAAGTGAATTAAATTGACTATATAAACATGGGAAATGTTAGGAGTGAATGTGGGAATGGGGATGGGGAATGTTAAGAATGAATGTTAGGAAGTTTAGATAGGTGCAATTATATGAATGTATGTATTAGTAAATTTATGTATGTTTGTATATGTAACATATTTTTAATGTTGAAAAGTTGAGAATTTTAGGAATGTTAGATGAAATCTAATGTTAAGAATCAATGAGGGGATTGTTAGGAATCAATGTTAGGAAATGTTAGTAATGTTATGAAGTTTTGATAGGCGTAAATACATGAATGTATGAGTGAATGTTAGGAATGGTTAGGAATGTTAAGAAGTTTTGATAGGAATATTTTTTATTACTAAATTAAAATTAGTAACTTGATTCTAAATTCTAATAAATTATAGCTCAATCCATAAATTTTCTAAGGTAACATTAGCAACTTGATTTTGAATTCTAATATTTTTTTATTACTAAGGTAACATTAGCAACTTGATTCTAAATTTTAATAAATTAAAGTTCAATGACTTCATGATAGCCAATCTTAACATAGAACAAGAAATGATATAGTTAAAAACATCGCAATGGAATTATGTCCTCAATTATCCGTTCATGGTCATATTTGGATAGTTTCCATTTTTTTTTAAAGTTTTTTTTCTTATAAAACATGTTCCAATTTTATTCAAGATGAACATACTACATGACTATACTGACAACATATAACATCAGGTTTTGTCACATACCCCAATTTTGTAAAATAATGTTAATTGTTTTAATTATATTCCTGAGACATTATGTTAAATCAATGCTAAGTAGGAACTGATGACTCAGCAGAGTCAACAGAAGTGGAATGTAATTTAGAATATTTTATTATTAATAAATAAATTGTGGAGACAACAGCATGGGAGAACTGTTAAAAAGACGTTACTAGTCAAACTGGTGGATGGAACTAGGTGGAGGGCAAAAGACAAGTGTCAGCATCCTCAAACACTTCCTAAGTTATAGGTGGCAACTTCCCTATATTTGGGGTCATGATCCCCCAAGAAAGTGGGATCAGAGCAGGTGGCTCATTAAATGACAACTAACCCAAAAAGACCTAGGCAATCTTTTAAAAGTACCCAATGAATAGAGCTGAGGCTGCTCAGATATTTTCCAGAGAGAATTCATTCAGGTGTTCATGATATTCAGGAAATTCATTGAGGAAAGAGGGAAAAACAGTAAGGAAGTTGTTCTGAGAGGAATGCTGCATTAACTTGGTTTATTACAGCTTGTTAGCTGGGAGAACTTATTGATAAGTTATGGATTAATACTGAGTTTGAAGACTGGTATCTGACTATTGTTGCACCTAGTTCCATCCAGGGAGACCAGAGCAAGCTCAGGGGTCCTGAGGAGTCGCTGTCTGAGCACTCTCCAAGAGTTGGTAGGGAGGAACGGCCTCCCATTGCTGTTGTTGTCCAAAGCTTAAACAGGTTATGTCACCTAACTGTCATTGTTTTAGTAACTGTGAATGGTTGGATGTTATGTTAGTAGTTATTTAAATGGTTTAGTGATGTGAGTATTTTAGTTTATCAGTAATAGAATATGTTGATGAAGAATAAAGACCCACTGTGTTTTTCCACATCTGGGATTACCAGACTGTACTCCAGCACAGGGGTAAAATTATAAAAAGATGGTATGATGAGATTGTAGAATGATAGATTGTTTCTTACCTATCATCAGAAGAAATATTTGTTTTATTGACAATAGCATGTGTTTATAGATAAAATTATTCCCTTGTACAGTATTTTACTCTCAGTAATTCTATTTATTTGTAAAGAACACATAGAAGAATATAATAGTTGTATTAAAAAAAGGTTAGACTAGGTATACCTGCGGTTTAAACCTTACAACTGTTTCTTCCAGTTTAAAGAATTTAACTTCTATATGCTGAAATGACAATACTGAAAGTAGGAGTAATTAAATAGTGTTTAGACTCTACAGTTAAACAAAGCTGTGTTAGACTGTGTGTATGTTTAGTGATGTAGTCATTTCATTACTTATTCCTCCTTTTATTTTAACTGAGCTCGAACAGTTCCAGAGCTGCTATCCTTTTTTTTTATTAGATTGCAAATGAATGCTGCTATATATATATATATAATTATATGGAATAGAAATAGTATTCCAAAACAATACAGATCCTTAAGTACTAAAGGAAGACTTTAAAAGTAACTTGTATCAAGTAACAAACCTTGAAAATTCTTGATTTAAGTATAAGTTTGGTATTTAAAACCTCTTTATTCTTTTACAATTGCAGTTGCAATTTCAATCATGGTGTGGTCCAGTAATTTATGAACAATTAAAATTAAATCTTTGACTTTGTGTTTCCGTCTTACTTACTGAGCTAGTAAAGAAATATTTATTGCATTTTGCACTTACAGTTAGTATGAACATCAAATGGTTTCATACTTCTTAGGAATATTAAGTCCTGCTTTCATGAAGGAAAGATAGCTGCTATCTTCACTAGTAGAATTCATTTCTCTGTCAGTAAGATCTTAAAAGGAGTCATGGTTTAAGATTTACCTTTATAAGCTTGAGAAATATGACTAGCATGTAAATACTTTTATTGAAATAATTTTTTGTACATCGAATCTTTACTGAATTACTTTAGAAATTCGTTAGCAGCACCCGAACATCTTACCTGTATATCTGTAGAGAAGGAAAACTTCTGCGTTAGCTCGGAAGCTAAGTAAGCCCAGTTTTTCATGACAATCCCACCTTGTGGTCGCAAACAGAAAACATATCAGTAATTGAAAAGAAACTATTCTATAAAGATAAGCATAGTCAAAATATCATTCAGATAGGAGTCTAGTAACATGGAACTAATCAAATAGTTAATGAATGTATTTAATGAAATTATAAGCATTTAAATTTTTTTAAATTTTTTGGAAAATTTGGGGTTTTGACATGTGGTATCAGAGCATGGCTCAAATACTAGGCATGAATGTAGCCCAACTAGTTTCCATAGAACAGTAAAAAGAGAATATACTAACCTATATTTTGTTTTATGTAAAGAACAAAAAATTCTTTCTTTTTTTGAATTTAAAAGGAAGAGATGGAGAAGCTAGGAGAATATGCTCAAGAGGGGTCTCCAAACACTGAGACAAGACAAATGTCCAGAGAACCTATGTTAGAAGAGGTAACTGCTCACTCTTCAGAGCTGATGCAGACTATAAAGGATTTGAAGACTGAAATGGAATCATTCAAGAAGGACAATGAGAGTATTTTGAAGACTCAAGAAGAGTTGAACCAAATTTTGATGGAAAAATTCCAGACTGAAGGGAGGAGCAAAAGATCCAAATCTGAGGAAGTTAGCCATCAGAAAGGATCTAAAAAGATGAAGCTGGCAAAAGTTGAAGGCAGTTTATCATCTAAAGGGTTCAGGGAACAACAAAGCTATTAAGATAATAGTGACAGTAGTGAGGCCGAGTTGTATGACAGAAAGAAGAAGTACAGAACCTATGAAGAGATTTTCGAGGAGTTTAAAAAAATAAAGCCCCCAACTTTCAATGAAGAAACTGAAAAAGGGGAGGAAGCAGAGTCCTGGTTATTCGGGATGAGGAAATATTTTCAGATATACAACTATTCAAATCAGCTGAAGGCAAGAATGGCAATTTATAATTTCTCTGGAAAAGCAGACATATGGTGGCAAGATCTGAAAAGAGTCAAGGGGATCAAAGAAAAAGAAGTTAATTGGAGTACCTTTAAAAGGTACTTCAAAAAGAAATTTATGTCCAAACAATATTATGAAGAAAGAGCTAAAGAATTTTATGAATTAAAGTTAGGATCCATGACTATGAAGGATTTAAACAGTAAATTCTTAAGCTTGTTGAGGTATGTACCTTATTTAGTCGATGGAAACCTAAAGTGCAGCGGTTTCTCAGCTATCTGCCATATCACATCAAGGACAGAATCGAGTATGATAACCCGAATACTCTGGAGGAAGCTATGTGGAAGGCTAATTTCTATTTTGAACTAGACAAGAAGAAAGAAGGCATAGCCAACTGGAAGGCTAAGAAAAACAACAGTCAGCCTGAGTTCAAGAAAAATGAATTTGTACCCCAGAAGAATTTCAAGAATAATAAGAACATAAATTATTCTAACAGTAAGAACTTCCAGGGAAATAGAAATGGTGCTTCTAATAATCCTAATAATCCAGTAACTTTAAAGGCAAGAAAGCTACAAAAAATCATGGGAATTTCACTAAGAATTTTGAACAAAAGGAGCCTGTTAAGTGCTGGGAATGTAATGGCCTGCACTATGCCTCGGTCTGCCCAATTCGAAAAAAGGTAAACAACAATATTCACACTGTGCAAGATGAAATGACTGTTGGAGAACTTGCAAGGACTATGCCCAGAATAAATGCAGCGTTGGAGAACCGCCAAGCTGATTATCATACTTCCATGGTGGAAGTAGAAGGTATGGTTAACCAAACCCCAGTAACCATTTTAATTGATCCAGGGGCTATCCTTAGCTACATTGCACCTCAGATAGTGGAAAAGTGTAAATTGTCGGTTGAAAAGTTTGATAGTTCCTTGTTAGTTCAATTAGCCACAGGGGCAAAAAGGAAAGTAACCTGTTATGTGAAAGAATGTGCTTTACTTATGGATGATTTTAAAACTACAGTTACGCTTAATGTTTTGCCACTTGGCTCGTATGATTTACTGATTGGTATGGATTGGTTAGAGCAGCACAAGGTAATTTTAAACTGTTTTGATAAAACCTTTACGTGCGTAAATAATAATGAACAACCAGTAACGGTTAAGGGTATTCCTAGGAAAATTGTAATTAGGCAGATTTCTGCCTTACAACTTAAAAGAGTAGTTAGAAAAGGGTGTAAAGCCTATGCTGTAACTATTACAGATGAGGCAAGTAAATCTAAAATGGATAAGTTAAAAATAGAAGATATCCCTGTTTTAAATCAATTTACTGATGTTTTCCCAGAAGAAATTCCAGGATTACCTCCTAGGAGGGAACTGGATTTCACTATTGAGCTGGTACCAGGTGTTGTACCTAGCTTGAAAGCTCCGTATCGTATGAATATTTTAGAACTTAATGAATTAAAATCACAATTAAAAGAGTTAATAGATAAGAATTACATTCGACCCAGTGTGTCTCCTTGGGGAGCACCGGTCATCTTTGTCAAAAAGAAAGACGGAACTATGCGACTATGCATAGATTACCGTCAACTAAATAAGATGACTATTAAAAAAAGATATCCGTTGCCTCGCATAGATGATCTGTTTGATCAGCTACGAGGAGCTACGGTGTTCTCAAAAATAGACCTGAGATCAGGATATCATTAGGTAAGAATTAAAGATGAGGACATCTTCAAGACAGCCTTCAGAACAAGGTATGGACATTACGAATTTGTCGTAATGCCATTTGGGCTTACCAATGCCCCAACTGTCTTTATTTGCGTAATGAATAATATAATGCATAAATACTTAGATAAATTTGTTGTCGTGTTTATCGATGACATCTTAATTTATTCTAAAAATGAAGCAGAACATAAGGAACACTTACGGATAGTTCTACAAGAGCTGCGAGAGCAACAGGTTTTTGCGAAGTTCAACAAGTTCATAAAACACCTTACTTAGGACATCCAGTTTACCAAAAGACTTTAACCATGCTAAGGAAAGAATATTTCTGGCCTAATATGAAATATGAGGTAACTGAATATATAGCTAGATGTTTGGACTATCAACAAGTGAAAACCGAACACCAACATCTAGCTAGTTTACTGCAACCTTTACCCATTCCTAGTTGGAAATGGGAAGTAATCAGCTTAGATTTTATTACTGGATTTCCCAGAAATCAAAATCAAAATGACTCAATCATGGTGGCGGTAGATAAATTAAGTAAAGCAACACATTTCATTCCTGTTAAAACTACTTACAAGGATGTCAACATAGCTGACATATTCTTAAAGCAGATTTTTCTGTTACATGGCATACCGAAGGTGATCATTTCAGACAGGGATCCTATATTCAGAGGGAATTTCTGGAAATCCTTGTTTAAGGGATTAAATACAACACTGAATTTCAGCACCTCCTTCCACCCTCAAACAAATGGATAGACAGAAAGAGTAAAATAGGTGCTGGAAGATTTGTTAAGGATGTATGTTAAAGATCAGCCAAGTAAGTGGGAAGACTACTTGCATTTAGCAGAGTTTGCATACAATAACAACTATCAGTCATCATCTAAGTTCAGTCCATTTGAAATTCTGTATGGGCGTAAATGCAACACTCCTATCTCCGGGAATAATCCAGTAGATAGATTAGTGTTAGGACCAGAATTATTGAAGGAAATGGAACAGATTGTGAAACAAGTGTAGGAAAATTTGAAGGTAGCACAGGATCAACAAAAGAGCCAAGCAGATTTAAAAAGTCTCCCAAAGAGTTCCAGTTGGGTGAGCACGTGTTTATAAAGGTAAGACCAAAGAAAATCTCTCTAAGACTCGGGAGTTGTGCAAAGCTAGCACCACGTTATTGTGGTCCGTTTGAAATTTTATCCAGAATTGGTCAAGTTGCATATCAGCTACCGTTACCACCTAACTTGAAAGTGCATAATGTTTTTTATATTTTCGTTCTGAAAAAGTATGTTCATGATGCTACTCATGTGATTGATTGGAATGTTGTACAGGTGGAACCAGAAGGAGAAGTTCTGGTGGAACTGGACTGTATCCTCGGGAGGAGGGAAATTACTCTGCGGAACCACACAATTGGAAAGTTGAAGGTGCAATGGAAGCACCTTAGTTCTGAAGAAGCTACCTGGGAAATGGAAAGTAAGATGTGGGAAGCATACCCAAATCTGTTCCAGGAGGTTGCAGAAAAAAAGGAAAATAAGTAACATCGAGGACGATGTTACATTTTAAGGGGGTGTGTATGTCACATACCCCAATTTTGTAAAATAATGTTAATTATTTTAATTATATTCCTGAGACATTATGTTAAATTAATGCTAAGTAGAAACTGATGACTCAGCAGAGTCAACAGAAGTGGAATGTAATTCAGAATATTTTATTATTAATAAATAAATTGTGGAGACAATAGCATGGGAGAGTTGTTAAAAAGAGGTTACTGGTCAAAATGGTGGATGGAACTAGGTGGAGGGAAAAATACAAGTGGCATCATCCTCAAACACTTCCTAAGTTGCAGGTGGAAACTTCCCTATATTTGGGGTCATGATCCCCCAAGAAATTGGGATCAGAGAAGGTGGCTCATTAAATGACAACTAACCCAAAAAGACCTAGGCAATCTTTTAAAAGTACCCAATGAATAGAGCTGAGGCTGCTCAGATATTTTCCATAGAGAATTCATTCAGGTGAATGATATTCAGGAAATTCATTGAGGAAAGAGGGAAAAAAAGTAAGGAAGTTTTTCTGAGAGGAATGCTGCAGTAACTTGGTTTATTACAACTTGTTAGCTGGGAGAACTTACTGATAAGTTCTGGATTAATACTGAGTTTGAATACTGGTATCTGATTATTGTTGCACGTAGTTCTAGCCACAGAGACTAGAGCAAGCTCGGGGGTCCTGAGGAGTCGTTGTCTGAGCGCTCTCCAGGAGTTGGTAGGGAGGAACGGCCTCCCATTGCTGTTGTTGTCCAAAGCTTAAACAGGTTCTGTCACCTAACTGTCATTGTTTTAGTAACTATGAATGGTTGGATGTTATGTTAGTAGTTATTTAAATGGTTTAGTGATGTGAGTATTTTAGTTTATCAGTAATAGAATATGTTGATGAAGAATAAAGACCCACTATGTTTTTCCACATCTGGGATTACCAGACCGTACTCTAGCACAGGGGTAAAATTATAAAAAGATGGTATGATGAGATTGTAGAATGATAGATTGTTTGTTACCTATCATCAAAAGAAATATTTGTTTTATTGACAGTAGCATGTGTTTATAGATAAAATTATTCCCTTGTACAGTATTTTACTCTCAGTAATTCTTTTTATTTGTAAAGAACAGATAGAAGAATATAATAGTTGTATTAAAGAAAGGTTAGACTAGGTATACCTATGGTTTAAACCTTATAGTTGTTTCTTTCAGTTTAAAGAATTTAACTTCTATATGCTGAAATGACAATACTGAAAGTAGGAATAATTAAATAGTGTTTAGACTCTACAGTTAAACCAAGCTGTGTTAGACTGTGTGTATGTTTAGTGATGTAGTCATTTCATTACTTATTCTTCCTTTTATTTTGACTGAGCTCGAACAGTTCCAGAGCTGTTATCCTTTTTTTTTTATTAGATTGCAAATGAATGCTGCTATATATATATAATTATATGGAATAGAAATAGTATTCCAAAAAAATACAAATCCTTAAGTACTAAAGGAAGACTTTAAAAGTAACTTGTATCAAATAACAAACCTTGAAAATTCTTGATTTAAGTATAAGTTTGGTATTTAAAACCTCCTTATTATTTTACAATTGCAGTTGCAATTTCAATCATGGTGTGGTCCAGTAATTTATGAACAATTAAAATTAAATCTTTGACTTTGTGTTTCCATCTTACTTACTGAGCTAGTAAAGAAATATTTATTGCATTTTGCACTTACAGTTAGTATGAACATCAAATGGTTTCATACTTCTTAGGAATATTAAGTCCCGCTTTCATGAAGGAAAGATAGCTGCTATCTTCACTAGTAGAATTCATTTCTTTGTCAGTAAGATCTTAAAAGGAGTCATGGTTTAAGCTTTACCTTTATAAGCTTGAGAAATATGACTAGCATGTAAATACTTTTACTGAATTAATTTTTTGTACATCGAAGATTTACTGAAGTACTTTAGAAATTCGTTAGCAGCACCCAAACATATTACCTGTATATCTGTAGAGAAGGAAAACTTCTGCGTTAGCTCGGAAGCTAAGTAAGCCTAGTTTTTCATGACAATCCCACCTTGTGGTTGCAAACAGAAAACAAATCAGTAATTGAAAAAAAACTATTCTATAAATATAATCATAGTCAAAAGATCATTCAGATAGGAGTCTAGTAACATGGAACTAATCAAACAGTTAATGACTTTATTTAATGAAATTATAAGTATTTAATTTTTTTTAAAATTTTTGGAAAATTTGGGGTTTTGACAAGTTCATAATCTTGAAAGTAGACATAATTTTCAGTCATACGGGTCTGCTGCAAAAAATAGCATTTTAAAATGATGGATCCTCTCTCGTATGTAAATCTGTTGTCATTGTAGTCCTCCAATAACTTCATTTTTCCTTCAGTGCATTGCATCAAATAATATTTTACATTTTCGTTGTTGTCTAAAGGTGTAATCATAGCGAAAATATCTCCTGTGCAAATTACAATTGGCTTTGGAGTTAAGTGAATTAAATTGAA
This sequence comes from Pseudotsuga menziesii, assembly GCA_001517045.1. Taxonomy (NCBI): domain Eukaryota; kingdom Viridiplantae; phylum Streptophyta; class Pinopsida; order Pinales; family Pinaceae; genus Pseudotsuga; species Pseudotsuga menziesii. The sequence goes on along the minus strand of LPNX010965298.1, from coordinate 876,767 downwards.
TATATAAACATAAGGTGATGGACAATATTTAACAATCAACAACATCATTACTTTCTCTAACAAGATCTGAAATTCTATCGACATCAAATGATATTTTTATTTCTTTTGATTCTAATTATTCTATGTTTGCTAGTGGCATTTTTCCTTTTGGATTAATCTCTATGTGTTTCCAATTTTTTATGTAGTTGTTCGTTATGTTTTCGCAAACTTCTATAGATTCAACATTTTCAGTGCAAATATGACAAAAACATGTTTGCTTTCTACTGTCAAATGCAAACACGTTTTGGAAGGATTTTGTTTGAATAGAGTGAAGTTCTCTAGTCCCATGTATGGTTCTAGCGTCGTATTGTATTGATTTATCTATATCTTGGACCCCAACAAGCCAAAAAAACTTACACAATAAATGATAATCAGAAATGACAACTTTTAATGTTAGTGTACAAATACTTCAATGTTAGTACATACATTTTTTTAAATTGACAATTAATATAATTTAAAAAAATAATGTACATACCTGCGCATATATTTTGATTGTTGACTACAATCATGGCTTAGATTTGATTTACACCATTGGACAACCTCTGCAGCTGAATGAAATCGTCTAGAAGAATGGTTCATTTTCCATCTTCGAAGTGCTCTTTTTACGCATGCTCGTGCACCATCATGTTCACCTTTTCCATGTCCAGTTTCAAAGAAATTCCAGCAATGTTTAATGTTCATTGCTTTATGAAGTCAAAATAACCAAAAAAATGATCATGAATATTTAAATTGTCCTGCACATCCATCCAACCATATCCAATGTTCATTGAATTTAACTTTACGACTTTTTAGTGAATCATAGAAAACTTTTTCAATACAATGTTGAAAAAAATGTGTATCGTGTGTACAATCATCACTGATATAAAAGTGATATTCTTTAATCACATCTCGATTGTCACATGTGCTTTCAATGCCGTCAACATCTTGTTGAGAATGTCTATATAGAACATGGACAAATATTGAAACTTCATTTTGAATCTCTTTTTGTGCAGCAAATGTGTAGTTTTCTGCAAAATCAACTACAAACAAAATTGTTCCCATTGGAAAATTTTCATGAGAATGTTTGAATTGAAGGTCTTTCCATTTTGCTCTATGTGAATTCTTGGTGTACCTATAAATTTCACTTTCAAATTTCTTGAGAAAATCTGTCACACATATTTTATCTTCTCGCAATTCAATTCTTTTGGAATGTGCATCATTATAACTTGTAGAATAATTGTTGTATTCATATCTTCTCCAATCAATGGTTACATTTGAAAGCAACTGATCATTATCGATAGGGTATTTATTGTGGAATAAAACAATATTTCCACAACCATGACAATTTTTTCCATTGACACATTTCTTATTATAAAATACTTTATCGTGATTTCTCTCACATAGGGTTTGAGATATGAATTCACGTACTGTGGGCAGAGGTGGTGAATTTGTCCAAAACATTTTACCAAATTCAGGAAACATGTCTTAATATAATTGAAATTGCACATGATAACGACAAAAACATGTGTCACGTATAGTAATAGGTCTAACATACCATGGTTTTTGTTGCACAAATGTAGTGATCGAAATATTAATTCCATGATGATCTTCCTTGAATTTATTGAATAATTGTACTTGTGTCATTTCCATTATATGTTTTGGATTAATTTCATATAAATTTCGTGATACTCTTTGTCGTATCACATCCCTTGAATTTGGTGAAACTCGAGCATGTTCCAACCAATATTTGTGTACAATATCTTTAACACCTTCTCCCATTCTATCTTTGTAAGGTTGTCTACAAATAATTGCCCAGCAAGCAAGTTCATCATTTTCATCTATTTGCATTCTGAATTTGCTATGTTTGTATAATGTCTTTCTTGAGGTTCCAATTGCTTGTGCTAGTTTTGTTGTTAAACGTTTTTGTCTAGTACTAGCTAAAACAATTGTTGTCTGAATTGCTCTGCGTGCAGCACTGGTATCTTTCTTTCTGGACTTTCCAATTTTTTTTATTGCATCACCTATATTTTCTATCACATTATGTTTCAGTTTTGACTCTTTTATCGCCTTGTGAATACCCAATAATGACGTGGCACCTTCTAAATTCTTGTACACCAATAAACATCTCAAAATTTGTGCTTGTCCTGCTATTGAACAATCCTTGAGAATATCATCATAAATTTTTGTACCACGATATCATGCAACTTGTATGGGTAATTTTTCTCCATATTTGTCGCAATCAATGTCTTCTAACATTTCATCATCAATGGTGAAATTACCTATACATCAAATTAAATTTAGTTTAACATATGTCCAAAAATACAATTCATTATAAAAAATGAATTTCGAAAATACATGATATATACATACTAGGTCCAAATTATGGATCTTGGTTTTGATCTTCAATATTGACTTCATCAACATTAACATGTAAATCACTATTTACATCAACAATGGTCTCTTCAATTTCCATTTGTTCTTCTTGTACCCTATTTTCAATTTCCATTTCATTAACATTGTCATGTAAATATGTTCTTATATCTTCATTTATTTCTTCCGTTTTTGTAACCCTTTCTCTTTTGGTTGTATTTCTCAGTTTTTGTTTTTCTCTATTAGCATCGTCATCATGTTTACGATCAATTTTCGTTTTACGGTTTCTTTTATTGCCCATGATTGCTTAATCTCTTTTTGAAAAACCCTTGGAAAAAAATAAGAACACCTTGTAAAGAAATCTTCTTTGTAAAACAATTGGAAAAAAAGAATTCTTTGAAAAAAACCTTATTTGGAAAAACAACTTATATAGATATTTTGGAAAAAAAAAAACTCATTTGCAAAAATACTTTGCAAATAAAATCTTTGGAAAGGACCCATTGTAAATAACCTACTTTGCACAAATACCTTGGAAAAAAAAACTTTTTGAAAAAAAAAACAACTTTTTGGAAAAAAACCCATTGCAAACAAATAACCTACTTTGGAAAAATATTTTGGAAAAATATTTTATGAAAAAACTTCTTGCAAAGAAATAACTTCTTTTCAAAATTACTTTAGAACACAAAATCTTTGGCAAAAATGCCTTCGGAAAAACCTCTTTGAATGTACCCCTGGATTATAAATAAGAGGAAAAATACCTTCTAAAAACCCTTTGCCAAAAGAAATCTCCTCTGAAAACTCCTTCAAAAATACTTTTACTTATACGAAATGAAGAGGTGAGAAAATAATGAGGCTCTTTTGTTTTACTTATATGAAATGAAGAGGTGCGAAAATAATGAGGCTCTTTTGTTTTACTTATAAGAAATGAAGAGGTGCAAAAATAATGAGGCTCTTTCGTTTTATTTATATGATTATTTTTTCTGACTAACAATTTTTTTTTTGCACTTAGTTTTTCGACTGAACAACCTTATTTGTAACGTCTCCGTTACGGAAAAATATTGTTCGGTCGAATAACCTCTGAAACCTGTAACCTGCACAGTTTTCAGGTTTCTCCATTTTCGGAAGGTAAAATGGATGCCTTACACTACAAATCGATTGTCAAAATTGATACCTTTAGTTTCATCATTAAATATACTTTCTGTAGGTATAGATTTTGTTGTGTAAAGGTGAGATCCGATATTTTTATTTCTTTTTGTTTCTTAACATGTGTTGAGTTTAGTTTCATCTCTTTCAAAATGCGGTGAAATGAAAAATATATAACTTTAAAAATACACCACCCAAAAAATTGAAACAAATATGGTGCACTTAATTGGAGTGTCTACTTCAAAAGGGTATTAGTGTAGATTTTAAATTTTTATAGTCAATTGAGAGAAAAGTGGCGCAACCAAAAACATGTTTAAGAACCGACAAGGTTTTACCATTGATCGAATTCAAAAAAATATTATAATTAGTATATAGATCCGTTGGTTACAAAGTTATAGTCATCGCAATAGTATATTGTGTATAGATTGTCGTAGAATATTTGTTTTTTTGCAAAACACGACTTTAACAATGATTTTGCGGGCACAACCAAACATGACTATTTTTTAGTCCTTTCATTTTATAAGGACACAATCCCAAACATTTTCTGAAACAACATATCAAATATCAATAAAAAAATATTAAAAAAATTATGAATAGAAAGCTAACATAATTCTCTAAAAGTTTTGTTTTTACTTGAAAGTGAAATTCTAAACAAAAATATCACTTTCGTTCGCCCAAAGTTGGAAAACATAAAAAATCAAATTTATTTTCTCATAAGACCCCCCAAAATAAACACCCATATTCATGGATTCACCCATTTTCATATTGTTGGAATCATTTTTAACTAATCTAATGGCCTAAAATTATATGTACACCACATCCATGGATCTTCCCTCGGCCGTACTGTATTTCCTTTTCGCAACTTCACAAACCAATAATTTTCCTAACAATGTAAATGTTGTCAATACTTAATGCTTTCTATATAATGGATGCACCTCCAAATGACATTACCTCCCTTTTAATTTAGTCCTCTATAGATCAAGGGGTTACGTACTTCACTTCCATTAGTTTTCCTGAAAAACCTTGATTATGCATCATCCTACATATGCCTTGTGTTGCCAAATCAATTAAAATTGGAGTCACAACAATCTGTGGGTCAATACACAAACTTACAAGAGATTTAACAAATCAATTTTACTCAGAAATGACATGAAACAACGCAATAAAGAGTTTCAGCTATATAATTGTTATCATTAATCAAAAGTAGTGATACAATGTCATACAATGGCATGAATAGACACATAATTTTAATCCCATATAAATAACTTCTCTTTGAAAATCTAACTGAGTTCGCCTTGGATCAATATGATTTCCAACATCTAACCCGATAGAAGAGGGAGTATTTTCAGCCCATTTTGGTAGATGAGTGGGAACATTAGAATCACTGATATCAGATAGCATATCTGAAATATTATAGCTTACACTTCCATTGTCATCTCCATAATATTCAGTAGAACGAGAGGGAATTTCAACAGTTTCTTTCGCTACTGGTTTCATGTCTAGGAGAGGTTCTCTGAGGCGAACACTTCTCTCTATGAATAACTTTTTGGTTCTCATATTAAATAGTTTGTATCCCTTTGGTTCCTATGGATACCCAATGAAAATGCACTCAATACCTTGCGGTTGCAAATACTTTCTCTTATCTATTGGAATTCGAGCCTAAGCAGTGGACCCAAAAAATCTGAAATTGGACACATCCGGTTTTTGACCAAAGTATGATTTGAAAGGTGTTATTCATTTCATGGATGAATTAGGAACCATGTACTGATTGTAGGAAGCAACATTCATAGCTTAAACCCAAATATTTATCTTCAAGCATGCAGGTTGTGTTCTCTTTTAGATCCCAATTTTTCCTTTCCGCTACACCATTCTCTTGAGGTCTTTAGGGAATTGTGTGCTGAATATTGATTCCACTTTTAGCACAAATTTGCAGCAGCTCATATTTGATACCTTCACCTCCATTGCCAGATTTGAGAGGTTTGATCTTTCTTCCATAATCATTCTCAACAGAAGTGTAAAACCCTGGTTTTGACCTCGTTTGCATTGAATGCATATGATGTACATATTGTAATTAATCTTGGTGTGGAGCTACAAGAAAAAACCCCACCATGGATTATCGTTTTATGTTCTGGTGATTAAATTGGTGCTGATGGTATTTTTTGCTATTGAGGCACGTTGAGATTTTAAATCATCATGTAAATATGCAATGAATTAAAAACCCACAACCAGCTATGTTAATGCAACAATAATGAGAAGGGGCATGATTTCCTAAGTATAAGGGGGGGATGGTATTCAAAACCTTTGGGCCAATGGGGAAAATCCAAATTTCAGAGGGAAAACCCATCAAACTGTCAACTACCTTTCTTGTCTCATTCACCCAATCATTTATTACTGCCATAAATTGGTTGGGTTGGTTATTGCATGGGATGGGAAAGATATGCCAACCCAAATTCGAATTGGAGAAGCCATCAGTTTTTTGGAAACGTGTTTTGCCTCCTTGGGCAAGCAAAAACCCAAAAACATAGGCCATTCTACCATTCTTTAACGTTGGCATGTTTTCCTCACCATTTTTCCTTCTCATGAACTCTCTCGGGCATATAGAACTTCCTGTGTGTGAAACCATTCACGTTTTTGGTTTTCCACACAACTTTGGAGCTTCTGGCATTCACCATTCACATGCCCTACTGTGTTCTTCATTTTTCCTAAGGCTAGGAAGTGTTTTTGTCAATGCTCAGTGGTTGGGATCACTCCTGGGAATTTTTGAGTTGTTTCCACCTCTCCACAGTTGAGGAATTTCATGTTTCAGAGTTGCACATCCAATGGGGGGGAAGAGAGCCACGAATTTTGGGTACCGATTGAGTTCATTTTTTCCACGTTAGGGCCATAAACAAATATGGAATTCAAATTGCTGCTAAGGTGATTGTTTTACCCATCTGCAAATTCGTTTTTGGATCCCAAGTCAATTTCAATCAATCCCAGATCTAGAAATTGTTGCATATGTCTCTACTATTTTGGTTGAACTATTTTTGGAGTTGAAATGGGTTCTAAGGCTTCTTGAGAAACCTAGTGTGTGTAGGATCCTCACAGACGGATATAGAGGGATGAATTTCTTCTCTGCACCCCTTGAATAGCACTGGAATGGAAGGAATGGCTTGAGGGAATACATAGCAGAGAATAGGATGCTTCCTTATGTTGGGTGTGCATGGAAGTATTAGAAGTCAGTCTAGTTCTAGTGTAGGTGTCCATATCTCTTGTATTGAGCTCACTAGCTTAGCAGCCAACCTTTCCATATCCCTGTTATCCTGATAAACCCAATTGTGTTGGCTTGGCTGAGTTGTGTGTCCTTGGCTACATGCGAGCCTGCTAGTTTCCCCTTATTCCTTGTCGAATCATGCCCAGCTCAGGGGTGGAAGTGTTGCTGAGTGATTGATGAGCACACTGGCCTATGGTTAGGTGGAATGTTTCAGTGATGTAGGTGGTTGTGGGACAAGATTTTTTTAAAGATAAGTATTCTTGTCTATTTTATCTCTGCATCTATATATGAGATTATGATTTAATATGAACATGTTAAAATGTTGTGAATGAATGAAATTGCTTTCGCTATTTGATAATCATTTATGCATCTATGTATGTTTCATTTCCAATGCATTTTATATTTTATGTTCATGGGGCTAGATTTCCCGTATTGTCAGTGTTATAGTCACGTCCTCTCACCAGTGAAAGGGTGGGGACGTGACAAGAAGCCTTAAAATCTATGAAATTTTCAATGACTTCATAATTTTTCTTGAGAAAATAGACACATCTGAATCTAGACAAGTTATCGATGAAAGTGAGCACATACCTCGATCCATTCATTGAGGATGTAGGAATTGGGCCATTGATATCAGAATGGATCATCCCCAAAATACATGTAGCTCAAATTGCCTATCCTTGGTCAAATTTATTCTCAGGATGCTTGCCAACAATGCTTCCCTTGTAGATCCATTTGGAGGATTTTATTGGAGGAAGACCTTCCAGCATTGAATGCTTTTGAAGTTGCTTCAATTATTTGAAATTTATATTTACAAACTTTTCATGCCACATCCGGATCAACTCATTCCCATGAGTCACAAGGTCGCTAGCATTTGAATTAGGCACAGATTACTAGAATTTATAGGTCTTAGCAGAATGATTCTCTATACATGTTGAAATTAGTTTTTCAGATGCAATATCTAAGATCTCAACATCATTTGGTATGAATGTAACTCTTTTGGGAAAACATGCATGTGTCAGTTGATACACAGAAAACAAGTTGAAGCTAAAGAGGGCACATCAAGAACATTTTTGAAGATTCCATGTTCTAGATTGATAGTACCTTTTCCCTTTGATGTGATTTGAAAGTCATCTCCCATGTGGATGGAGATGCAGTTTTAGGAGTCGAGTGTTGTGAAGGACTCTTTGCATGCTACCATATGGTTTGAATCACCAAAGCTAATGAGAATAACTCTAGGATTCGAAACATTAGCCATGAGAGCATGTCCTCTTTTGTGTTGATTGCTCCGATCTCGATTATCCTTCTTCCTTGCACCTTGAGGAAGATTGATTTTGTTCTTCTCAAGTAGAAGAGTCATTTGATAAATTTGTCTCTTCACGCAAGAGCTTTAAAGATGAAACCCCCTTCCATAATAAGAACAATTGATATTTTCTTTGACTTTTTGCTTATTTTTTCTTGATCCTAAGGTCCCATCTAGTTGATGGTGTTTCTCCTTCTACCTGGAGGAATCACAATTTGTCTTTTGTTTCTTTTAATTCCTCTTTACATTTGAACCTTTGGGTCCTATAGAAAGCAAGGATTGATCTTTAGAGGATCTCATGATTCCCATCTGGGCAATCTTTTCATGCTCATTGGCGAGAGACTCAATGAATGCATTGAGGTTCGACATATTCAAATTCAGAGTTGTAATATTTTTGGTGTGAAAGGTGGACACAAACACAGAGTAATATGGGCCAAGTTTTGAACGAATGGGAAGGATGAGTTGATCATATTTCTTCTCAACTTTACATTGCTTCAATTGGAGCACTAGGCGCTTAAACTTGGTAAAGAAGTCATTCATGGTCTCAAAATTGTACGAGCTTTGATATATTAGCTCCTTCTCCAACTGATAGATTCTCAAGTCATATTGCGTATTAAAAAGAATAGAAATTTGTTCCCATATCTACTTAGATTTCTTCATTCCAGTGAGGTGAAAAGAAGGTCCTTTGAAATTGAAAGGCATAGAAATCCACATGCTTCATCAAGCTTATTCCAATATTTTGTTCTTTCTACTAGTGCATTGGGCTCTACTTCCATTCCCATGGTGAATCTGTAGAGTCCTTTGGAGTGCAACTATATCTCAATGTCCTCCTTCCACTGATGATAGTTGAAAGGAGTGACAAGATTTCTTGAATAAGCCATTATGCTGCTTTAGCGAATGCAATGGAAGCGCTTTGAGAAACCTGCAAACACACAAAAAATAGATAATAACATTGAACATACTTCACTTTTGTATTTTTATTCACACCTGTATTAGTCAATCAAGAAATCTTTATCAACAAGTTTGGGCTTCAAGGAATTATGTGGTAAACTCTCTGCTTCTGGTATAGAGCGGGAATGTTTTTGAGATTTTTTCTCAAATTGCTTCATATATCTAGCAAGAAACCTATAGAATAATTGCATTGTCATTCCATGGCTCTGATACCATATTAAAATTAGAGTCACAACAATATATGACAAGCTTACAAGATATTTCATAGATCATTTTTACTCAGAAACGACATGAAATGGTGCAATACGGAGTTGCAATTGTATAATTTCTATCATTAATCAAAAGTAGTGATACAATGTCATATAATGGAATGAATATATAGATAATTCGAATCCCATAGAGTTCATTCGAATTGATTACATGAGAGTGGCTTAGCTATTAGTTAGACACCACTTGGCACACTAATTAACCACTTAACACAACCTTAATTGACTCTAACTGAATCAGAGGCATTTTAGACCGAGTCTAACTGAATAGAACTCAACTACATGTCAATCAATAGGTGAGGGCGCATATCTGACTTTATTTAGGTGAGATCAACTGAATTGAACTGAATTGGGTAACCAAAAGTAGTTGGAGGCTCCTTTAATCACTCAAGTTAACTACAATTTACCAAAAATAGGCAAAATAATGAGGGAGGTGCCTTTACAGCTTTAGTTCAACTAAAACGAGGTGAAACAACCATTATTTAACTTATTTGGGGTGCTTTTGTAATGCATATCAACCCATATTTGCTACTTGATTCAAGGAGGGGGCTCAGTTAGTCTCCCCAATTTAAAGAGAAGACTCAGTTAGGCTCCCTGATTGAAGGAGGATCATCCAGTTGATGATGCAGTCACATATTCGATTCAATAACTTAGGATATGTGGAAAATTAGGCCAGATAATATAAATAATGATGTGCAGTTGAATAATGACTCCAACAGAATCTTGGCCAAATAGGTGAGTGTTTTTCAAGCCTTAGCCTCTCAACTCTTTTGATTTTATAAGACTACTATACTTGACCGAGGGCATCCCTTATCTTTCTCTTCTCCTAGAAAAAAGGAATTTGACTAATTTTCTTCTGATTTGATCCATGATCCTTTTAGGAATATAAGGTAAGGATACCTAGTAATTTGGAATCCTCCCAAGACACAATTTTCCAAGGTCAACCATCCCCCCCCCTCTAAACAACCATTTGTAACACTATCTTCTCACTATCCCTTCAATTTATTCATAAATCCATTTCAAATGTTTGAATTGGTAATAATTGGTGTTAAGATGAAACCCATGTTGTATTTTATCTCAATTTTAAAGACTAGCAAAGTATAGGGCATTATTTTAGATCATTGTCCATTTTTATCTTCCTCCAAAAATAGAGAGGCTATGAATATTCACTTTTAGGCTCGTTTATTTATAATACAGTTCTATAATTAGTTACATTTCTCTACCTCTCTTCATGCTACAATACCAAACAATTAAATATCATCCAAAAATAATAGATGAATAAGTTACATTAACCTTCCTATCTTGATATGTTTAACAGATCCCTCCCCTTTGGACATTAAGAGTAACCTGCTTATACCCTAAAATAATAGAAAAAATAAAAATCAAAACATTGGAAATATTTACTTAAGTACCCTTGTACAATAAAAAGCACTAAACGATATTCAGTTATCAATATTGCAAAAAATGTTTGAGACAGACCAACTATTGTCCAATAAAGCACTTGAACATTCATTTGTATTTGAATTCACAATTGTGTAAGATATAACCATTAGAATTTATTATATCTTTTAGGAAAATCAATTTCTTTAAATAGAGATAGAATGTTGTTTACCTTTATTGTATGAATACCCTCTTATGTTTTTCTCAAAACATCATGTTTTCTTATTATGGATCAACTCAAACTAGTATTTTGTTATAAAACTAGAGATAATAGTTTTTATTCTATTGGCTATGATATTTGTACACTCAGTTGGATAATGAGATAGGACTATAGTCTTCATAAATTTTTAGATTATTTCTTTGGGTGACATATATATAGAAGTTTAATTTAAGGCCCCCATAACCTTTTTCGAAAATATTGAATATTTTATTACCCTTAGCAATAATTCCTCCAAGAAATCAAAGAAACCCAATTAAAATTACGATGCCAAATTATATAGCCCTAGGCTCTTTTCTTTTTTAAGGGACTGTTATCACCTGATGATTTTCCTATGGTTGTGAGTAGGAAATCACCAGGGTAACCATTTCAAACCAACTTTAGGTTGCATTCTAGACTATACGTCGAGAGAGGGATCTCTCAGTGTCACAAAGATCATTCACATACACATATGTCTCGTAGCAAGTAGTCACAAGGTTATATTTCTGATGAGAACATATTGTTCATATTTCGACGAATGGAAAGACAAACAAACAAAAAATACCATTGGGAAATGGAGTAAAAGTATGAAACATTCAAGGGATTAAAACATAATGACTAGTGATTATCCTTTGTAATATGAGGCAATGTTGGTGTTAACATCCTCTCAAATAAATTTAAGCATTGATAAGGGAAAAGAGGAGAATCCCAGTGATAGAAGAGCCACCTATCTGTGGATGAATCTCTTACAACACCTTTAGAACAAGCAACAGTAAAGGCTAATAACTAAAAACATAGAACCTAATAGAGGGTGAATTCTATGACAATCATTATAAACATATTACAAATATGTTATATGATGAAATGAGCGCTTAACAAGAACATATTACTTACATAAAAACTAGAAACATATTAGCAGAAGTTAACACATACTTGAGATGGAGCATACAGGGGAACACGGTCTAAATATTGAACACGTTGATCAATCTCAGGAACTCATGAAATACTTTTCATTAATACTTCCAAGAAAAGATCATAGCTACAAAACCAAGCATAGAGGATTCAAAAATGAATTTTGAGCCCATTTCTCCTCTATCAAGGTTATATTTATATTTCAATTTGTTCCTGAGACAAATCTCGAAACAGAGCACCAAAACGAGCTACATTATGGGAATCAAACCCAAACGTACAAAATTATAACAAATTATGAGGTGGCAGATTCTCTATCATGATGAAACAAATCAGGAAATCACACTGTTATATGCATGATTGGTCAAAATGGGAAACCTTGACATCTGGGGGTCTCAAGCTTGCTTGATGAAAACCACTATTCAGAGCATCTTCGAACGAGCTTATTCTACAGAGGTGAAGGAGTGGTTCTGATATCTGATTAAAGGATCCTCCAACCCTTCTTATTTGAATGTGTAGTGTCTAGTTTCACAACCACTATCTGCTCTGCAACCTCTTCCATATTTCGTTCATTCACCTCTCAGCTTTTGTAGTGTGCATGCTCTACTTGCCTAATAAATATCGGGCATAGCTCTATTTTGAATAAAATCTATGCCATCCATTTTATATTCTCGTCACCATCCTTACGCAAGCTTCTTTTGACAATATTGCTTCCACCTTTCCTTTCCGCAAGCTCCCTTTCCACATAATTCCTTCCGCTAACTTCTTTTTTCCCTTTCCTTTATGTAAAATCAGGATTGTGGATCATGGGTTCACCAATTTTCATGAACGAACTTACGCCTTTTTCCTTCTTCCTTTTTCTTTCCGCAAAATGGCAGATTGCGGATCATAGGTTTCAAAATGCATATTTTCTAATTATTGCATCCGAACTTCTTCCTTGTTTCTTCATCCCTTTTATTTCTGCAAAATGGCGTATTGCAGATCGTGGGTTTCATAATGTGGATTTTCCAATTTTCACATCCGAGCTTCCCTCTTTTTTCTTCCGCCTATTCTTTTCTTCCACTCTTTACAACTGTCTATTTCATGTGAACTCATACATAGCCGTCGATCTAGGATCAAATGTGGGTTTCATCTTATCTTGGTGGATTCATTATCTTCCTCACACCTTTCTCTTGAGGGATTATTCTAGAGCATCCGATATTTTGTGGCTCATATCTCCACAATATATTCTCGCTGAGACTTGTCCTTGAAGTGGATTTTTTATACAAGACTTATTTCCAAGGTCAATCTTACATTTACTCTAGTCTGACCGTGTCTGACCCTCCCTTATCTGACAATTTATCCCAGAGGTGGTGCTAATAGCTGGCTCCAATTGGGGATGCTATCCTCCCTTCGAGGTAGCAAAGAATAGTATACCAAGAGCCTGATCCATTGGTCCCTATTGTGCTTGAAAAACCTTAGCCAATTGCATGCTTTTTCTTTACCAAAAATGCCCATTACCTCCAAATTTGTTTCAACGCCTTCAATTCCAACATCAAAAAGGAAAGAAAACCAAATGATAGATTTTGTTGGAGACCTTACAGCATTCACCTTGGGATTTAAGTCTTCCAAAGAACTATCCACACATGCAATGTTAAAATAAAATGATATATACAATGACATGGAATATTGAGATTACCTTAAAGAAACTAATGCTTGGGGAGCCTCCCATTTACAAGAGCTCCTAGCACAAGAGCACCCTCCATTTCCTTCAATATGTAGGAATTCTTCCCTTAGAAAGCTACAATTTTTTAAGGGCCTTTCCACAAGTGGTCAAATTTTCTGTGCTTTCCCTTTTCTCCATGGGGTGCATCCCACTACAAAACTACATCCCTCGGTTGGAAATCCTCAAGATTTGTCCTCTTGTCAAAGATTTATTTAATTTTATCCTGAAACTTCTGAGTTCTGTCAAAGAGATGCTCTCTTTTCTACTGCATTTCAACCAAATGATACATCATTCTTTGTGTTGGGTGGGTTTAATCATTTTCCTCCTGTAACAACCTCATCACTGACAAACTCAAAGAACTAGGAAAAATTACCTCAGAACCATAAACTAGCTGGAATGGTGAGGTTCCAATGGATTTCTTTACACTGATTTTGTCATCCCGGAAAGCATGAGTCAATTTTGGGTGCCATGCCTTCTTGTTGTCTTGAAACGTCTTTTTGATGATCCTCATCAAACTCTTATTCGAATATTCTTCCAACCCATTTCCCAATGGGTAATAGGTTATGGAATTCCCCAAATGTATGTGATATTTGAAACAAAAATTAACCATCTTATTTGATTTGAATGCAACATCATTCTCAGTGATCAACTTCCTAGGAATGCCAAACCTCGATATGATGTTCTCCTCCAAAAAATGAATAATTATTGTCTCAATGACTTGTCTAGTTGGGACAAATTCAATCGATTTGGTGAAATAATCGGTGGAAGTGATAATCCACTTGTGTTTCCCTGAGGAATATGGGTTTATTTCTCCAATGAAATCCATTCCCATTGTCGGAAAGGGGCCTCAACATGTATAGGCCTAAAAGGCAATGGAAAAAGACTCCTCCTCCCTTTATAGATATGACTCTTATGGAAGGAAGAAATCTCCTTGTGTGTGTCAGAGAATATGGTGGTCCAATAAAATCCTGCTCTAAGAGTTTTATTCATGGTGGTCTTCCAGTAATAATGACCTCCACATTCTATAGCATGAAACTCCTCAATGAGCTTCTTCGCCTCCTGCTCATTAACATAGTTCAATAGAACCTCTCCTGGATCTTTCGAATAGAGCTTCCCGTTTAAGATGCAAAACTATGATGCCTTCTTCTTGAGGAATTTGGAACTTATCCTATCCATATCCTATAGAGCTTGCAAATGTTGTAGCACGAATATGATATCAGCATACCACGAAGATGGCAGGAAATATTCAACCACTTGTAGCTCTGGTCATTCCTTGGGGTTCTGTGCTTCTACTGATAATTCAACAACCATGTGCAAGTGAGCGAATTGCGATTCAACTATGCCATGAGATTGGCTAGTCCTTGGCCTTTAATCAACTTTGTGGGATTAATATCCAAGTCATACTCAAGTAAGAATGCTATCTATTTTCTCCTTCTACCCTCAGGATATGGTTGGGTTAGAATATCCTTCACTACACTAGTGGGAACATGAGAAATGATGTGAAAATGAAGGATGTAAACCCAGAACTCCTTCAGGGCCTATACCAGAGCATAATCCTTCTTTTCTAGAATGTATTATTTCTGTGGGGCATCTCTCAATGTTTTGTTGTATAAAGAAATGGGATTCTCATTTCCATCAAGATTCATTTGTAAAAATATCCTTGCCACTGTGTTCTCTGAAGCAAATTAGAATATGAGGAAATATTTGTAGAAATTAGGACTTACCAGTACAAGAGATTTTGAAATAGCCTTTGTTATGTCCTTAGACGACTGATTTTCTTCAGGTGTCCACTTGATCTCAATATCTTTCCTTAGCATACGAGTCACCCACCTCACAATCTCAGCAAAGGAAACAATAAACCTTCTCGAAAAATCCACCCTTCCTAGAAAATATTGAACCTCAACCTTGTTCCGAGGGAGCTCATTTTCCTGTATGGATTCAACTCTTTTTGGGTCAATTTTGATGCCTTCCTGGGAGATTATGTACCCAAGAAACCTCTACTCTTTCATAGCAAAGTGGGACTTCTTCGGATTCAAAGAGATGCCAAAATTTCTACATTTTCTGAAGATTCTAAGGAGGTGTGTGACGTGTTTCTCATCGGACTTTGAAAAAATATTGATGTCATCTAAATAGATAACAAAAATTGTGTCCTTCTCGTCAGAAACTTCTATGTCCATGGCCTGATGGAAGGTTCCCCCTACGTTCATGAGTCTGAATGGCATCTTCACATACATAAAGCTGTCCCAGGGTGTGGTGAAGGAATTCTTCTCTTGATATTCTAGGTGCACCATGATCTGATTGTTTCCTGAGAAACTGTCCAGGGTGGAGATCCTCTGAGAGCCCACTACCCTCTCCAGAATGTGATCCATCTTTGGAAGAGGATAATGGTCCTTTAAAGAGACTTTGTTCATATTTATGAAGTCAATTCACAACCTTATTTCTCCATTCTTCTTCCTCACTGGAACCAAGTTTGCCATCCACCTTGAGAATCTAAGGGCCACATTGATTTTTGCCTCAAACAACTTCTTTCTTTCTTTTTCAATAAAGCGTAGCATCTTGGGATTAATTCTCCTTAGTTTTTTTATTGAAAGGCATCTCATAATTTTTTATTGGTATACTATGCTGAATTATACTTGTATCATAACCCTTAATATCACTATATCTCCAAGCAAAGACATATGTGTATTCCTTGATCAATGAGATGTATTTTTGTTTGGCCTCCAGGGAGAGTATTCTAGAGATATTGATGATTTTAGGATGATATTTTGTTCCAATATTCACATAATCCACATCCTCATATCTTGGGACAATATGAGGCTCCTTGGAAACATCATTTTGGTCAAATATCTTTCCCAATTGAACTAAACCCTTGGGGATAGAGTTACCTTTAAGCTGCAATATATTTTTACCGCATAGATGGTTTAAATATTCATGTTGTCCATCAACCCTTTGAATTTTTTCCCCAATATATTCTTCAGTTTAATTTCCAATAGCACCCTCAGTCAGGACAACAACATCACCCCGTGGCCTTTCTTTGGGAACATCAGTATGATTTTGCAGGTTCTCCTGGGTGAGAGTATACCCTTCCAGGAGCATGTTATCTTCGTCCATGATCAAGCCATCAAAATCCCTAGTGAGATGAAGGAAATTATGGATTTTTTTATCATCCTCAAAGAACTTCCAATCCTTAACATTATCTGGGATAGATAGCCTGTGCTTAACTTCAATCTCATATTTACTATTGGGGTAGATGCGGATTCTGAGAACAATGGCAGAAGTGGCCAAAGAATCATCTATGTCATTTTACAATTAGGGAATCATATTGAACTTGCATTCTTCAAAAAACCCTATAAAATAAAGGGAAGAATTTATGTAGCTTCCCATCCTGAGATGTTTGGTGTGATACTCGCCTTGCATTTGCTTAATCACCAAATTGGAGTCCCCATGTATCACCACCCTCCTAACTTGGAAATCTTTAAGGATTTGAATTGGCAACATCATAGCCTCATATTCTACCTCATTATTTGTGCAATCGAAGGACAATTTATAAGAATAATTTAAGTCTCTTCCTTATGGGGGTTTCACCCAAAATCTAGCTCCCGCCGCTTCTTTGCATGCTTCCCCCTCAAAGCTCATGTTCCACAGTCCTTCCAGCTCTTTTTAGTGTCCAACGAATAGATGGGGTGATTATTTGTCCTTTCAGCACTGCTCAACATGTATGCCATATTTTTCTCTCTATAAAGTCTCCTTTGTACACCAAAAACAAGGATTGTGAAATATGACATATCCATTTGAAGTACGCCGTTGAGTTTGGCCGCCCAATATCTTGACAATAGTATTCCAAACTTCGGAGGAATTCCATCTACCACTACGTCCATGATAAGGATTTTTGCAAGGATATGAGCCAAATAGATGACAAAATGTTTGATAAATCCTAGGAACTTAAATTTATTGGAATCAAAAGAGAAAAGGTCTTTGTAAGTCCTGGTCACCTCCAATCCCATTTTATCCATGATCTTCCTGGGCATTAGGTTGTGTGAAGCTCCTGAATAAATCATGGCATTGTGTAGGATGGCATCATGAATGTTTAGACTACATAGAAGGGAAGGACATCTCCGTCAAGAGACTCATCTACATGGGTTCCAAATAGTATGGCGGGACTATCATCTTGAAGATTCAGGGAATATGATATTGCGGAGATTTCTCCTAGATGATTTAACATAGTTGTGATTTGAGACTTATAATCAAAATTTCTTAACAATTCATTTAGAGGGACATAGATTTTTATTTTTTCAATTTTGGCCTCTAAACCAAAATAGATTTGTCCCTAATATGGGTTCCTTGGATTATCTTCTTTCCTTTCATTCCATTTGGGATCTATTATATTCTTGGAGATGTCCTTAGGGCATAGATCGTGCTTTGGTTTACTTGTAGATGCTTTCCTTACTACATGTTTATTCCTCATAATTGGAACATCTCTATTCCTGACACCAATATTCCTCTGCAGATCCATGACAACAAGTTGATAACCCCTCTGAAAATCCTTTGTTTCCTCAGCATGAAGATCCTCTTCTTAATGACATGAATTATCATGTTCCTCTTGGTAAAAATATCCAAAGGAGGAGTTAGTGTCGAGCTGGTGAGTTTCACCCTCATCTTTGTTTCCATATTCCTGCTCCACATAATTCTCCTAAAATGGGGGATTGAAAGGATGATCAGGAGGGTTTCTCTAATCTCTCTGCGTGTTTTGGAGGACTTGGGGCCTTCTAACATTTTGGTTTATATTCAGTCGCTCTTCATTTTCCCTGGGAGGTGGTCTACTATCCATAGTGAGATTCTCCATCAACTATTCCATGGCTTTCATCATCATGTCCATCCCAGCCTCTTGTGAGTTAGATGAATAAGGTTGTTCGGCTTCTTTATCCTTCCTTCTATCCTCTTATTCTTTCCTCCATTTTCCCTCATCCCTCTTTTTCTTTCTAGCACTAGTTAGGTTTACCTCTACCTCTAGTGAATCTTTCATCATAGTGTTTAGGGAGGTCGATCTTCTTTCACTCATCAACAAGGTAAATTCATTGTCAAAGGCTTCAGCATATTGGAGCTAGGAAGAACCAGTGGGAGGTTTGAACTGGGAAGGGAAGGAATTATATGTCTTCATAAATATATCATAGAATTATTGGATGGATTCACTCTCCCTTCTCATGGAATGGTATTGGGAAAAATATTGCTTGGGTTTTTTCTTGTCTTCCCATTTGTCCTTGAAAGAATCTTCAAAACCTTGATAGTTTAGAATGGAGTTGTCGATAAGCTTTTTGAACCATTTTTTCGATGTTCATTTTACATTAGAATTGGGATCATTCAAACCTGAAAAAATGGTAATAGGATTATGAAGAACACACTCACATACAAGCACACGTGCATTTTTAAGATTGTTTGGATTTTTATTTACATTAGCATTGGACTCATTCCAACCACCACACATACTTAGTGGTTTGGACACAAAGTTGTTTTTAACAAAATGTGCACATGTTATCACATGGATGTATTCTTATGCATGCACACTATTGTCTATGAGTGAAAAAGGCCACAAATGATTTATTCTTTCTAAACTACTATTTATGTTAAATGGGAGGAGGCGCATTCTAGAGAAGTGGAAAAATGCATTCAAGTGTGAGGAGCATGAGGAAGGCCTCCATTACTTCCATTCATTATTATTTTTTGTTATGGTAGAGTGTCTTTCTTAATCATTTCTTATTGATTTCATTTACATTTCTTATATTCCATATATTACGAAATGAAATTTAAAATGTTTAATTATTTTTCATTGTACCTTGTATTTTATATTGTCATGAATTTTGCATATGGATATTAAGAAAGGAAATTAAAAATGTTTAATTAGTGTTCATTGCACCTTGTATTTTATATTTTGTGGAGCTTCCACATGATCAAAGCATGTGTCCACCATCACCAACTCAATAAATTCCTAATTATACCCCCCAACAAATAAGTATAGATTAAATCACCAACAAATGTAATGACATTGAAGCATCAACAAACCTATTTGGTTCTCTTATAATCATAATAGAGTATTCGTGGATTTCCTTTTCTAGATCCCTTGAGACTCGTATACCTTCAATTTCCCATGGTCAAGGGAAATTATTTGATATGTCCAAATATAAGGATAAAAAGTATGAAAACTATAGAATCCGATTAGATAAAAATAGGGTGATAGGTATAAAAATTTCAAAACAAGAAGTCATGACCTTGTTTATCGACTATGGGAATCGAAAACACCATCCCATCATAAATAACTATTTTATAATATACTAGTGCATATATCAACCATTAATAGACAACTTGATGGATAAGTGTGTTTTTTTAACAAGCCTACCTACAGTACTAAGGAGGTTCCATTATATTTTCATGCAATATTGTGGATCAAGTTTAATTATATCTCCATGTGAGTTACTCTAACATTGGTGTATTCCATAGATCAGTCATCGGTCTATGAAATATTGATAAAATGGCAAGAACAACACATGTATAAGGACTTTTCCTCCTACAATAACACCTAACACTCATGCCCATTATCACTAGATTTCATGGCAAGATTTGTGAGACCCTAACATAGATTTCCACCTTGACCCATAGTTTATTGCAACATGACACATGCATTGCTTTACCCATGATAGGAGGAATATTCATAAAATGTTGAAACTAGTGTAGGAGGGTCAGACATTGGGCCATGAGAACAGATTATTGATATTTCAAACAATGGGAAGACAAACAAATAGAAAACACCATTAGGAAATGGTCCAGTAAAAATATGAAGAATCCAAGGGATAAAAACATAATGAAAAGTGATTATCCTTCGTAATATGAGGCAATGCAGATGTTAACATTCGTTCAAATAAATTTAAGTGGTGACAGGAGAAAAGAGGAGAAGGCCACTGCAGAAGAGGCACCTATCTATGGATGAATCTCTTGCAACAAATTTAGCAGAAGTAATGGTAAGGATAATAAGTAAAAACAATGCACCTAATAGAGATTGAATTCTATGATAGTCATAATAAATTAATTACAAATATGTTATTCATTTGAAGGAGATTTTAAGCAGAATGAATTCCTTGCATACAACCTAGAAATGCATTAGAAAAAGTTAACACGTGCATGGTATGGAGCGTACAGGGGAACACAGACTGGAAACTGAACACCTTGATGAATCTCAGGAAATCATGAAATAATTTGCATTAGTACTTCCAATAAAATATTATAACTACAAAACCAAGAACAGAGGCTTTAGAAATTAATGTTGAGCTACTTTCTCCTCTATCGAGGTTATATTTATAGTTCAATTTTCTCTTGAGACAAATCTCAAAATAGAGTGCCAAAACTATATCCATCATGGGAATCAAACCTGAACATAAAAAATCCTAACGAATTGTGAGGTAGAATATTTCACATGATAAAAACAAATGGGAAAGAAAACTGTGATACACGTGACTGATCAAAGTGAAAAACCTTGACATATGGGGGTCTCAAGCTCGCTTGATGAAAATGACTATTCAGAACATTTTCGAACAACCTTTTGCTACAGAGGTGAAAGAGTTATTCTAGTATCTAAGAAAAGGCTCCTCCACCCCTTCTTCTTTGATTGTGTAGTGACTGGTTGCACAACCACTATCTGCTCTACATCATTTTCCATATTCCGCTGATTCTCCTCTTAGATTTTGCAGTGTGTATTCTCTACTTGCAGAATGGATATCGACCATAGATCTATTTTGAAACAAATATACGCCATCCATTTTATATTTCTATCACCATCCTTCTGCAATATCCTTTCAGTAATCTTGCTTCCACCTTTTACTTTCCTCAAGCTCCCTTTTCGCACCATTCCTTCCACTAGCTTCCTTCCTCCCTTTTCTTTTCGCAAAATGGTGAATTGCGGATCGCGGGTTCACGAGCTTTCATGACCGAGCTTCCTCCTATTTCCTTCTACCTTTTTCTTTTTGCAAAATGGAAGATTGTGGATCATGGGTTTCACAATGCATATTTTCCTTATTCTACCATTCGAACTTCCTCCCTTTTACGCAAAATGGCAAATTTTGGATCGCAGGTTCGAAATGTGGATTTTCCAATTCTCGCATCCAAACTTCCTCCCTTTTCCTTCCGCCTCTTCCTTTCTGCCACTCTTTACAACCATCAATTTCATGCACCCTCATCCATATCCATTGTTTTGAGATCAAACATGGATTCCATCTTATCTTGGTGGAACCATTATCTTTCTTACAAGTTTCTCTTACGGGATGCTTCTGGAGTGTCCAATATTTTGTGGCTAATACCTCCACCATATATTCTCACTCAGACTTATCCTTGAAGTAGATTTCTCATACAAGGATTATTTCCAAGGTCACGCTTACATTTACTTGCATATGACCCTCCCTTATCCGACCATTTAGTTGAAACATGGTTCTAAAAAGGACCATAAACCAAGAATATCAGAGCTACAAAACCAAGAATAGAGGCTTTAGAAATGAATGTCGAACTGTTTTATCCTCTACTGAGGCTATATTTACAGTTCAATTTTCTCCCAAGACAAATCTTGAAACATAGCGCAAAAACTATATACATCATGTGAATCAAAACCGAATGTAAAAAATCCTAACAAATTCTAAGGTGGTGGATTTTCCATGATCACAAAAAAAATCAGGGAAGCACACTGTGATACGCGTGACCGATCAAGGAGGAAAACCTTGACAACTGGGGGTCTTAGGATCACTTGATGAAAATAACTATTCAGAGCATTTTCAAATGACCTTCTGCTGCAGAGGTGAAGGAGTGGTTCTAATATCTAAGTAAACGCTCCTCCACCCATTCTTCTTTGATTATGTAGTGATTAGTTGCACAACCATTATCTACTTGACATCCTCTTCCATATTCTATTGATTCTCCTCTCAACTTTTGCAGTGTGCATTCTCTACTTGTAGCATAGATCTCCACCGTAGATCTATTTTGAACCAAATCTATGCCCTCCATTTTATATTCTTGTCACGATCCTTCTACAAGCTCCTTTGCACAATCTTGGTCCCACATTTTCCTTTCCAGAAGCTCCCTTTTGATAGAATTCCTTCTGCTAACTTACCTCCTCCCTTTCCTTTCCACAAAATGGCGGATTGCGTATCATGGGTTTACTAGTTTTCATGACCGTACTTCCTCCTTTTTCCTTATGATTTTTCTGTCTGCAAAATGGAAGATTATGGATCGTGGGTTTCGCAATGCATATTTTCCAATTCTTGCATCTGAACTTCTACCTTTTTACTTTCGCCTTTTTTTCACAAAATGGCAGATTGTGGATCGCGAGTTTCGAAATGTAGATTTTCCAATTCTCTCATCCGAACTTCCTCTCTTTTTCGTCTGCCTCTTCCTTTCTACCACTCTTTACAACCGTCGATTTCATGCGGACTCATCCATATCCGTCGTTTTGAGATCAAACATGGATTTCATCTTATATTAGTGGAACTAGTATCTTCCTTACACCTTTCTCTTGCGGGATTCTTCTGGAGCATTCAATCTTTTGCGGCTTGGATCTCCACCGTATATTCTCACCGAGACTTATCCTTGAAGTGGAGTTTTTATACAAGGATTATTTAAAAGGTCCTACTTACATTTACTTGGTTTTGAACCTCCCTTATTCGACCATTTATCCTAGACATGGTGCTAAGAGGGACCATAACACTACTTTTACCTCCCCTTTTGTAACTTCCATATATAACTACTGACTTTATTGGTGTTTAGTAAATATTAGAAAGAATGAAGACAATTTTAAAATATATGTTGTATTGGCTCTAAGTGGTTAATTCCTTTTTCAACAATTTCAAAAAGGGATTGGATTTAGCACTATTGTTTTCTTGTCTCCTTTATGATGTCTGTACCCAGCCTATGTTTAGCATAGGGCCATTGCACAAAGATGATGGATGAAAAAGTGGTAATGGGATTATCAAGAACACACTTACATACAAGAACACATGCATTTTTAAGAGTGTTTGGATGTTCGATTTACATTAACATTGGGCTCATTCAAACCTGAAAAAATGCCAAATAGGATTATGAAGACCACACTCACATACAAGCACATTTTTAAGAGTGTTTGGATGTTCATTCGAACCAAAAAAAATGGTAATAGGATTATGAATAACACACTCACATACAAGCACACGCACATTTTTAAGACTGTTTGGATGTTAATTTTACATTAGCATTGGACTCATTCCAACCACCGCACATACTTAGTGGTTTGGACAGAAAGTCGTTTTTAAAAACGTGTGCACATGTTATCACATAAATGTATTCTTATGCATGCAAACTATTTTCTGAGTGAAAAAGGCCACAATTTTAATTTTTTTTAAACTACTATTTATGTTCTTAAACATGAGGGGGCACATTCTAGAGAAGTCGAAAAATGCATTCAAGTGTGAGGAACATGAGGAAGGTTTCCATTACTTCCATTCATTATTTTTTTTGTTATGGTAGAGTGTATTTCTTAATAATTTCTTTGAATTGATTGCGTTTACATGTATTACATTCTATATATTACAAAATCAAATTTAAAATGTTTAATTATTTTTCACTGTACCTTGTATTTTATATTGTTATGAAGCTTGGATATGGAGTATACATATTAAGAAAGGAAATTAACAATGTTTAATTATTTTTCATTACACCTTGTATTTTATATTGTCATGGAGCTTGCACATTATCAAAGCATGAGTCCACCATCACCAACTCAAGAAATTCCTGATTATACCCCCCAACAAATAAGTATAGATGAAAACACCAACAAATGTAATGACATTGAAACATCAACAAAGCTATTTGGTTCTTTTATAATCATAAGAGAGTATTCAAGGATTTCCTTTTCCAGATCCCTTGAGACTAGTATACCTTAAATTTCCCATGGTCAAGGGAAATTATTTGATATCTCCAAATATAAGAATAAAAACTATGAAAACTATAGAATGGGATTAGATAAAAATAGGGTGAGTGGTATACAAATTTCAAAACAAAAAGTCATGACCTTGTTTATTGACTGTGTGAATGGAAAACACCATCCCATCATAAATAATTGTTTTATAATTGACTAGTGCATATATCAACCATTAATAGACAACTTGATGGATAAGTGTGTTTTTTTAACAATCCTATCTATAGTACTAAGGAGGTTCCATGATATTTTCATGCAATATTGTGGATCAAGTTTAATTATATATCCATGTCAGTTTCTTTGACATTGGTGTATTTTGACGGTCAGGCATTGGGCCATGAGAATAGATATTTGATATTTCGAAGAATGGAAAGACAAACAAACAAAAAACACCATTGGGAAATGGATTCAAAGTCTGAAACATCCAAGGGATAACAACATAATGACTAGTGATTATCCTTCGTAATATGAGGCAACACATGTGTTAATATTCATTCAAATAACTTAAGTGGTGACAAGGGAAAAGAGGAGAAGGCTAGTTACACAAGAGGCACCTATCTTTGGATGAATCTCTTGCAACAACTTTAGCAGAAGCAACAGTAATGATAATAAGTTAAAACAGAGCACCTAACAGAGGCTGAATTCTACGACTATCATTATAAACATATTACAAATATGTTATTTGATGAAAGTAGCTCTTAATGAGAATGAATTCCTTTCATAGAACCTAGAAACACATTAGAAGAAGTTAACACATGCATGAGATGGAGCGTATGGGGGAACATAGATTGGACATTGAACACCTTGATGAATCTCAAGATGTCATGAAATAATTTACATTAATACTTCCAATAAAATATTAGAACTACAAAACAAAGAACAGGGGATTTAGAAATTAATGTTGAACTTATTTCTCCTCTATCGAGGTTATATTTACAGTTCAATTTTATCCTGAGACAAATCTCGAAATAGAGCGCAAAAAATAGAGCCATCATGGGAATCAAACATGAACTCAATAAATCCTAACAAATTCTGAGGTAGAATATTTTCTATGATAAAAAAAAAACTGGGAAAGAAAACTGTGATACACGTGACTAATCAAAGCAGAAAATCTTGACAGGGGGTCTCAGGCTCACTTGATGAAAATGACTATTCAGAACATTTTTGAATGACCTTCTGCTGTAGAGTTGAAGGAGTGGTTCTAGTATCTAAGAAAAGGCTCCTCCACCCCTTCTTCATTGATTGTGTAGTCACTGGCTACACAACCACTATCTACTCTACATCCTTTTCCATATTTCGTTGATTCTCCTCTCTACTTTTGTAGTGTGTATGCTCTATTTGTAGAATGGATCTCAGCCGTAGATCTATTTTGAAACAAATATATGCCCTCCATTTTATATTACCATCACCATCCTTTTGTAGGATCCTTTCCGCAATCTTGCTTTCACCTTTTAATTTTAGGAATCTCTGTTTTCACACAATTCCTTCCCCTAACTTCCTTTCACCCTTTATTTTTCGCAAAATGGCGGATTGCAGATCGCGGGTTCACTAGTTTTCATGAGCGAGCTTCCTCCTTTTTCTTTCTGCAAAATAGAAGATTGCGGATCATGGGTTTCGCAATGTAGATTTTCCTATTCTACCATCCGAACTTCCTCCCTTTTACGCAAAATGGCAGATTTGGGATCACGGGTTTCAAAATGGGGATTTGCCAATTCTCGCATCTGAACTTCCTCTGTTTTCCTTCCGCCTCTTCCTTTCTGCCACTCTTTAGAACCATCGATTTCATGGAGACTCATCCATATCCATTGTTTTGATATCAAAGGTGGATTCCATCTTATATTGGTGGAACCATTATCTTCCTTACACGTTTCTCTTGTGGGATTCTTCTGGAGCGTTCGATCTTTTGCCACTCAGATCTCCACAATATATTCTCACCGAGACTTATCATTGAAGCTGATTTTTTTATACAAGGATTATTTCCAAGCTCATGCTTACATTTACTTGCATTTGACCCTCCCTTCTCTGACCATTTAGCCCAGACATGGTGCTAACAGGGACCATAACACTACTTTTACCTCTTCCTTTGTAAGTTCCAAATATAACTACCGACTTTGTTGGTCTTTAGTAAATATTAGAAAGAATGAAGACAATTTTGAAATATATGTTGTATTGGGTCTAAGAGGATCTTGTAATATTGTTTTTCAAGCGTGTAATTCCCTTTTCAACAATTTCTAGAAAGGGATTGGATTTAGCACACTTTTTTTATTGTCTCCTTTATGATGTCTATATTCACCCTATGTTTAGCATAGGGCCATTGCACAAAGATGATGGATGAAAAAGTGGTAATGGGATTATTAAGAACACACTTACATACAACAACAAGTGCATTTTTAAGAGTGTTTGGATGTTCATTTTACACTAGCATTGGGATCATTCATAACCTAAAAAAATGGTAATAGGATTATGAAGAACACACTCACATACAATCACATTTTGAAGAGTGTTTGGATGTTGATTTTACATTATCATTGGGCTCATTCGAAGCTGAAAAATGGTAATAGGATTATGAAGAACACAATAACATACAAGCACACATGCATTTTTAAGACTATTTGGATGTTCATTTTACATTAGCATTAGAGTCATTCCAGCCACCATACATACTTAGTGGTTTGGACACATTTGTTTTTAAAAAAATGTGCACATGTTATCACATGAATGTATTCTTATACATGCACACTATTGTCTATGAGTAAAAAAGTCCACAAATGATTTATTGTCTCTAAACTACTATTTAGGTTCTTAAATAGGAGGAGGCACATTATACTGAAGTGGAAAAATGCATTCAAGTGTGAGGAGCATGAGGAAGGTTTCCATTACTTCCATTCATTATTTTTTTGTTATGGTACAGTTTCTTTGTTAATCATTTATTTGAATTGATTTAATTTACATTTATTGCGTTCTATATATTACGAAATGAAATTTAAAATTTTTGATTATTTTTCATTGTACGTTGTATTTTATATTTTCATGAAGGTTGCATATGGATTCTACATATTAAGAAAGGGAATTTTTTTTTTTCATTGCATCTTGTATTTTATATTGTCATGGAGCTTGCACATGATCAAAGCATGAGTCCACCATCACCAACTCAAGAAATTCCTAATTACAACACCCAACAAATAAGTGTAGATGAAAACACCAACAAATGTAATGACATTGAAACACTAGTAGAAAATGAGAAATTAATGACTAAAACAATGACTAAAATCAGGCTATAAACGACTATTTTTGAGTCGGTGACTAATAGTAACAAATTTCCACTATCTTATAGCTAGTCATATTTCACTAGTCATTAATAGATTGACTTAGTAGTTATTGATTTAGTCATTTATTTAGTCACGGATTTAGTCATTGATTTAGTCACTGAGTTAGTAATTGATTTAGTCGCTGATTTAGTCATTGATTTATCACTGATTGCAACCATTAATGACCAAATATACAACTAAATAAACTACTAGATGTTAACATATTAATGACTAAGCTAAATATGACTAAGATACAGGAAATTAGCTACTAGTAGTCGTATATATGTGAATTTAGTCGTTTTTGTAGTCATAAATTTATGATAGGGAACGGAGGAATCGAACCACCAACCTGCTACCTATAATTAGGCATGTGCTCTACCATTGATCTAGCACCCTTTAAGAAGTTGTTATTGCTTGAAAATGATGATATTAAAACAAATTTATAATAGATATCAATCTACAAACTACATAATTATTACTATTACAACTTACTAGTAACTAGTATTTATGATAAACTAATTCCTGAGAGCTATGTACAATTTTCCGTGTAACTAAAGCTAATAAACATTTAAGCAATCACCAAGTGTCACCAACTGGCGGACTTTCAAAAATCACATCACTCGAATAGTTACATGAAGATTAGACAACTTATCAAATGATAGGATTCAACTTTCTTATATCAAATGACCAAATTTGCTGATGAAATAAATGGTCCGATATCATGTTTGTAATCAACAATATTTTTTAGCCATAAGCACAATACATCCATCATCCTGCCCTTGTATTCCGTTGATTTTGCTTTCCTTGTTAGCTATTTGTACATATTGACTTTTATAGTTTTCTTGAATAGACCATATAGGTGCTTTGTGGCTTCCTTGGAAGCTTAATGTAAAGGAAGGTAGTTAACAGTATTTCGGTAGGGAATCCATGCTTTAACCAATACATTTCCAAGTCTGCACAAATTAAAGTCTATGCTTTTGAAAATGAGATGAGCATAATCATAACAGATACAAGTTCCATCTATGGAATGTCTTAACAAAAGTCTATCTAAGGAACTACTCAAGAAAATAGTTTAATTTAGTTTAGATTCTCACAATATATTCATTTGAAAACATCGCTAAGGAAATTCATATTCAAAGTTGTAGGGAGAATTGACTGTTTGGAGTTCATGCCTGGCACAAATCTCTTAGATTAACACAATTCCCATATCCATGTCCATACTAGGCTAGTCCATAATGAGGTGAAGATCCATATTTATCTTCAGTCTCCAAGTTCATTACAACTTGGCGACTATAAATACACAGTCTTGAGGATGCTATTTTCTCCTTTTCTCATAATTTTGCTATGTGTTTGGATCACTTTTGTAACAAATAGCAGAGATGAAGATGTAGATGGACTGCCTATAAAATATCAAGGTATAGGCCTCAACCAATAGAAAAGAACCTAATCCTCTATTACTTTGTTAACAAATAGAAAGGAGGAAAATCTAGCTTGACTTCCAAACATATATTAAGTTACAGGCCTCAACCAATCAAAAGTACCTAATCCTCACTAATGCAAGAACAATTCAAAGCTCCAGCACCAATAGAGAAAATTCTTCAATAAGTAAGGAAATAGATTAGATTGTTTAATGGTTAAAAGGTTTTAATTTCAAATAGGCTGTAAAAAGACCAATTGCATAGAGCACATGCACAAAACATATAGACCCGAAATCTAACTGTGCAATTTTTCTGACAATGAACACCAAAGGCCATCTTTAGTAGAGAAGCTTCGTTTTTTAGTTTATAAGTTAATTCGCATTGTGGTCAAACTTGCAGGAAACAACACTACATCACATCAATATTAGTTCAATTCCCATGAATTCACATCAATGAGTACAACACAACATAGGAGGCCCCAAAATCACGGACAGACACAACTGAACTTCAATGTGGTAAAAAAACGTTTAAAATAAAATAAAAACAAGGATTTCGATTGGAGTCAGAAGGGCTATTAGCTGAATAAAGTCACTTAATAATAGAAAATAACTTACCAGGGTTCGATTCAATAGTACACCAAGCAATCCTGGTGTTAGCCTTGAGTCCTAATCTACAAAAAGAAGCAATGTGAACAATCAGAAATCGATTAAATTTTTAAATTTAATCAAAATCAAAGGGTTCTTCAATGGAAGAGGTATATTTCCACTGTTTTTTACTGTAAGATAAACTACTAGAACAATTAAAATTGCAATCCAGTACGCAATAAAGAAAATAATATGAACAAAACTAAAATTTCAGGGAAAAAGAAAACCATTACAACCTCGTAAAAAACAGAGAAAACCTCAAATATTTTTCTAAGATAATAAATCAAACAATATTATGTTAAAGGTTGGCACAAGACATTGTTAATACTAACATCCTAAGTATAAAGAGTAGGAATTGTCTTTCAAAGACCATGCAAACACTTATAGATGAATTTCTGAAAATAAAAATACTAATGTGTCAATAGTGGCTTGTGAGGTTAGTGAAAGCACGTATCTATATAACCCCCACGTGAAAGCAGGTATCTATATAACCCCCACCAGGGTTCATGCACTTCCAAGTGACAAGGTAATGATTGTGCTTGTTCTTGTGGATGTGCAGCAGGGAATGCAACATCAATTGGGGCCAGGTGGACAATTAAACACATGACTTAAAGTTACAATAAACCAAATCAATCTTAAGCAATCTCCTAATTTATAATATCCTAACATTTCAAATCATTTTAGGGTAGGTGAATGTTTGGGATAAGGGTAAATTTCATGGAAGTGCCAATCCCCCCTTGTTGTGGTAGCTTTAGCTGAATTGAAGGGAACTTGAATTATGTATTCAGTGGTCCACCCCTTGATAGTGCCTATACAGGAAGGCTGCTTGTGACACCATGCCTCTTTAGGCCAGTTGTAATGCTTCTCAAGTTACAAACTAATATAACTTACAAAATTGGGCTGAGATCAGCATTAATTCTTCGGCTCCATCTCAGCTATATTAATTTCACGTGGATATAGATTCAGATATCTTCTTGACCATTGACACAAACAATGAGGTTATGATGAAAATCATAATACATCTAAAATTGCAATCTTTGTCAATGTACAAGGGCAGAAATCAAAACCAACTACCTATAGATATGGGTTTCTTATCAAAATGCCCGACCGGGGCATTTGGCATGGCACCAATGTCATTGGTAGAAATTCAATCTGTGGAACTCAATTTGGAGTTGTAGCAATGCATTGGCACAGCAGGTGTAGGATTTTACTCAAGGGAAACTACTTATGGACATGGGTCCTTTTGGCACTTTACCAGGGTCATTGGTAGAAATTCAACCATAGAAACTCCATTTGGAGAAGTAGTGATACAAAGGGTCATTGGTAGAATATCGACCTATAGAACTCCATTTGGAGTTATGGCAATGCATAGGCACAATGGCTGTGGGGTTGTTAGAATTTTAACAGGGCATTCAGCAAGGTACGCACATCATTGGTAGAAATTCAATCCAGGAAGGTGTATGTGGTGTTGTCATGATGAAAAGGCACTGTGGTGGATGGAATTCAAGATAAACTACCTATAGATCTGAATATAGGTTAATTACCAAAATGCCAAACTAGGGCATTCACCAAGGTACCCACTACAATTGGGAGAAATTCCACCCAAGTAGATGTATGTAAAGTTGTCACAACGCAGACACCATAAGTATTGGATCTCAATCCCAACTACTTGTGGATATGAATATGGGTTCTTAACAAAACTGCTAGACCAAGGCACCAAGCAAGGTAACCATGCCAGTTTTTGAAATTCTAAACATGGAAATCTGTGTAGAATCACAACAATGCACAGAACAATCTGTATATATGTACACTAGTTTTGATGAAGAGAACAATTTTTAGAACTATAATCATCCACTGAAAATTGGATTTTTTCCATAAAGGGAGGCACCTCTGCTTCTGAAGAAATAGCTTTAGAGCAACCTTCACCATATAGTTCTGCAAAGTGTTCTTCATAATTGTTTTGATACCTATCATCAAATGGAGACCTTTGTAGACAATTCTCAACATGGTTTCCTGAAAGCATTCTACTACTCACAGTCTCGTTCTGATCACCATGAGAAAACAATTCTAGGTCGTTATTTAGAGCACATACTTCAAGTACATTTTGGTACTTGTTTCTATTCATCTTGGTCACAAATAATATGTTCTCTTCAATTTTTCTTCTTTGAATCCATGGAGACTATGGAAGATAAGAAATGGTACCACTGAACTTCACAATCCCTGATAGCTTGGGTATTTCTCCCAAAATACTGGACAATAAGTTTGACTTAAATCAAGACAAGCAAAACACAGTATAAGATGCAAAACACATTTTGGCTCAAATCAAGACAAGCTTGCATAGTATAAAATGCTAGATAGGGAGATGGAAGAGCCTAAGGAGGAGTGGAACAACATAGTTTCCAGGTATGAGATTCTTAGGAGGTAGAAATCAAACAACAATTCCTTCCCAATGTATCTCTTATAGTACTTTCTGGCTCTCTGAATCATACCGAGGCAGGTGATTGAATTTTTGTTGTTTGATGCAGACAGAGGATGATTAACAGAGATATCTATGCTTGAAGAGGAAGTCACTAATCGTGAGCAGTACATTCTTTATCTCTATCGAAATATTTTTTATCAATGCATAGTTGGATCATTTTCAACACAAAATTCAAGTAAGACATCACCAACACATGCAAATTATGAGGAGAAAAATATACCAAGTATGATTTCAAGGACTTTGTGCACACCAAGCAAGTTTCTCCCTCCACAACATTATGTTTCTACTTCCAACCAAGGTTCTCTGAATGCAAATATGTAGCTGCAGTCGAAGACAATGCATGCCTCATTGTTACAGAGATAAATTCCTATGGCTTGGGGTACCACAACAGATAGCTTAACTCCATAAATCAATCCCTTCCTATATGCAAGAGAAACCAAACAACTAACACTAAAGGATATCAATTCGTACCTTATTCCGGATGGTTGGTGTAGATCCCCGTTGAGCTTTCCAACTTCAGCTTGAATTGATCAATTGCTTCCTCAACATTCAATAAACAAGACAAGCATACTATATATAATTGTGTTAGCTCTACTCTGGCATATATAATCAATAACATATAAGCATTTGAAATCATCCATGAATAAAATATCCATTCAAACACACATTATTGGACAGGAAAAGATATTTCTATTGATATAAAATCAGATATTACAATGAATACAACCTCTGTCAGCACTTCTGCGAATCGCAGAAACCGAGTCCCCCACTTGGGCCTCCACCACTTCAATCCTCCATCTCTCGATAGAAAGCTCATAAGCAAAAGCCAAGCTTGGGAAGAACACAAAATTGCTCCAAGGGACAAAGGGGATGTAGACTCAAGCACAAGTTCTGGCAACAATGGACTATAGTTCTCTTGCTCTCAATTCCTCATATGCCTTCAATGTATCCAAAGGGTTCCTTATATAGCTCATCAATGGGGAAATGAAAGGTCGAATCCGAGTGATCTCAAGGCATAGGGAAGGCCAAGAGACAAGTGAGTTGGATCCACATCAAGGAAAACTCTAAAAGAATTTGGCCTTTTGCACACATCCCAATGTACGCGGTTTTATGGGTCAAACCCATGTATATACGCAATAAAGGATTTAAAAGTCATGTATGGAAATTTCAGTATGTTTTTAGGGATGGTCTAGGAAACATTAAAGGAACAAAAATGGTCCATGGGGTCTAAGGAGTCTGCATAGGGACAAGGGAGGCCATAAAAGTGTGATTTACCATGTGTGGTAAAATCAGCTATAACAAATGCCCCCTAATGTGTGAGGTCAAAAGGGTCATATGATGGCTGAAATACATTATAAGTCCATCCCAGAAATGAAGTGATGAAGAGCCCAGTGGAAGAACCGGCCACCCAATCAGCACTATACAATGATACAACTTTGCATATAACTGCGAATACATATAGAAGTCCCAGATACATAAGAGTACAATGTCCATGAATAGGCATGATACAATATGACATATGTGGTCATCACCATGTATAATATACATAGATCAAAATCTCCATGATGAAGGTATACAATGGATCAAGATTTCCATAATGGCTCAAAATGTCTAACATATACTGGAATCAAATCACAAGAGCTGAAATCTCGTGAACACTGGCACGATCAAGGAGGTAGCATATATGAGATGCCACCAATATGGAAGGTCTTTTACACACACCACTATGAGTACATGTCCTACTATATGAATAGAGGTGTCGAGGTCGAACACAGTAGTCCATCATCTGATTACTGGTCATTGATGTATACCGTTAACAGATACGAGATCACCCACCAATAATGAAAATGAGAATCAAGGTACTAGAGTGCAAACAAACAAGTGTGAATAAATGTGTTCAGGTTGAACACTTGAAAGAATCCATCGATCAAGGGACATTGATGTATTCCCAAAGAGCTGTCGATGGCAAGAGAACCTGCCACTGATGACTGTAAGTCTCAAGGCACTCAAATATGACTCTAGATTCCTATCCCAAAATAAATGATCTGAAGTTGATGGGATGAAATCCGCTGGAAGGAGGGAATTAAGGCATCCCCCATCATCCAACATGAGGTACTCAACAAAGCTGTATAATGTAGAAGGACTCGATGATAAAGTGCACGAACCAGTAACTTTACCGGGAATGGCTGACATGCAAAGTCAAGATAACTGAGGAATGTCCAACTCATGTTTCAACTTCCTTCGAACAAGATCATAACGGAAAATGGTGACTGAATTTAGGTAGCATAGACTCAATATGCAAAACTAGGACATCTATCTGACATAGGAGGCATTGACAGAGGCTCCATAGGGACTGGAAGCTTAACTAGTCAGTGGGGATAAACTCAGATAAACGATTACAGCTCCTAAATTCAAGCTATTAACCCAACCAATGGATGTGATATACAGTGCTCTGTTCGAAGGTGACACAACTCTACTACTACCAAAGATAACATCTTTCCTTGTCCGACTTTTTGGTTTTTAAAATTTTTTTTTGGACTTTTTCAAATATTTGAAAATATTGAAAAAGAATAAAATTGCTTTATAGTTACAGACTAGGAGGAGACAAGTGTCAAGGGGAAAACATACTAGTTCCAAGCAGCGGAACATACCTATTCTCAATGCAAAGACACACATGTAGGATAGCGACACTCATGGGAAAATCCCCTCCTGGTAAAAATAGGGAATCAAGCTGCAAAGGATATACAAAATGGCTCTGTGTGGCTAGACATGAGACAATCTCGGGCTATATGGTAGATACTAAAATTCAGGGAAGCCAACGTAAGGCTCAATAAGGAAATCAAAACTCATGGTAATGCAATTACAACTTGACACAAGGGAGTCCTGGGGGGAGAAGGCCAGCAAAAAGATCAAGAGGAGTATGAGGCTCCTACACAAAGACATGGCGATACTATACAAAGGAATCCCAAATCTAAGAGACAACTCACAACATGGGTAACAAATGCAAAGGGGAGATAACTAGGACACCCATGTATAGGAAAGGTCTACCATTCACATAATATCACTTCTAACAGTAGCATGAAGGTTCCATGATACCATGTAATGGGTTCGTACCTAAGGTTAAGATGGAACGGTCATAAGGTCATGCAAAATGCAAGCAGATGTGAAATCCTAACCTATATGCCAGTTGAGACATAATACCTGTGACATGCACGAACGGGTCAAAACCTCGGAGAGGTTTTTACAAAAACAGGACCCTACATGACAACCATATTAGTCCAAAACAACCCGAAATAGTCAATAAAGAATCAAAACTATAGGATATAGGGAGGAATGATTATGACAACTGCACCCAAAGGAAACAATGTGGTGAATGATGGAACATAAAAAGGAAAGTAAGGTGTAGACCCAACATTCACACATCCACTACCACCCGCATGAGGGTGACCACCAGTGTAAAGACTGAGCGAAAGGAATAAAAATCCTCCACAAATGGAGTAGAGGATGGAATATGGCCATTCACAAATCTATGAGCATGGTAAGGGGTTGTGATGCCCCCAAGTCTGACACCAGGGTCTGTACAAGGACCAAAGATGGGTGATAAGATACCAGGCATGCCGAAAATAAAAGGACCCAAACTCAAGAGAGCATAAATATACTCAAGTAACCATGATCGCAAAGGCTAACTAGAACACAAAGAGCACACTCCTAAGAAAATCTACAGGAAAAATACAAGCAAACCAAGGGGAGGATATGTGAGCTCCCGAATGCAGCAGGTATGTGTCGCCTAGGAGAAGCTTGAAACTCCCATACACTACAAGCAAAGGTACGTAACCAATTATAGTGGCCCTCAGCTTCAACGCATAAAGAGATTGTGCTGTCCGACCCCTACTTGGACAGGACACCTACAGAATAACCTCTGCAAAGTACCCTCTCGATAAAGCTAGGTAAGGCAACTAAGGTCACCTCAATATAATCAATACTCAGGCGGATAGTCACAGGTGGGATTGACTGTATGGGAAGGGTAGCAAAGCCCAAAACTCTCGAAAGAGCCCCCAGATACAAATACAATCATGGAAATATCTCCAGTTCTACTGAGTTATGACTAGGGGTCATCCCAATAAATAACTGCTCACACTACCTCGTGCTTAACTCCGTTTTAAGAGGAGGATCCTGAAAAACACTAATTATAACAAGTAATTTCACACTCTCACCTGGATAGACACATACATGTTGTTGTTATGGAGAGAAATTCCTATGGATTGGGGTACCACAATAGACAGCTTAACTCCAGAAATCAATCCCTTCCTATATGCAAGAGAAACCAAACAAATAACACTAAAGGATCTCGATTCGTACCTTATCCCACACAGTTGGTGTATGTCCCCATTGACCTTTCCAACTTCAACTTGAATTGATCAATTGCTTCCTCAATATTCAATAAACAAGACAAGCATACTATATATAATTGTGTTAGCTCTACTCTAGCATATATAATCAATAACATATAAGCATTTGAAATCATCCATGGATAAAATATTCATTCAAACACACATTATTGGACAGGAAAAGATATTTCTATTGATATAAAATCAGATATTACCATGAATACAACCTCTATCGGCACGTCTGCAAATCGCAAAAACCGAGTCTCCCACTTGGGCCTCCACCACTTCAATCCTCCATCTCTCGATAGCAATCTCATAATAAAAAGGTAAGCTTGGGAAGAACACACAAGTGCTCCAAGGGACAAAGGGGACGCAGACTCAAGCACAAGTTCCGGCAACAATGGACTATAGTTCTCTTGCTCTCAATTGCTCATATGCCTTTAATGTATCCGAAGGGTTCCTTATATAGCTCATCAATGGGCTGATGAAAGGTCGAATCCTAGCGATCTAAAGGCATAGGGAAGGCCATGAGACAAGTGAGTTGGATCCACTTCAAGGAAAACTCCAAAAGAATTTGGCCTTTTGCACACATCCCGATGTACGTGGTTTTAGGGGTCAAACCCACGTATATACATGAGAAAGGGTTTAAAAGTTGTGTATGGAAATTTTTGCATGTTTTTAGGGATGATCTAGGAAACATCAAAGGAACAAAAATGATCCATGGGGTCTAAGGAGTTTGCATAGGGATAGGGAAGGCCATAAAAATGTGATTCACCATGTGTGGTAAAATCAGCTATAACAGATGTGTTGATGTATATGTAACTTCGGAATGCATTCTTCTATGTATCTTATGTATTGTAACCTGATGTTTATTCCAAGATGTTTCTATTATGTATTTGAGTCATGTGGTCATGCCCCGATGTTTCGATCGGGAGGATTAATAATGTAATCAAGTCATATCAAGTCATTAGGTAAGTCCCCACAGTTTCGGGGCACTTGAGTTATTATACACTAATTAAGGTGTAGGCTCGAGTAGTAATTATTAGGTTGAGCCTACATGTGAAAAGGAAGTTCAAGTGATCGGATGAATATAAATAGAGAGTGAGAGTCTCTCTATTTATCACATTGTGAAACACATCATTCACTCTCTTAAGTGAGGCGCACTTGTGGAGGAGGAAATATACTGGGACTAGAAGGCCACTGCTGTTGGGAGATATCTTACTGTTTTGGTGCTGATTTTATCTTAGAGGAAGTTGCAGGGTTTTCTCCTTTATGTTTTCCCTGAGGAAAATATCTTTGTGTCTCTTGTCTCATGTGATGTGCGTATGTTTTATTGCTGTGCTTGTTATTCTCTCAGTGAAAAGATCCTACTAGTTCATAATGCTAGCTTAATGTGATGAAAAACTAACATGGTATCAGAGCTAACCTGAGAAGAAGACATTGTACAGCTACATGAACTAGGGATTCCTAGTTTGTAGATATTCCTCCATATATTTTCAGCAAAAGTAAGGTGGAACAACTCTCCTCTTTAGGGCGCATCTTTCTGTCGAAGCAGAATTTGATTCCGAGCATTTTCAGTCTTCGATGCGGAAATTAGGGCTTTCTACAGAAGATCAATTTTTGAGTGAGACCAGCATAGGGTTATTCTCCTCATTAAAACCAAAGTTTAGAGACCTGGATCAAGAAATTTGGTTGGGTAAAACTCCAGGAAAGTCAAACCCTAGTTTGACCCTGAGCTAGGAGAAACCCTAAATACTAAAACTGCTAAGTTTTAGTATAGTTGCTATATTCTGAGATTGGATAAGTCTCAGAAGCTGAAAATTTCAGGGGATGAATATAAAATCCTAATTAAGCTTGTGTCCAAAAATCAGACTCAGATTCGCTGTACTCCAGGATATATGATCTCTCCAAGTTAGGGTTCCAGCCTCTTTCAGAATTCATCCCTGAACAGGACATCTGGGGAGATCTGCAATATATTGAGCTACAGAGGTCCAAATGGAATTCCTGAAGATGTTATAGAAATGGAATGGACTTTAATTTTGGTGGTCCAAATATCAGACTTATAAGATGAACCAATGACACGTGGAATTCCGTACAACTTCGCTGTTCTGAACAGTCTTGTAACAGGTCACCTTCGGAAAATGATCATAAATCCCAAATGGTGAAACTAATTCCGATGAAACTTGCAGTGTTGGATCAGGGACATTTTAGGTTACCACAGTGAAAAAGTTCAGACATAGAGCAGAAGTAATTTCAGAGATATCATAGAAACAGTAACATGCATTTCTGCAGAAGAAATTAGAAAATTAGGGCTTCCTGTTCTGGGAGCTTCCCTCCACTGTTTTCAGAAAAGGAGTACATTGGATAGCTCCATTTGAAGAGATATATCTGTTTATCCAATCATATCTGAAAGATCCCAAGTTTTTAAAATTAGTTTTTCTATGACAAACCCTAGATCAGCGAACTCCGGGACAAGGACGGACACCTCAAATCGATAAGATCTAATCCTTTGCTATTTCCATTTGAGGTTCTCATTTCAATATGATATATCACATCAGCTTGGTGACAAGATTGGGGAAGTTCAAAAC
>LPNX010965298.1:803345-837223 GCA_001517045.1 Pseudotsuga menziesii | reverse complement strand
GAGGCTTGTACAAATTGAAGGGATATCCAGAACAAGCCTTGATCCATGACACAGTAGAGCCAAATGAGCTTTGGCATTACAGAGCACTACCTTTTGCAAATAAAGCTGTTGAAGGTCTTCCAGAATTTCAAGCTATTTGAAGGGAAGAAAAAAATCAGAATATGACTTAAAGAAACCAGTTGAAGAATGTGAAGATCTAGAATGCAGAGACCATGCAGTCATAAGAGTCTCTCAAATCAAAGAACAACTTGAAGCGATAAAAAGAAAAAGTGAAGAATGCAAAAGTGGTGATGGCCACCTTGAATGGCCTCCCAGGATCGTGGAATTCATTCATGTGAGGAATGTTTGCTATAAGGAAGTGATTACTTTCAATAGAATCTAGAAAGAGAACTCACAAGAAGAAGAAGCTCAAGAAGAGAAGGTGGGAGCAACTGAAGATCAAGCTCTTTCCATCCAAAGAATATCCCTCAAGCAATGAGGAATATGAAGAACTCAACTCTTGAAGAACTTCTTATCCACCTTAGCTTTTGGATAAGAAACGATGCTATTATGAATGAAGAAGACGATGAAGCTGAAGGCTCAATAAGGAGTCTACCCTCGAAACAAATAAAGATAAGTATTCAATTGTCATTTCATTATATTATTTTGTTATGCATTTGTTTATATTCAGTTACTGTATCATGCATGATAGGATGTTTGCATTAATGACAGAATACTACTAATATGCATGTGATGGGTAAGTAGCTCATGGGGCTATACAAATTCTCCATTGCTACTTATCTAGAATGAAACCTCTTTGCTGACATATTGGATTAGTGCACAATCTCAATGTTGTCCTCGAAGAGATGGAAGGCATCTAGAAAGTTTCAATGAGATATGGATGAATGTTGTATTGGCTAAAGTAGTTGCATGATCATATATTTATGCATAAGTGTTTGCCAATATAAATATTCCTTATGAAATGTTTCTAACCATACAATTGCATTTGACTTGTAGGAAAGATCGCATACATAATCTCCTACAAGAAAAGAAGAATGAAGACTTTTTCCAAAGAACAAGTGACGACAGTTCAAAGACAAAGAATAATATGACGAGTGCAGTGACATCATTGATGCAGAACCTTCCAGCCACCAAGAAGAAAGGGAAGATCAGTTCAAGAAGAATGATGTCTGGGCGTAGTATCGAGACCTAAAGAGAAGTTCATAGTTCCATCATGCAGTAGATGGAAACATCATGGGATACAAAGCAAGATTCATAGCATGAGGCTTCTCATGAAGAGAAGGCATAGTCTACAAAGAAACATTTACAGCTAATAGAAGTGAAGTCACATGACATGCATAATCATGTGTGCAAATGAAAGAAGGCCTTGTACGAGTTCAGAAGACACCCATGAGATAACACATACATGATGAGCTTGATGAATATCTTAACCTTTGCTACAAGGTTTATAGAGGATGACAAGCTCACAGATGGGTGCAAGATGAAATTTTGAAGAAGTTCAAGATAGAGGATCTTAGTATCCAGTGATCCTAGATGGATACTACCTGTCACTCCAGTATAGAATGTTTCATTGCATAGAGTACGGAGAACAGAGGGAGTATGATGCTCCGCTTCAGAGGGAGTGATTGTAGAAGATCCTGAGGTTTGACATGGTACGACAGGATGGGCAGATTACTGATGATTCTAGGCTTTACTGAGAGTAAAGCGGATTCCAACCTTTGATCCAAGGTTGAAGGTGGAAGACCAGTGATGCTCCTTTTATGCGTCGATGCACTACTGTTCTAGGTATGGAGGTGTGGCAGAGTACAGATGGGATCTTCCTTGGATAAGGGAAGTATGCAGTAGAGATCCTGAAGAGGTTTGGGATGATGGACTGCAAGGCGATGACCACACCTATGGCATCGAATCTGAAGCTATTGAGTGATGCTTCGTCAGATTCGGTTGATGCTACGATGTATCGTCAAATGATTGGGTCATTGATGTACCTGACAAACATGAGACCAGACATTTTCTTTGCTGTGAACACCTTGAGCCAGTACTTGATAGATCCGAGGAGTGTTCACTTGACAGCTGCAAAGCATATTCTGAGGTACCTGAATGGTACAATTGATTATGGGCTCAAGTACAATGCGAATCAGAAGATTAACCTGGAAGGTTATGTTGATTCAGATTGGGTAGGCAGTTCCATCGACAGGAAGAGTACTTTAGGATGTTGCTTCAGTACGGGATCAGGTGTGATCTCTTGGTTTAGCAGGAAGCAATCCTGTGTGGCACTGAGTACAGCTGAAGCAGAGTATGTCGCAGCTTGTTCAGCTAGTTGTGAGGCAGTATGGCTGCGGAAGCTACTATCTGATATATTTGATCTCTAGTTGGATGCTACTTGTATACATTGTGACAACCAGAGTTGTGTGAAGTTGTCAGAGAATCCAGTGTTCCATGACAAGTCGAAGCATATCGAGATCAAGTATCACTATATCAGGGATATGGTGCAGAGAGGAGCAGTGAAGCTCCTGTATGTTGTGATGGAGGAACAGATAGTTGATGTATTGACGAAGCCATTGGCTAGGTTGAAGTTCGAGTACTTTAGAGAGAGACTTGGTGTTCTCTAGATCGAGGTTCCCTCCAAGAGAAAGTGATGAGACCCATAGCCATTCTGACATGGTGAGAGGATTGGTTCCTTCCATGGTCAGATGTAAGGGCTGAGCCATTTTGTCATGGTGAGAGGATTTGGTTCCTTCCATGTCAGATATGAGTGCTAGAGATCCAAATCCATTCTGACGAGTAGGTCAGATATAAGGGCTGAGCCATTCTATCATGGTGAGAGGATTTGGTTCCTTCCATGTCAGATATGAGTGCTGACTGCCATTCTGGGAATGGAGGCACCTGGTCAGTTACCAGGAACACTCAGTCCGAGACTGAGAGAGCCATTCTGATGAGTAGGTCGGATGTAAGGGCTGAGCCATTCTGTCATGATGATAGGGTTGCTCCCTTTCATGTCAGATATGAGTGCTGGCCATTTTGTCGAGCAGGACAGATGTAAGAGCAATTGCCATTCTAGGAATGGAGGCACCTGGTCAGTTACCAGGAACACTCAGTGTAAGAACTGAGTAGCCATTTTGATGTGATAGAGGGATGTGTTCCCACTTGATCAGATGTAAGGGCTGAACCATTCTGTTCATGGCTAAAGGATTAAGTTCCTTCCATGTCAGATGTGAGTGTTGGCCATTCCGATGAGCAGGTCAGATGTAAGGGAAACTGCCATTCTCTAGGAGAATGGAGGCGCCTGGTCAGTTACCAGGTAGCTCAGTCGAGGAGGACCGGGGGCCATTCTGATATGATTGCTGGGATGTGTTCCCTTCATGATCAGATATGAGTTCATGCCCTTCCATCATTGTGAGCAGGATGTGTTCCCTCCTGGATGGATGTAAGTGCTGAGCCTTGTCACAGATGATAGTAGGTGTGTCCTATCATGCTGGTGACTGTAAGTGCTGTGCCATTTCACAGATGATAGTAGGTGTGTCCTATTATGCTGGTGACTGTAAGTGCAGTGCCTTTTCACAGATGGTAGTAGGTGTGTCCTACCATGCTGGTGATTGTAAGTGCAGATCCTTTTCACAGATGGTAGTAGGTGTGTCCTACCATGCTGGTGATTGTAAGTGCAGATCCTTTTCACAGATGGTAGTAGGTGTGTCCTACCATGTTGGTGATTGTAAGTGCAGAGCCTTTTCACAGATGGTGGTAGGTGTGTCCTACCATGCTGGTGATTGTAAGTGCTGAGCCTTTCCACAGATGGTAGTAGGTGTGTCCTACCATGCTCGTGGATGTGAGCGCTA
This sequence comes from Pseudotsuga menziesii, assembly GCA_001517045.1. Classification (NCBI taxonomy): domain Eukaryota; kingdom Viridiplantae; phylum Streptophyta; class Pinopsida; order Pinales; family Pinaceae; genus Pseudotsuga; species Pseudotsuga menziesii. Next base: position 833,390 of record LPNX010965298.1, on the reverse strand, counting down.
TGCCTTTCCATAGATGATAGTAGGTGTGTCCTATCATGCTGGTGGTTGTAAGTGCTGATCCATTTCACATATGATAGTAGGTGTGTCCTATCATGCTGGTGAATGTGAGTGCTGGGCCTTTCTGATGGGATTGTAGTTTACTACATGATCAGATGTGAGTGCTGGGCATGCCTTTCTGACGAGCAGGTCAGATGTAAGTGCTGGGCGAAGACCTACATGAGGGTAAGCCTACAACCAGCATGAAAAAGGGTTGGCTCTGTAGAACTTCCTATGACGAGAAGAATCATGAGATAGCACCAGTGTTGATCCAGATTGAGTGATGATCCAGATCCAGTAATGATGATCCAGAAGTGATGATCCAGACCGAGAGATGATCCAGATCCAGATCCATATCAAGTGATGATCCAGATCCAGTCCAGTGATGATGATCCAGATCCAGTGATGATGTTCGATGATGATCTAGATCGAGAGATGGTCCAGATCCAACGATGATGATCTAGATCGAGAGATGATCCAGATCCAGTGATGATGATCCAGATCGAGAGATGATCCAGATCCAGTGATGATGATCCAGATCGAGAGATGATCCAGATCCAAAGATGACTTGAAGACAAAGATGAATTGAAGACGAATAGGACTTGAAGACGAGATGATCCAGTTGATACAGAGAAGAAGACCAGTGCTGAAAATTGTGTCGAAAGAATACCTTCCTAGTTAAGAGGGAGTGTTGATGTATATGTAACTTCGGAATGTATTCTTCTATGTATCTTATGTATTGTAACCCAATGTTTATTTAGGGATGTTTCTATTGTGTATTTGAGTCATGTGGTCATGCCCCAATGTTCCGATCGGGAGGATTAATAATGCAATCAAGTCATATCAAGTCATTAGGTAAGTCCCCATAGTTTCGGGGCACTTGAGTTATTATACACTAATTAAGGTGTAGGCTCGAGTAGTAATTATTAGGTTGAGCCTACGTGTGAAAAGGCAATTCAAGTGAATGGATGAATATAAATAGAGAGTGAGAGTCTCTCTATTTATCACATTGTGAAACACATCATTCACTCTCTTAAGTGAGGTGCACTTGTGGAGGAGGAAATATACTTGGACTAGAAGGCCACTGTTGTTGGGAGATCTCTTACTGTTTTGGTGCTGATTTTATCTTAGAGGAAGTTGCGGGGTTTTCTCCTTTATGGTTTCCCTGAGGAAAATATCTTTGTGTCTCTTGTCTCTTGTGATGTGCTTATGTTTTATTGTTGTGCTTGTTATTCTCTTAGTGAAAAGATCCTAAGTTCATAATGCTAGCTTAATGTGATGAAAAACTAACAAGATGCCCCCTAATGTGTGAGGTCAGAGGGGTCATACAATGGTCAAAATACATTATAGTTCCATCCCAGAAATGAAGTGATGAAGAGGCCAGTGGAAGAACCAGCCACCCAATCAGCACTATACAAAGATACAACTTTGCATATAACTACAAATACATATAGCAGTCCCGTATACATAAGAGTACAATGGCCAAGAATAGGCATGATACAATATGACATATGTGGTCATCACCATGTAAAATATACATAGATCAGAATCTCCATGATGAAGATATACAGTTGATCAACATCTCCATAATGGCTGGAAATGTCTGACATATACTGAAATCAAGTCACGAGAGCTGAAATCTCATGAACATTGGCACGAGCAAGGAGGTAGCATATATGCGATGCCACCAATCTGGAAGGTCTTCTACACACACCACTATGAGTACATGTCCTACTATTTGAATAGAGGTGTCGAGGTCGAACATAGTAGTCCATCGTCTGATTACCGGTGATTGATGTATACCGTTAACAGACGCGAGATCACCCACCAATAATGAAAATGGGAATCAAGGTACTAGAGTGCAAACTAACAAGTGTGAATAAATGTGTTGAGGTTGAACACTTGAGAGAATCCATCGATTAGGGGACATTGATGTATTCCCAAATAACTGTCGATGGAGAGAGAACCTGCCACTGATGACTACAAGTCTCAAGGCACTCAAATATAAATCTAGATTCCTATCCCAGAATCAATTATCTAAATTCGATGGGATGAAATCCACTGGAAGGAGGGCATTAAGGAATCCCCCATCATCCAACACGAGGTACTTAACAGAGCTGTATAATGTGGAAGGATTCAATCATAAAGTGCACAACCAGTAACTGTACGGGGAATGGCCGATATGCAAAGTCAATATAACTGAGGAATGACCGACTCAGGTTTCAACTTCCTTCGAATAAGAGAATAACGATGAATGGTGACTAAATGTAGGTAGCACAGACTCGATATGCAAAACTGGGACATCTCTACAAAAAGAAGGCATCGATAGAGGCTCCATAGGGACTGGAATCTTCACCAGTCGGTGGGGATAAACTTGGATAAATGAGTACAGCTCCTAAAGTCAAAATATTAAACCAACTAGTGGATGTGATATCCAGTGCTCTGTTCGAAGGAAAGACGACTCGACTACAGCCAAAGATAACATCTTTCCTTGTCTGGATTTTTGGTTTTTAATTTTTTTTTTTTGGACTTTTCCAAATATTTGAAAAGCTTGAAAAAGAATAAAATCGTTTTTCAGTTACAGACTGGGAGGATACGAGTGTCAAGGAGCAAACAAACTAGTTCCAAGCAGTGGAACATACCTATGCTCAATGCAAGGACACACGTGTAGGATAGTGACACTTGGGGGAAAATCCCCTCCCTGTAAAAATAGGGAATCAAGCTGCAAAGGATATATAAAATGGCTCTGCGTGGCTAGACATGAAACAATCTCGAGCTATATGTCTGATACTCAAAGTCAGGGAATCTGGTATAAGGCTCAATGAGGTAGGAAAAACTCATGATAATGCAATTACAACTTGACAAATACAAGGGAGTCCCGGGGAAATGGCTAGCATAAAGTTCAAGAGGAGTATGAATCTCTTTCTCAAGGACATGACGGTGTTGTAAAGGAAAGTATCATATGGCTAGGGTTTAAGAGGCCATCAACATACTGGGGTTCAAAGGTGGATGTATAATGTTCAACAAGCATATATAAGCAAGATTTAGAGATAAGAAAGGTCCACACCTGATTAAATGAAGGCTGGTCCAAGATTTCTCTAGCCCTTCTCCTTCTCCTCTTGTTCCTCTCGCTCCAAGAGACCTACAAAACAAATTATACCTTCCTCAAACCATTATGACCACATATAAAGAAATGATAATAAAATAAACATGAAACAATTATATGATTAACTTCATCATATGATCATAAATAGAGTGTCAATCACACATTGAACAATAATTTGGGAAGAATAAGGACATCACATCCTTATTAATATTGAAAACAAGTACAAATATACCTTCTCTTCAAGTTCGGCACCTCACAAAACCTTGATCTAGTTCTGTTGCTTCTCTTTTCCAAGAAACTCAGCCTCCAAGCTCTGCAACACAAGGAGAATGCTTCTAGGGAAAATGTGTGGGCAAAGAGAGCTCCAAATCCTCCAGCATAACAATGCAAAGATTCAAGTCTCCTCTCATGGACCTCCCTACCTCTATTTATATGCTTAATGAAGAGTTAGGGTCGAAGACAAAGTAGTTACAATTGAAGGATTCAGTTGCATAACTACCCAAACTACCAAAAATTCAAAATTCATATTTTTTTGACATTTTTAAGAGGCGTATGAAGGTTGCAAAGAAAACACTTGCGTACATGAGGAGTACACGTGGGTTGCAATGCAGAAAAATTGCGTACGTGACTATTACAATAGCAACTCGCATATGTACACGGGTTTCCTTAAGGGAAAGTCACATATAGATAAAAACCTCATTTTTAGGGTATTTTTGGGCATTTTTCAGAGTTTGGTGTCTTCTAGTAAGTTTTAGCTAACAGAAATATATTTCTAACGGTGTGGAGATGAGGTCAAATGGAGTTACAAAATGCAAGATATGGGTCCTCCAAGTTAGTTGTTTTTTCAGTGACATTCAATGACTTTTCATGAAGTGTCGTCATGGAAGTGTCGACATGCGATGAAAATATAGGAAAGTGGTCACATGTAGAGATGTGTCATTTTGAGCTATAACAAATGCCCCCTAATGTATGAGGTTAGAGGGGAATACGATAGCCAAAATACATTATAAAGGAAACAACTAAGTATGGAGAGAGCAAAGAATCCAAGATCGAAAGGCTCGAACAAAGGTACTTGAAAGAGAGATAAATGTCAGAAAAAACTGATCTCTGGGACATACAAATCCATATACAAAACATCGCCATAAAGATACAGGTAGATCCAAGATATGTATAACTGATGAAACTATCATGGTCGCTCAATATGCAAAAAGGCGCCATATCAAATCTAAAGGAGTCACGGCCACAAATGAACAAGGTGAATCCATGCTCAACAATCGATCATAGCCAAAAAAATACAAGGTGGATCTACGTCTCAACAAAATGTCATATAAAATGTAAGAAGGCCTTGCACAACTTGGGCAATAGCAAAATGACGATGCTATTGTCGGCCCAAGGTCTTCAATCCAAACCTCCCAAAAAAGGTACGAATTCTAACCATGCAAATAAAGGGAGTTGAAGTCGAACATGGAGGAAACCGTTTGATTACCGGTCAATAATGAGAACCATTAACAAACATGAGGGAAACCACCATTAACGAAAATGGTCCCCAAGGTACCTAGTACATTCTAACAAGTGCGAATACAAAAAATTGAAGTTGAACACTTGAAGAATCCATCGAGTATGAGACATTAAGGTATTCCCACTACCCAATAGTGAGGGAAATTGCCACTGATGAATGCAATCCCCAAGGAACTGTCATAAAACTCTAAGTCTCATTCCCAGATCAAGATGTGTTGTAGTCGATAGGAAGAGATCCATTGGAAGGAAGGAATTAAGGCACCCTTCATCATCTAACATGAGGTAAGTCAAAGACTAATTGGATCTGGAATTGGTACTGAATTTCACGACAAGGACTGTCGAAGACATGATGTAATGAACTGATACCAAGGAATGACTGACACAAAAGGTCAAGGCAACTGCAGAATAGCCGACAAAGGTTTAATCCTTGAATAATGAGCAGAACACAAAAGTGACTTAGGCAGCTTTTGACATAAAAAGGACCAACGAAACAAATCTACAATGTAGGAGACATTGACAGATTCCCCATATAATTGGAAAAGAGACCAAATGGAGGAGTAAGAAACTCTAAAATTGGGATAAGGTCAAAATACTAGGACCCAACTATTGGTAGACTCAAAACTGGTTCTTTTTTCAAGGAAACAAGACTTGCTTCCATGACGTAAAAAACATGTGAATGAACTTCCCTTCCCCTCTTTCTTGTAAAGGTTTAACGAGTCCAAGAAAGAAAAGTCGGGACCATCTTCATTTTTGGCAAGCTCGAAGAAAAGAATGAATAATGCATGATAAAGCACTGATTCGTGGATTTTACGAGCCTGAACTAGTACATGCTCGACGATGTTTTCATAGTTTAGAGAGTCTGAAAACTCCAAAGAAGACTCCAGGGGGGTGCTTTTTCATCCAATTTAGTCTCCTGATCTCGAAAAAGTATAAAACAAACAACAAAAGAACTCTCTTAGCTTTCAAAGAAGTAAGGTGCACCTTTTTCGTATTTAGTCAAAAAGGTCCAAAAAGGGTTAAATTACCACCTACCCAACGCTCCTTCAAAAGCAACATATACCCTAAGTTTTATGAGTGTGAAGGAAGGCAAGATCACTTGGAAAGATCCATTTGATTACGAAAAATGGTGCTTACAATAGTAAACTCGATGCTTTGTTCTTTAGGGTTTAATGAGCATGACAAAGACATAAAGTACACTCAAAATCTTTTTCATGTTTTGGTCGAGAGCACAAAAAAGAGAAAACTAAGCTCATATCGGGGGTTCCTTTTCCGTAAGTTTAGTCCCTCAGGTTTGGAAAAGAGATAAACCTATGCGTGAGAATACTCTTCCCAATTCTGAAGAAAAGAGAGTGTTCCTTTCTTGTATTATTCCACATGGTCCGAGAAAGTGATAACCTACCACCAATGTGGATTCCCATTCACATATTCTTAACAAGCCTGAATGGACAAGTTTACTCGGCAGTCAAGTCTATTTTGAGGAGTTAGACCTAGGCCTAAAGAACCTCAATATATTTCCCGTGAAGTTTTAACGAGTCCGAAAAAGTCAACCCGTGACCTCCTTACTGTTTTTAACGAGCTTGAAGGAGAGTAGAAAGAATGCTCTAAATGCAAGGAGACGAGTATCAGAGGCAAGTGAAACTATTTCCAAGTGCAAGGAACAAACCTATGCATAATGCAAGGAACATGAGCAATATAAAGACACTTGGGGAAGGTCTCCTCAAGGTAAAGGGTGTCAAGTTGCAAAGTAAAATTGATATAAGGCTTAGCGACGACGAGAACAAATATGAGGGCTTATACAACAAGCTAAAAGCATGGAAGCTAGCACCAGGCTCATAAGCACGAGCAAGATACATGCAAATGCAGTCACAGCTTGAACAATAAGGCAAGGCTAGTAAACAGTTGTGAATCCAACTCAAAATCATGTATCCAAGAAACAACAACATCATAATCATATTCAAAATAAAATATCTCATGCAAGTCACTTTGGCAGAAACACATGTGGCTTTGCTATCTTCTACAAAAGATGTAGTCAATGCATAATCAAAGAAAGAGGACTCTATATTGCCAATATCTAATGGTTTATAATCAATAGGATCAACCTCAGAAGGAGAGCAAAAAATCAACAAGGGAGATAGAGTCTGCAGGAACAAACTCAGTATCACGGGAGTTGAAAAATTCATAAGAAAAATCAAACTCATCAGGATCACTAACTTGCTGATCAAAGGGAGAGTCAAAAGACTCAACAAGACCAATATAAGAAGAAAGGTCAGGCTTATTAGGCAAGTCAGGGTTAGACTTAGTCACAACTAAACCAACATCCAAAATAAGGTCAAACTATATCAAAGACTCTAGGAAGACTTCATCCGAAGGAAGGAGATCATCTGAGATAGGACACATGTCTAAACTTTCAAATGGATTGATAGAGTGGAGATTAGGCCCCACAGTCTGTATAGGATGACTCACCTGGTCAACTGCTTGGACCAAATCCCGAGAAGGTAAGCATGAAAATAGAGGCTGCTTCTTAGTAGCAATTGAACGCAAAGGACATGAGGCCACATAGTTGACCTGTGGCAGGGTAGTGTCTATAGAAACACTAGGAATTAATAAAGGAAAGACCTGGTATCTAGTTGGGTTAGGAGATGGATCAAGAAAACCCAATTGAGAAATAGTGACAATTTCTTCGCCATGATTAAAGTACATCACACGAAAGAATTTTGACACCATAGCTTGCATGGCATAGACATAATCATGTCCAAGGAGCATATTGAAGTCCAAGGGGTCTTCTATCACCATGAAGTCAACTAAGACAATATTCCCACCCAAAGTAACAGGTGTTTGAGTAAGAATCCCCAAGGCTATACTAGTTCTTCTATCAAATGCTAGTAACTGACTAGCAGTCAACACAAGGCTGGAAGATCCCATGCATCACCAAGCACCAGCAGAAAAAATACTAACTGAGGCTCCTTCATCAACAATAGAATGAGCAATCGTATATGATTAAACTTTGACCTTTATCTGGAAAGGTGCATCAGAAGGAAGGCATGGCTCAACCAGGCTATCCCAATCAAAGGAAGCAATCTAAGAGCTTGGTGGGGGTTGATCCAAAGTGAGTTCAGTTCCCCCTTGTTCAGTAAGTTCTAAACTGGCAGTGAAGAAAATGTGACTAGCAGACACTTCACTCTCCAAAGGAAGAGTGGGATTGATCGATAATGGAATCAATTCAACCGCTTCAAGAAAGTCACTCTCCAAAGGGAGAGTGGGATTGACCAAAGATGAATTTGGTTCAATCACATTGGGATCACTCTCCGAAAGAAGAGTGGGATTGACCAAATCTGAAATTGGTTCGACCACTTGATCAACCAAAGGTTGAGTAGGTTGTTGAGAAACTATAGGTTATTCAAAAGAAGGAAATTCTTGAGTCTTGGACCACACTCTTCACACCTCCAAAATAGCAGGGCACTGGTGAGTAAGATGATCTCCCTCGCATAACTTATAAGGGAACTTAAGTTTGCACTTCGAACAACCAGTTTTCTCAACAGTGTCAACATGACTAGCAGTGGTTGATTGTTTTCTCTCAGCATGATCTACAGAGGATGAGAGTTTTCCCCCATCATGAACTACAGGGGTTGGGTGACTGGGTCCATCCTAACTAAGAGAGGCTGGTTGTTGAGAGACTTCAAAATGTTCAAAAATGGGATGACCATGAAACCAAACTCTTTGCACCTCCACGATAGAAGGGCATTTATAAGTAAGGTGGTCTCCCTCACAAAGCTTACAAGGAAACTTGGGCTTGTGTTTTGAATGGGTAGTCTTTTCAACAGTGTCAACATGGCTCACAGTGGTTGATAGATTGTCTTCAGTATGAACCATAAAGGCTGAGAGATTTCCCCAAGCATTACTTGCAAAGGCTGAGAGATTGGGTCCAACATGACCTACAGAGGTTCGAAGGGCACCACCAACATGAACAACAGAGGCTGAATGGTTAGGATCAATCTGCTTTGTAGCAGTTGAGTGTGTGTCCCCAGCATGAACAACAGAGGCTGGGTGGATGGATCCAACATGAATTACAGAGGCTGGATGGGGAGGTTCAAATTGAACAACAAATATTGAACGGGTGCCTTCAGCATGACCTAGAGAGGTTGAGTGACTGGATCCAATGTGACCTCGAAAGGTTGGAAGGATCCCACCATCATGATCAACAGATGTTGGATGATGAAGATCAACTTGACTTGCAGAGGTTGAGTGCTTAGATCCAACATGACCTGTAGAGGTTGGATAGGTTCCCCCAGCATGAACTGCAGAGGCTGGGTGGTGAGGTTCAACTTGACTTACAGAGGTTGAATAGGTTCCCCCTTGCTTATGTGCCTTCTTCCTATTCCTCCTTCTTTTACTCCTTTAAAACTGCCAGTTACTAGTATCAGTACTTTCACCGCATGAGGTAGAAGGAGGAGGAGAATCAACTACATGTGAAGGGGAAGCAGTTTTTTGATGCCCCTGATATAAGGAGATTACTTGAGAAGCACCAGGATAATTCAAGATAGTTGGAGTGGAAAACAACCACACCGGTAGCCCTAGGGTGAATCGAGGTAGATTCAGAGTGGCCATCAAGGGAACACCAACATTCCCAGTGAGAGGAATAGTAGAAGGAGTTCCCGACATGGGTATCTCTTGGTTGGTGTTCAAAGGGGTGTTAGAAATAGTTTCAAATAAGGAGACAAAGTATGAGGTTGGAAGGAAACCAAAATTACAAATCACACACCTGAAGGTACACTAAGTACAGACAAACCACACAACACTCACTAAAAAATTCCTAAAGCCAAACAGACAAACAGGTATAACATATGATTCCAGAAGAAATATGATAGACAGTTGCTTGGCGTCCTCATAGATGTTCTTAGGCACAAGTGGAGGAATCACCCACCACCCTCCCACCCCTTCTACCGAGGTTACCTTCCAAGCCCGTCCAAGGTCAACCAGAAATATCCTTCCGGTGTACCTGTGTATGAACCCTAGATGTCAAAGAGACTAAAGGCTACCTTAACTATATTGATAGTCTGGGGGGACAGTCACAAGCCTGGTACGTACACATGGGTAGGGTAGCAAAGCCTGAAACCCTGTCTAAGACAGAATCCCCAGATGCAAAAAAATCTTGGTCTACACTTTGGGAAGGAATCATAGGGTTATCTCCTTAGTCCAAGCCTCCATGCGACCTCGTGCTTAACTCCCGTTTGAGAGGAGCTTCCTAGATACAATCAACATAGAAAAGGGTTTACCTAGTGATTGGCCAAATATGTCTGAGATTTAAATACTTGTGGAGAGTTAAAAATCCATAGTCCACAAGTCTAGCCTCAGCTATTTGGTGTATAACCCTATAAAATAAAACTTACTAATAATTTTTAAATGATATCGTTTATTTTAAGGGTTTTTCTTAGTTAGAGGGTAAATGGCGTGAAACTTATGTGGTGTTTTGACTCAAAGTTGAAACAAAATGACTAAGAAAAGAGAAATGAAATGCAAAAAGAAAAAATTATTCTCTTTTTCTTTTTCAAATAGAAACTTGAAAGCCACAAAAGAACAAATTCTTTTTATTTTTTTTATTTTTTTAAAAACAATGATATGCCATGCAATCTAGACTAAAAACCTAATCTACATGCATATAAAGCAAACATGTGATTTTTATTTCTTGTTCTTTTATAAATGCAAAAGAAAAATAGCCTATCAACTAATGCAAGCAACTAATGTAAGCAAAGCAAATAGACAACCACTCTACACCCCACAAACAAACCCTAGGTTTCCGTAAAGTTGGATATCAACCTCTCTTGAAAGGAAGGCTTACAAAGGTAAACAAGCCAACAAATTTGGCATGAAGAGACTGAGCAATGAAAATGACATAAACAAAGGTCAAGAAGTCCCAAGTATCAATCTAAACCTACAAACAGAGGTTGCTCAGTACCTTGTCCAACAAGGTCAAGCCAAAGAAGGAGGTGGGGGGGAAGCAACAAAAACAAGTATATGTTCTTTTTATTTTTCTTTTATAAATGCAAAAGAAAAACTACCTACAAACAAAAGCATGCATATAACAAGAACCAAGCAAAAAGAACTCTACTATACAACCACCAAACAAACTCTAGAATGAACTAAAGTCAATATTTACCCTACTTGGAAGGAAATCTTGCATAAGAGACATGTCAACTACTTTGGAATGGTGAATTTAACCAACAAAAGAAGAAGGAAACAAACACCAACAAGCTTCTGAACTCAAAAAAATATCACTAACAGAGGCTGACCAGAAACATAAGCCAAAAACCATGCCAAGCAAAGGAGGTGGGAGCAAAGAGCAAAGAACAAACCCTAATGCTATAAAAATGCTTACCACATAGATAAAGAAAAACCAAAAGGGATGACACTAACTCCCTATATTCATGCACTTGTATAGGACCCCAAAAGACCTAACAACAACCTTCAAACAGAAGAAAAAACCACAAAAGAGGAAAAACCATTGTTTAAAGGGGCATACGCGAGTTTCACTATTGACAAGTCGTGTGTCATACGTGGGTAAACAGTGCAACAAGTCACGTGTACAAGCACATGAGGGTTGTATTACTGACAATTCATGTATCATATGCAGGTTTATAGTCTAGAAAGTCACGTGTACCAAACCAGACATGCGACTGTTCAGTCTCCAACTCGTGTATGGGTGGAAAAAATCCACAAAAAGGTCAAAACCTACCTTAGGAAGGCAGGGAAAGTCTGATATCAGAATTAAAATGTGTTTCGAAGTGGTAAGAAAGACCTAAAACTTCACAAAAAGCTAAAAGAAAGACAAATAAACCCCAAACAGACAAGGCTATGCCCAACGGACTCGCTAGTTCTATTGTAAAGGAAAGTATCCTATGCCCAGGGTTTAAGAGGCCATCAACATACTGGGGTGGAAAGGTGGATGTATAATGTTCAGCAAGCATATATAAGCAAGATTTGGAGATAAGAAAGGTCCACACCTGATTAACTGAAGGCTGGGCCAAGCTTTCTCTAGCCCTTCTCCTGATCCTCTTATTCCTCTCACTCCAAGAGACCTGCAAAACAAATTATACCTTCCTCAAACCATTATGACCACATATAAAGAAATGATAATCAAATAAACATGAAACAATGATATGATTAACATCATCATATGATCATAAATAGAGATTCAATCACACATTGAACAATAATTTGGGAAGAAGAAGGACATCACATCCTTATTAATCTTGAAAACAAGTACAAATATACCTTCTCTTCAAGTTCGGCACCTCACAAAACCTTGATCTGGTTTTGCTACTTCTCTTCTCCAAGGAACTCAGCCTCCAAGCTCTGCAACACAAGGAGAATTCTTCTAAGGCAAAGGTGTGGGAAACGAGAGCTCCAAATCCTCTAGCATAGCAATGAAAAGATTCAAGTCTCCTCTCATGGACCTCTCTACCTCTATTTATATGCTTAATGAAGAGTTAGGTTCGAAGACAAAGTAGTTACAATTGAAGGAGTCAGTTGCATAACTACCCAAACTACCCAAACTACCCAAAATTCAAAATTTGTATTTTTTTGACATTTTTAAGAGGCGTACGTAGGTTGCAGAGACAACAGTCATGTACATGAGGAGTACACGTGGGTTTCAATGCAGAAAAATAATGTATTTAAGGTGTACATGACCATTATATATAGCAACTCGCGTACGTACGCGGGTTTCCTTAAGGGAAAGTCGCGTACACATCAAATACTCATTTTTAGGGTATTTCTGGGCATTTTCAGAATTTGGTGTCTGTTGGAAAGTTTTAGCTAACAAAAATATATTTCCAACGGTGTAGAGATGAGGTCAAATGGATTTATAGATCTCAATGTATGGGTCCTCCAAGTTAGGTGCTTTTTCAGTGACATTCAATGACTTTTCATGAAGTGTCGTCATGGAAGTGTTGACATGCGACGAAAACATAGGAAAGTGGTCACAAGCAAAGATGTGTCATTTTGAGCTATAACAGGTGGGACTAAAAGGGACTCCAAAACCTAAGAGAGGACTCACAGCATGGGTACCAAATGTAAAAGGGAGCTAACTAGCATACCCATGTATGGGAAAGCTCTACCATTCACATAATATCACTTCTAACAGCAGGATGAAGGTTCTGCGATACCATGGAATGGGTTCGTACCTAAGGTTAAAATGAAACGGTCATAAGGTCATGCAAAATGCAAATGGATGTGAAATCCTAACCTATATGCAAGTTTAGACATGATACCTGTGATAGGCATGAACGGGTCGAAACCTCAGAGAGAGTGTACAAAACTTGACCCTACATGACAACCATATTAGTCCAAAACAACCCAAAATAGTCAATAAAGAATCCAAGCTATAGGATATAGGGAGGAATGATCATGAAAAATGCACCCAAAGGAAGCAATGTGGTGAACGATGGGACATAAAAAGGAAAGTAAGGTGTAGACCCAACGTTCATGCATCCACTACCACCCTCATGAGGGTGACCATCGGTGTAAAGACCGAGCAAAGGGAATAAAAATCCTCCACAAATGGAGTAGAGGATGGAATATGACCATTCACAATTCTATGAGCATGGTAAGGGGTTGTGATTCCCCCAAGTCTGACACCAGGGTCTATAGTAGGACTAAGGATGGGTGATAGGATACCAGGCATGCCGAAAATAAAAGGACTCAAACTCAAGAGAGCATAAATATACTCAAATAAATACGATCCCAAAGGCAAACTAGCGCACAAAGAGCACACTCCTAAGAAAATATATAGCCAAAATACAGGCAAACCAAGGGGAGGATATGTGAGATCCTGAATGCAGCAGGTATGTCTCGCTAAGGAGAGGCTTGATTCTTCCATACACTACAAGTGGAGGTACGTAACCAATTATAGTGGCCCTCAGTTTCAACGCATAAAGCGACTGTGTTGTCCGACCCCTACCTGGCTAGGACACCCATAGAATAACCCTTGAAAAGTACCCCCTCCATAACCTAGGTAAGGAAACTAAGGTCACCTAAATATAATCAATGCTCAGGCGGAAAGTCACAGGCGGGATCAACCGTATGGGCAGGGTAGCAAAACTCGAAACTCTTAAAAGAGCCCTCAAATACGATTACAATCCTGGAAATATCTTCGGTGCTACTCAGTTATGACTAGGGGTCATCCCAATCAATAACCGCTCACATTGCCTCGTGCTTAACTCCCTTGTAAGAGGAGGATCCTGAGAAACACTAATTATACCAAGGAATTTCACACTCTCACCTGGACAGACACATACATGTTTCATTTAGTCGTTTGAGAGAATTTACTCACAATGAACTATTCCAAGACCCTAAAACTTAGTCTTGTTGGTGCACCCTATAAAAGACAAGAGTGTAATTCATTTTATTATGCGTTGATTTTAATTGGTTGTAATTACTCAAAGGGAAATGGTCATGTAACTAATGAAGTTATGACTCAGCAGTGAAGTAAATATGCACACCATAACAAACAATGTTAAGTGCAATCTTTGTCAAATGAAAAATAGGGTATGCCACTACATGAGATGCATATATATATATTCCTTTTCGAATGTCAATCCAATCCTTCCTATATGAAAGCCTAAAAAAAACTCTCATCCAAGCAATCCAATGCAAGTACCTCCTCAAATCCATATCTAAGCTGCAACTAAGAGTGCAACTACTTTTTATTTTTCAATATAAAAGAATGAAAAATGCAATAAAATTCATCTAAAACTCTCAGTCTCTATAGCAAGTATAAAACACAAGCCCAGGAAGACACCGAGACAAAAAAGAGTAATGCACTAATGGAAAAACAAAAAGGATAAATGACTAAAACTACTTTCAAAGAAAAATCAATGAAAAGGTGGTCTCTGGTCACAAAAGAAGCATCCAACAGACAACATCAGACCCAAGGAAGACCCAACCACACTCACAACCCACCCAGCAACTTCCCACAACATCAAACTCACCAAAAAGGAGGATGTACGCGACTGTTTAAAGAACAACTACATATATACGCAACTTTTTGCCAAAAGGCTGCATGTATACGCAGATTTTGGCCAAAAACCTTTGTGTATACGCAAATTTTGGCCAAAAATTGGCGTATGTACGCAATTTTTGGCCAAAAACCTACATATATAGAGAAGGCAGTGGTAAAAAGCAGACCAAGGGTCAAACCAATAAAGGGGAGTGTCAATGGATGAACATACTATAAAATGCAACACAGAAATAGGGAGAAATAGAGAGCGAGTCAAGAATATCAAGCCCATTGTGCCGACAAACCCCCCAAAAAAACAAGGAACATCCCCAGCAGAGTCACCAATTCTTTTACAGAGAGAAATTCCTATGGTTTGGGGTACCACAACAGACATCTTAACTCCAGAAATAAATCCCTTCCTATATGTAAGAGAAACCAAACAACTAACAATAAAGCATCTCGATTCGTACCTTATTCTGGATGGTTGGTGTAGATCCCCATTGAGCTTTCCAACTTCAGCTTGAATTGATGAATTGCTTCCTCTACATTCAATAAACAAGACAAGCATACTATATATAATTGTGTTAGCTCTACTCTAGCATATATAATTAATAACATATAAGCATTTGAAATCATCCATGGATAAAATATTCATTCAAACACACATTATCGGACATGAGAATATATTTCTATTGATACAAAATCATATATTACAATGAATACAACCTCTGTCGGCACGTCTACGAATCGGAGAGACCGAGTCCCCCACTTGGGCCTCCACCACTTCAATCCCCCATCTCTTGATAGCAAGCTCATAAGAAAAAGGTAAGATTGGGAAGAACACAAAAGTGCTCCAAGGGACAAAGGGGACGCAGACTCAAGCACAAGTTTCGGCAAAAATGGACTATAGTTCTCTTGCTCTCAATTCCTCATATGCCTTCAATGTATCCAAAGGGTTCCTTATATAGCTCATCAATGGGGTAATGAAAGGTTGAATCCAAGCGATCTCAAGTTATAGGGAAGGCTAGGAGACAAGTGATTCAGATCCACATCAAGGAAAAATCCAAAAGAATTTGGCCTTTTGCACACATCCCGATGTACGCGGTTTTAGAGGTCAAACCCGCATATATACGTAATAAAGGATTTAGAAGTCGTGTATGGCAATTTCAGCATGTTTTTAGGGATGGTCTAGGAAACATCAAAGGAACAAAAATGTTCCATGGGGTCTAAGGAGTCTGCATAGGGACAGGGAAGGCCATAAAAGTGTCATTTACGATGTGTGGTAAAATCAGCTATAACACTCATTATTGAGTACACCATTAACCATGGATGGAAGAATTTAGAGTCCCCATTCTCAATCTACTTCTAGGGAGCAGGTATAAGCAACACACTTGGGGATAAGCTTCTTAAATAGTTTCCTTTCCTATTACACACCTATCTTTTTAATTAGCTTGATTATCTGGGTATTAAAGTGTACAAACAAAACCCAACAGTCATTTATTTGTTACATGTAATATAGGGACTCTAGAGTCATCTAATTAAGTCTTGTGAATATTGAATCCTTATCTTTGTTGATATGATCTTAAATTGTATAGGATTTCTTATTAACAACGAAGGGGCTTGAAGGTTAGTGTTGCAACAAAAGTTTCAAAATTTTAGAGTTCAAGGATACTTAAAGTGAAGTGCTCCTTTTCCCGTAAACACAAATCTCTCATAGACATTAATAGAAGTTAGAGCCCCAACTGTTTCTTCACAAAAGTGTTTGGGAGCACTTTTCGAGCTTACTCAATATGCCCAGTAATTTCAGATCTGAAAATTATAAAAAATCATTGACTGAGAGCATCTCCGTGTTAAAAAATCTTGCGAAAACTCAATTTACCACGAAACACTTTCTAGGTTATTTTGGGGTTTTCTACTTGAATTCCAATAATGAAGTGGAAATGAAAACCAAATATGGAAGCCTAAAACCTTAGGTGGTCCCATCTGATATTTCTCTTTAGCTCTCCACAAAGAGAGAGAGACAATAATTGCTCTGGTGATTGACCAACAATGGCTTCCCAATTTTCCATAGAGTGGATAGTTATTGAAGAATTAAATTGCTGAAGCCGAATGCTAATAGTTTCACTTTCATTCAAAATGATAATCCAAGAATATAAATATTTTAGGGGCGAATTTTAGCCCAATGGGTTATTTTTCCATGTTTTTCTCCCAAAAAAGATTCGCCATTTTGTATTTTTTGAATACCTGTTTCGCCCAAATTTGATGTGGTAAAATTTTTCCACCCTAAAAATCGCCAAGTTATTATATAAATGATATAAAATCCTTGGAAATTAAAATATTTTTTTTAAAATATCTCCAATCATTTTATAGTTGTAATTTTAAGATTTGGTAATAATCGCCAACATTTATACACTTTTAAATAAGTACGGTTCCTTAAAATCATCCCTGGTTTCTTCTTATATTTTGAACTTCCAACAAGTTATAATTGTTAGATTTTTACCTTGTTTAAATCAAATAGCCTTTTTCACAGCACTAGGACACAGAGAGTCAGTAGCTATAGTAGCAGTAGAAATAAGTGTATTTAATGCAGATCTATATAGCAACAGTTTGCCTAGATTCTTGTGCACATTAAACTGTGATGGAGGCACAGTTGTGTCAGAGAGGAGGGCACATGCATGCTTTCAGCATGCATATGCCAATATTAGTTTATTTTGAGTTTTTCTACATTCACTTAAACTTAGTTCATTGATGTTCCAGATTTATCAAATTCCAGTTTCTAGTTCAGTTCTGGTTCAATTCAGTACAACTTCAGTTTACTTCTTTTCTTAAAATGAGTTCCATTTCTTACTTAAAAGTTAAAATTCTAAGTGCTTTGCATGAGAACAGGGCTAGCTATGGTGCATCTATCTAGGAGTATAGTTATTTCCATGAGAGTGTACTAACCTAGGTATTCTCACATGTAGTCTAGGCACATCTATCGAGGCCAGAATTAGGGTGGTAGGGTTAGGGTTTCTTAACAAATTTAGAGCAAACTGATTTAGGTTTTGTGATTGTAAACCGTAGCTGTATTTCCTATTTTATAAAGAAGATACAGGGCACACTGAGATGGTTAGCAAGTTTATATTTTTGAGCCATAGCATTAGAGTTATCTGTTTTCCAGATACAATAAGACAATGATGCAGGCTTGAGAGCTATGTTTAATATGTATTTTATGTGAGTGTTTCCACCAGCATCTATATGTAGATTCTAGTATTAAATTATAACTACTGAAGCTTGAATCACAATTTTTATTCAGTCTTTAACAACATTGACCATGGAATCATTGTTTTAAGTTTTATTGTTTTAGATAAACTTCATGTGTGATTTCTTAAATTTATATTATTTTTACACATTTAAAACTTCATATGTGATGGACCCCGACATGACTCCACACCCTGCTTTCCAAAATTGGAAACCTTCTCCTCATCCCCTCCCACAATAATGAGGCCTGCCAACTTAGTTTACTGCCAAATTGAAATCAATTAATCATATATTAGCATATGTTCAGCCATTAACTAATCCAGTGTGGATCCTCTCCAAATGTTTAGGTAGTTTTTCAAAAACAAGTTGTGTAGCCCATCTGGTAAGCAATAGAAACCCCTGTATCTTTCATATTATGTAATTAGATATGATGTAATTTTTCTTGTATGAGAAAATAGTTGCCTACAAGGAAACAAAACAATATTCGGTGCAGATTTTTCAACAAGAAATCCATCTGTGGTGGCCAACCACAGCATCAAATGACAAAATAACCCCATCCCACTACTTCTTATTCATTTGGGAACATTGACATATAGTTTTAGTTGAAGCAATAGAAAGCAATAAAAAATGTTATCTCTATTGCGCAAATGCCAAATTCAAATATCCACGTTCAGAATTTCAGATTTTTTAACTTTTCTACTCCAACATTAACATCGTGTCAAACCAAACAGTCACATTGGAATTCATTAATTAATTTTTGTCTAAATCTATACTTTTACATAGGTGAGTATGTTTAAAAATTTCCATATACCATCCCATACACAAGCATATTTAAAAAAAATCATTTCACTAAGTTCAAACATATATGAAAAAACATATAGTATCCCACTTGGACCCAACTAATGTTCAATATCCCTATGTTACATAATACGGACTAAGATTGGCATATCAAGTACTTTGGACATAACAAGTTCTCCTTTATTGGGCACTTTTTCAACAAAAGCATCATCCGATGCTGATACTACTTATCAAATCATTACCTTTCCATATTACTTTTTTGCTTGTACCTTAAGACACAACCAGCATCATAAAAGAAGCCCTAATAACATGTTCACAACAATCCATAAGTATTTAGGTATGTTAGTCCTTTTGTCATAAACAAGTAATTTTGGGTACAATCTCAAAATGATCTCATCCATAATTTAAATGTATATGATGTGGTGCCACTGTGTGTGAAGAAAAAACTGTGATTTCCTATTAAGGTGTAATTTGTGACGAAGTACCTTGACAGGAGCTGTAAAATTGGTACTTTTCCAGCTAGATGTAAAGTAAAATGGATTATTGCTCGAGTAACATGCATGTGGTATACATCAGAATGTGGTATACATCATATGGGACAAACTGTTTGAGTTGAAAAGAAGTATTTTGAAAAGGCTTAGAAACAAGCCTCTTCAACAGAATGTATTTTTGTTATCTATTAATAAAATTAAGGCTTTTTTCACTGGAAAAAGAGAGTTCACACATTTAAATTCCACACAAATAAAAAGAAACCCTTCCACATTTTAGATAAAACTATAGCCTAGCATGAATCAACTAAATTTATGCTCAGGAATCAAAGAAAATTGACATGGGAATTACAACATGGAAGTCTTTTGTCACAGATACATTTTCTTGCATTTCATGTATGACAAGGTATCCTTTTTCCACCAAAAAATATCATTTCAGGTATGAAAAGGTAGCCTTTTTCCACCAAAAAATATCATTTCAGGTATGACAATGGAGCTACAAGGTTCCCTTTTTCAATTTAAAAACCTTCTTAATTTGCTACTGTAATTACTAATTTCTGTATTTTTACATCTAATTAGCAAGCTTGGTTCATTAAGTTGCATTCAGTTTTGTGCCCAAACTCAATGATTTTTTGCATTGATTTCCATTCATTTTTCAGCCATTAAATCATCTATTAGCTCGCTGGTTTTTCAGCCATTAAATCACCAGTTTTGCATTGATTTCCGTGCATTTCTCAGCTATGAAATCATCTATTAGCTCACCGAATTTTCATAGATTTTTAGGACAATAATTTGTATTTAAGTATAAAGAATTATTGGTCTTTTTGTTTGATTATTAGTTGACCTCTAAAGTCACTAGGATTTTCCCCAGTGTTTAGCAAGCACTAACCCAAAGAGAAGGAGATAGTATCATAATACTTTGTGATAGTGCATTGTTTCCAATGGCCTTGGAACCAGACGGTTTCAAGTGTTAACATAAAGTTTTAAATAGTTTTTGATCTTGTTTTAGAACTCCACATTTTTTAATATTCTTTTTATGTCCCCTCAATCTATGGGGCAACACTTCCATCTGTCCCTAAGGGCCAAAAAACATCCACCCTATCCCAGAAGCTTCCATCACATAGATTATTTATACTGACAAAGTAAGAAATTTAAGTAGTAGAAAACCTATTCCTTCATCTTATCTTGAAAAGTGGATGGTAGCATGTTGGGAAAAACTAGCAGAAACAATTCCATGAATGGAACTATGATGAAGACTGCAAATGGTACAAGCCTAAAAATATCTCTTGTTGTTCTAGTTAGATGATGCCTCTCTCTCCGTGAAAGATTCTTTCCACTTGCAAGCTTCAGTAAAAGTCTGAAAGATATTGCAATGTCATCCCAAAGAAGTTTATTTCCAATCCGATAATGTTGCACTGCTTCCAATAAATCATGTTTCCACTAATGAAGTTTCCTGGCCCAATCTTCCCTTCTTGTGATACAGATCAGAAAAGCAGTCAGCTATGAACAAGTTTACACCAAAGATTTATGTGAGTGTGCAGTAAAAAACAAAGATTGAGGTAACCTCAAAAGTCTAATACAAACACACCGGGATAACTTTATTGAATGGTTGACATTACCAAATTTCTAAACCTTTGCAAATTAGCAAAAATTTCCAAGACATTAGCAAATTTTCTATAATGTACTAAAATGGACTATATTTGCCACAACTTAAATAGAAAAACAGTATATTAACATTTGTTCTAGATTATTTAGGTACGGACATGTTTCTTATTTCATAAGACAGAAAAAATTGCCATCTAAACTAAAAACTTATGTAAAATAGTTTCATTTCCTAGGGTTTTCCTTGATGAGAGACTGCCATGAAACACAAGAATAGAAAATCCTCTAAATTATTCTATTTAATTTCTTCCCCCAATTTCCATCACTAAATATGTGATTGATCAGTTGTATTTTAAAGCTAAAAGAAGTCAAATTCCATTCAAGTGATAAAAACTGTCTGCTCATAGATGCCACCACTTTTAGTGCAGATCCAATTCCAAGCATTGTAGCCCAAATTTTTTTTACGAAGGCCTCATCTTTCTTGAGAAATTCCTACACTTGTTTTTCCTTAGCTTTTACTAAGCTCAACCCTTCTACTGCCTGGTCACATTATTCTGGTGAGGCTTCAATTTTTCTTTGCTTTGAAACTTTCTCTTCATTGTCATCCTCTTCATCCTCAGTAGTGTGTTGTTTTGCTGCTACAGTGGAAGAAGTCTTGGTGAAGTGAGATATCAATCTGACTTCTTTAAATGAGACTCCCTATCCCCTAAGAACGAGCAAAGAAGCATCTCTTGGAAGCAACATGTCTGAGTGTTTTAGCCATTGTTTCATGGACACATCTAAGATAATGTTTCATTTCTAACAGTTCTCTCCATCCCTAACTTTATCAGCTTTTTGGAAGGGGTGATCAGCAGGTAACTGTAAGAGTGACCCCAATATAGATCACTATGCTAAACTCAGAATGTGGGTTTCATCTAAAGAGCAATGTGAGAATCCACAGAGAGAAAAATGAGCTCTCTTCGATGATTGCAGGACTTTTTTTGTAACAATTAGCTGAAGAATTGATATTTTCCTAAAGGCCATTTGTCAATAACGGTATCTGGCAAATCAAAGAACTAGTGTGGAGTGATGATCCAGAAACAAGATCTTTGCTACTCTATCACGTTAACATTGCATAAAGAGCATGAATGAAGCTCACAAATCCATAAGAAGAGAACCAAATAGCATAGACAATACGCACATAAAGACAACAAGTTGATAACGGAGTTCATCTAGGATGGACTACGTCTCCGGGCCTGCTTCTCAATAGGAGGGCCGAACTATAATCTCAGCATAAGGAAAAATACATGGCAATGATACAATGATATGTTGGCGAAAATGGTCAAGAAGAGAACCGCTGCCCAAAACACAACCAGACTGCTTCTAGCAACTCCGAAGCCTGAAGACGGTGTAAAACGAGTATAAACACTCGTACCTTCCTCCTGCAGAGCTACGCAATCTCCCTTCTCTCCTTTAGCTACAAAGTCTCCACTCCAAAGCATGAGCGGCAAATGGAGAATAAGAGGGTTTATATAGCTTGAGAAGACCCCCTTCACATGTTTCTAATGAACTCTTAGTTACAACAAATTTGCCTAATTGGGCATATGGTTGAAAACCTCCAAGTTGGTTAGGCTCTTAAATTATGTAGTTGTGTTCTATTCTTAATATTCCAATTATTAAATATTCCAACCATATAGTTGGTTATAGTTTAAAAACAATACCAAGTATAGGTTGAAACTATATGCTATAAGTTTTCGAACCCACTTTAAAGCCATAACCAAAGTTTTATTTAACACGTGTTTAAATGGTGGGTGCATCCCATGTGGTGGCTATGTTCAATGGGAGGAGGGGAGCAGTGGTTGTAACCACCCTCCATTTGAATCATGTGTTAAAGAGTGGCCGCGTGGAATGGGCTGGTGCATACCATGTGAAATACATGTGTTAAGGCACGGGCTCCACATGCTACAGCGCCCAACGGAGCGTCCCCCAAGTGGCATGCTGCGTGAGCAGGCTGGTCGAAGCTCCCGATTCTATGCATTGGTGACATAAATCCATGGGTCGGGGCTTAGCTCCTGCCCTTTTTTTTCCTGTTCAAATGTAGGTTCAAATTTAAAACAATTGTTTCCCATTCCGAGACAAAACAATACGCGCTGGCCTATTGGGTAAGACGTTGTGCAACCAAACCGAAGGTCATAGGGTCGAACCCTGTGGAGGCACATTATTTTGCATCTAACCATTTTGGCCAATTCGGGCCTGCCACGTGGCAGGAACCGACTAGTCCAACTCATCGGCCAGCTCAACTGAGTCATCTGCCACATCGTCGAGCCGTATTTCCATGTCACCATCCGTATGCCCAGTTAGCAGTATGCTAGCTCGGATATGTATTGCCACGTGTCACCTTGTGATTGGTCCGTACTATATGAATTCCATGTGTCATCCTCTGAGTGGTGCCATGTGTCATCTTTTGGTTGGTCCATACACCTTCCATGCCATCTTGTCCGTACCGTACGGATGCCATGTGTCACCCTGTCAGTGGTGCCATGTCATCATGTTTGTATAGTATGGATTCATTAGAGGAATTTTGGGGTCTAAAATGGGCCTCCTAAGGAAAATAATAAAATAATAGTTAAAATAATAAAATAATAGTTAAAATAATAAAATAATATTGATTAATTTTGGAGGAAGAAAGAAAAAAACTACTTTTTGTGTTTGTATTTTCGACATATCTCATTGTGTTTTTACTCAAATTTCGATCGGGAGAGCTCGTTGGATGTGGAATTTGATTCCGCATCCAACGAGTACCCACACTGCATAATTTTGATGGACCCCTCTACCCCTAAAACAAGAAATACCTGAAAAAATATGATGATGACATCATCATCACATTTTTTTAGGTATTTCTTGTTTTTGGGGTAGTGGGGTCTGTCAAAAGTATGCAGTGTGGGTACTATTTGGATGTAGAATCAAATTCCACATCCAAGGAGCTCTCCCGATTGAAATTTGAGTAAAAACACAATGAGTTATGTTGAAAATACGAACAAAAAAAGTAGTTTTTTTTAATGACAAATATGTCAATTCAACCATCATGGTTGACTTATTTTATTGAAATTCTATTGGTTCTTGAATTCCAACTCAAAAAAAATTATTTTGGCACATTTTCTTATAAGGCCCATTTTAGACCCCAAATTTCCTCTAATGCCACGTGTCACCCTGTCAGTGGTGCCACGTGGCACCTCTTTTTGCCAATTTTTCTTGTTGACCTCATAGAACAGAACACGATAAGTTTCTCATACAGAGTCCATTTGAGGTGAAATGAATCTCGTTGGAATCGTCTCGATGAGCCCTTTGATCTGGTGCTAGTTTTGCTAAGATTGGAGGACTTTCAAAATTTTTCCTTCTTGGATCCTCCTGGATCATTCCTCCCCACTGAGAAGCTTTTGGCCTCCAAAAGCCTTTACTAATCAAAAGATAGGTGAGGGAATTGTTCCATCACTTTCTCCTTCTCAATCCACTTGGCTTTGCTTGGATGAGTGCCTCTAATGCCCACTCGAAGATAATCAACATCACCTCTGCGAGAAGTCCTTGTTCTTCTATCCAAGATGACATCTTTCGTTAGCTCATCCATGTATTCAGGAGCAAATTCCTCAACGGATGGAAATGAGACATTCTCCCTTTCATCCATGATCATGGGAGGCTCATAGAGTTTCAAGTTCTCCACATTCACCACTGAGTAGATCTACATGTATGGCGGTAGCTCTAAGCGAAAAGCATTTGTCCCAATCTTCTCCAAGATGGTGAAGGGACCATATCTAATAGGCTTGAGCTTCTTGCCTTCTCCTTTCATCCTCTCCTTGCTGATGTGAAGCCACACTTGATCTCCCACCTGAAACTGATGATCAACTCTATGCTTGTCATGGCGAGACTTGTACTGGGCTTGACTCTTCTCCAATTTCTCTTTCACTGCTTGATGTACCTATTGAACTCTCTGAATGAACCTGCGGGATTTTTCTTCATCCTTGGAAGTGCTTGAACCAACCTCTCTCCCATAAGTCAAGTCCAATGGAGTCTTTGGAATGTACCCAAAGCATGTCTCAAATGGTGAGATCTGAGTGGAAGAATGCATAGCCTTGTTGTAGGCATGGTACACATACTGGATCTGTTCATCTCTACCGCCGCACCATAACTGCCTCTGATGGGTCACATAAGTGCACAAGCTATAGGACTCAATTGAAGACTGCAGAAATCAAGCAAGCAAATGCCTTCCTCCTTTGTCTCGAGAAGTTGCCAAACTTGGACATGAAGATATTTTCCCAATGTATCCAATCACACTCTTTCAACTGACTCTACGAGCCACAAACCTCGAGCGGATCAAAGACTTGCATACTGTTGCAAATCACACTCTTTCAACTGACTCTACGAGCCATGAACCTCGAGCTACGCCACACGATATTCTGGAGGATAGTCTCAATAGAAGACAATATGTTTGCATGACAAGTGCATCAATAAAACCAAAGTCACACTCTTACTAACCAATCCCTTCACGTTTGTCCTTTGGGATGAGAGTGTAGATGGTCGCTACTTGCCTTCAAATGCAAATTGAAATGTTGCATCCTCAAACTGACTCTGCTTCTTTGTCTCCTACGTTGGATCAACTTTGGACATGATGGAGCCATGCTTGCTCTCTGAGCTGGAACTACAAGGTTGGAGCCTCTCCATGAGCTTCTCCAATGGAGACCCCCAATGGGGCCTCTCAGATGCTTGCTTCCTCTATGGGCTACATCTCTCCAAACAAGTGCTTAAATAGGAGAAGCTACTCTTGGTGGCATGATAAATGTGATTCTCCAAATTGGGATTAGTTACAAATTTGTTTGGATTTTAAGAACATAAACCAAAAATATGGTTCATGCCCACATGCCCATGGGTTTTCACATTTAGTTACTTCCCCATAATGACATTTACAAAATCCGACAATAATCCATTACATAACAAAATCCCTTTTTTAAATAGCATGTTGGTTTTTCAACCATAAACCAACTTGTTACAACTTATTTACAAATATGGCATGTTTGTTTTTGGTTACAACCATGCATTAACTTTATAACAACTAAAGGAATAAAATAAATGAGTAATATGTGAGTAATTTTTCCACTCACTTCAAATATTACATTTTACAATTTCTCATGAGTAAATGCATGAATGTCCTAAAACTCATTTCAAGCACAAATGCATGCATGCTAGTCATCATGCCACTTCATCATGCCATGTCACCATGCCACATCATCATGCCATGTCATCATACCACATCATCATGCCATTTAGCATGCCATGTCATCATGCCACATCATCATGCCATGTCAACATGCCACATCATCATGCCACATCATCATGACACATTATCATGCCATGTCATTATAATGCACTTTTTGAATACCACGTGGCAGCTTGAGGGAGTGCCACGTGACACTTCATCCAAATCCCTGTTGGGGCCAAACTTCAAAACGCAATATCTTTTGCATCCGGAGTCCGCTTGACACGCCGTTTTCACCGTTGGAATTGGCTTGATGATCTCTTCGACATGGTACTATTTTTTTTGCAGTATGATGATTTTGAAAATTGGCCTTTTAAGATCCTCCCAGATCAAGTGAAAATAACCAAAAACCTGTTGGCATGTCTGACTCTATCATTCCAATGCTGAGAAGTTAAGACTTAAGACACCCAACTAAATTATTTGAAAATACAATGGTTAAGAATTGAGACCTTTTGAACATGAAACGACCCATTCCAGACATCAAACCACTTCTGGATAATGCCTCTAAATACTATTAGATTCCTGTGAATAGCAGAAGCCTGTAAAAAAAATCATATGAGAAAGATTAGGAGATATGTGATAATCCATGCATCCAATTTGAGAGGGTACATATGTGATTATATAGGAAAATTTATATTATGGACATGAAATTTGAGAAAGTTTAAAAAGTTCACAATTTCGGCATCTCGGTCTCATTAATATGATAATGTATACAAGTGTAATGCATTACTTCAAAATTCAAATGCAATTCAACATGGCAAGCAAGATTCACATATAGAAGTTTACACTTCCTACAAAAGGTTGTCCTTGACTTTGGAGAAGCTATAACTCAATTTGGATAACAAGAGGTTATTTTGTGTAATATCATGGTGCTATGGACTCTGGAGTATGGGTGTCAAATATACACATTTTTTTAAGCACAGAGTAGAGGATGAACAATGAAGTATGAATAATCAAGATTTAAAAATAAGAGTGAAAAACCTTGATGAAGAATTGGAATTACCTTGTGAAGAAGACTCTGTTGTTGTGAGAAGAGGGCCATGGATAGAGGGTGGGTAAGGATATGAGGACACAGCAGTTTGAATCTCCTCCCCTGTCACCATCGCATCCACTTCAACACTCGCAGGCTACCTAGGTGAGAGACCACGTATTGGTCCTCCACCCATTCCACCAGATGAACTTCTGCAAATATCAACCAATCGCCATTAATTCACTTATACATACTTTAGGATTCAAATCTCAGCATAAAATTGAGAATAAACAAGAATATTAAAAGCAAATGCCTTAAATTTGAAAGAGTTCATAGTTTTAGAAAATCACGCGCAGAAGGGTAATGGTAAGTCCCGAGAAGGGTCTCAGTGATCGATGCTAATATGTCAGTGATGAATGGATGGACCCCTTATTCCACGCCCACACCTTCCTCTAATCCTCTTTCTACGATTTAACTCTCTTACAGGTGTAGTGATCGATCATCAAATTTAACATATTAAATAAATTTCATCCTAAATGATCTTTCTTATTCTTATATGAATTTGTACAGACCAAGAAGGCAGCCCAAAATAACTCCACTGTACAGTTATAATCCTGTAGCACGTTGCCATAAATTAGGTTCTTTGTTACTTAAATTTCTATTCAGCCTGTGGAAATAAAATGAAAAGTTGTTTCTGTTAAAAAGCTTACCTTAACTAGAAAAGTAGTTATGGCACCTTTGGATATGAATTTATTTCTCTTTTCAGGCATTACAGTTCTCAGAATGCAGACTAAGGATTCCCATTGATTATGATTGATGGAGTCCCCTATGAACATGAGTATCTTTCCCCTCAGCCTCTCCAACATGTCTGTATCATTCAACCTTCAAGGAAAGACAAGTGCTAATTTCAGAGGCATTTCATGAATATAGTGTTTAGAGAATTCGTAAATGTAAAAAGTAGTTTTGCATACCTAGGAATATTACAATCTCTAGGTTGCCATCTCCATTGTGTATATCCTGATTCTGGGCGCCCATTCCCTTCGCAGTCAAATGCGCCGCTCATATAAGGGCATTCTCCAGAAAGATAAAGAGGATATGCATCATTAGTAACCCATTTCCTGGAATATATATTACACTGGACTCGAGGGTTTTCTTTCTTTTTCACTATATATACTTTACCATAAGTACTGTCAACTACTGCACCAAATTCGGAGATGTTTTGATATTGATTTACCAGTCGAGATTCTTTCTCCACAACATGCTCTGGATAGTGACTCTCCAATTGTCCCTTCTTCGAAGCAAAATTCTCACCACTATGCTTCTGCTTTAAACTGTTACTATTTTGGTAACCATCACTATCTACACTAGGGGTATTTCCATGCAACCGAATTTCTGGAGAAATACTCTTTTTATCTCCATAACTTACTATTTCAGGAGAAGGAGATGGAGCCAAACTATCCACATCTTGGGAGTAACTCGAATGGAAGCTAAAAGTTCTCCTAATCTTGGGATTCTTTACTGTTTCTTGACCGTCACAAAAGAAAATAAATGACAAACAAGACTGAGCTTGCAGCTACAAGAAGATAAACAATCCTATTATTTGCAATCTGTTTCATACATGTATCTAGGTGACCCATGATATGTTTTCTGGGAATGCCAAAATCATTTATGGCAGCAAGATTCTTCTACAACAAACATGCATACAGTTTCAAAGTTTCATTTCTTCAACTTCTCTGCAAGTTCCAACTTCCCTTTGATGAAGACTGTACGTATAAACACATGCATAAAAATAGAAAAAGTGCATGACAGCTTCATCACAAGGTTGTAGAAATTCAGGCCTGCAGTAGATTAATTTCACTCACAGCAATTAACAATTGATCATGCAAATTATCAACAATGGAGACTGAATATGGAGCTGTAACACAAAATTATATTAACTGAGTGTACAATAGCCAACCCTGTAATAACATAGGCTTCTGAATATATAGAATACATGAGAAAATTGAATTCATAAGGAAGCATCCAAATCTAGCATAAAGCAGGCTTACCCAAAATAGGCAAATCCCCCATAGGTGTAAAAAGCTGATCCCAAATCTATCAAGGACCCCACGAATTAGCAAGGGCGCATGGGCAAGCTAAAGAGTGGTCAAATGGCAGCTCATACATGCTTTTGCATGGAGGAAAGAGTGGAGGATGAAAGGGGAATAAAACAGGTTCACCTCACCTAGTCTAGCTTTCCTTATGTGCTTTAAAAACTGGAAAAGCAGTCAACAAAGCATAAAAAGCAGAAGGGCGCCTAGGAGGCCAAGAATAAAGTATATTTGATTCCCAGGACTTTCCAAAGCGCTCCATGAGTCAATAATGGCAAGTTTGACCTCTATGGATAGGCAATTGACAACTTGCACATGGTGGGACTCATGGACTAGGCAAATAAGACAAAATAAATGAAATAATGTCTAAGTGGGTAAATACTATGGGTTGATTATTCTAACACCCCCCCTTAAGCCTGACTTTATGAGTAATAAATAAAAAATATAGGGCCTAGCAACAAGGCTTAGTCACCCTTTTACATACTGCAAGTCCATATGAACCAAGGAAAGAGGCAAAACCAACTTGGGAAAATCCTCCCTTAAACATGGACTGTAAAACAAAATTGTAGAATATTGTCTCCACTCATTCTTTGACAGCATGATCAGCAATCCCCAACAGTGATTTGAGATTGCTGAAGGTCTTCTCACAAAATGATTTTGTGAAGATGTCAGCTACTTGTTCTGAAGAAGAACAGAAGCGTAGGTGAATGGTGCCATCATGCACAAGCTCTCTGATGTAGTGCATGTGAATCTCAATGTGTCTGGTTCTCTACTTCTGAACTGGATCCTTGCAGATTCGAATGGTACTCTGGTTATCACAGTAGATGGTAGTTGAGTACTCAGGTTCGAAACCACATTCTCCAAGCAAACCCTGCAACCATAAACACTGAGTTGCTGCATTGACAACTCCTGTGTA
>LPNX010965298.1:753278-796577 GCA_001517045.1 Pseudotsuga menziesii | reverse complement strand
GGAGTAACAATAAAAAATGACTAACATAAATGACTAATTCATATTCTTCTAGCTAGTCATTTTTTATGCCGTGACTAAATTAGTCATTTATGTTAGTCATTTTTAAATCTATCACTTATTATCTAGTCATATTTGTTAATTGGTTAGTCATTTTTAAATCTATCACTTATTATCTAGTCATATTTGTTAATTGGTGACTAAATTAATCGTTAATTTTAGTCGTTTATAGTTCGGTCAATCAAAATTGCTCATATTTAGTAGTAAATCACTTGAAAAACTAGTAGTGACAAGAATTTTTAGTCACGTAGTAGCTAATTCCTCATTTTGTACTAGTGAAACATCAACAAACCTATTTGGTTCTTTTATAATCATGAGTACTCATGGATTTCCTTTTGTAAATCCCTTGAGACTAGTATACCTTCAATTTCCCATTGTCAAGGGAAATCATTTGATATATCCAAATATAAGGATAAAAATTATGAAAACTATAGAATTGGATTAGATAAAAATAGGGTGAGAGGTATACAGATTTCAAAACAAGAAGCCATGACCTTTTTTATTTACCCTGGGAATGGAAAACACCATGTTTTATCATAAATAATTGTTTTATAAAGGACTAGTGCATATATCAACCATTAATAGACAACTTGATGGATAAGTGTGTATTTTTAACAAGCCTACCTATAGTACTAAGGAGTTTCCATTATAGTTTCATGCAATATTGTGGATCAAGTTTAATTATATCTCCGTGCCAGTTACTTTAACATTGGTGTATTCCACAGATTGGTCATCGGTTAATTTAAGATTGATAAAATGGAAAGCACAACACATTTATAATGACTTTACCTCCTACAATAACACCTAACACTCATGCCCATTATAGCTAGATTTCATGGAAAGATTTGTAAGACCTTAACATATATTTCCACCTTGACCCATAGTTTATTGCAACATGACACCGTAAGTTTCTCTCTCTGTTTGAAATGTTGTAAATGATCCTTTGGCGGTTTAGTATTTATAGTTGATGCATTTGACGTTTTTGTCGATGGGTGTATTAACGGCAGACGTGATGGTCCAGCATGAACACTTGAGTTTGTGTTAATGGTGATTTTATTTTATCGCTTGTAGTCATGAAGGCGTGATGGGACTTTCAAGGTCGTTGGTCAATGTCGATCATGTGAGCAGTCAATGGTGTTATATCGATGGGTGTGATGTCGGTTGTCGAAGTGGTGATTCCCTGTCATACTTCTTTATGTATTTCGATCCTATTTTGCTTTTTGGATTTTCAGATTTTTATAGCTTTTGTTTAACCATTTTTTTTAGACTTGTTTAGTTTCTGTACCGTTTTAGTCGGGCACCATTAACAAGTTTCTGAAATACTATGCCTTGTAACATCCTTAGTCGGACTGATCTGTTGGCATGTATCTCTTCGACAACATAGGGTCCCGTCTATTCTTTATGTAGCTTTTTGGGTTTTCCTTTTACCCAACTATTGTATAGTAAGGCAAGGTCTCCTATCAACAGGTTTTTGTTTTTGATGTTTCAATCATGCCATGCCTTTTGTTATTGCTTCTGGATTTCCTGATGTTGTAACACAATCAATCAATTTTATTCAATCTTACTTAGCTACAGCAGTTGGTCCTTTATTCCTTTTTCGACATCGACATGTAAAATCTCTACGATAATAGGTGTCTGTTTCCGAAAGTGTAGTGGAACTACTGCTTCTTGTCCATAAACTAGTCGAAACAGTCTTTGGTCCGTTGAACACTTGTATGCTATTCTGTATGCCCATAGTACTGTAGGTATATTTTCATTCTAGTTGTTTTTGTCTATGTTACATATTTTTGTTAATCCTTTTGTTAATATTTTGTTAAATTCTTCAATTGCTCCATTCGACTGAGGGTGGTAAGCTATACTCTGACGGTGGTCGATTTGGAATTGATCTGTTAATGTTTTAATAGTTTTATTAATAAAGTGTGCTCTCTGATCACTGATTAGAGTTATTGGACATCCAAATCTGGTAATGATATTCTCATAGATAAACTTAGCAGCTATCTCATTGGAACATGTGTCAACAGGTTTTGCCTCTGCCCATTTGGTTACGTACTCAACTGCAGTTATTATGTACCTTACACCTATTCCTTTTGTTGGTATGGGAAATGGTCCTATGAAGTCGATGGCTCAAATTTCAAATGTCAAACTTGGGTTTACTGATATCAGGGGAATTTCTATACTAGGCAGGGTTCGACCCAGCCATTGACATCTGTCACATTGGCATACAAAATTTTTGCAGTCTTTGTGAAGTGTCGGCCACCACAACCCTGATTGTTGGATTTTATTTGCAGTTGTGTCTACTTGGAAATGTCCTCCAGTAGGTCTGTAATGTGCTTCATGCATAATATTATTTCTTTCATGCTCCAGTACACACCTTCTAAGGATGCCGTCCAGACCCATTTTATATAGGAATCCATTTATGATGCTATATGGTATAACTTTCATGACTAAGATTTGTTTCTTCTTCGTATTCATGCCTTCTGTTGCTTACCCATTTTCTAATAACTGAGTTATTTCCTCCAATTCTTCTGGGATTGCTTCTATTCGAAATAGATGTGCATCTGGTAAGTCATCTTTGAATCCTGTCAGTTCCTCTCCTGTGTCGATTCGGGATAAATGGTTAGGACCGACATTTAACTTACTTGGTCTGACGACGACTTCGAATTCAAATTATTGGAATAAAAGTAGCCATCGACAAATTCTTCCATGGTGTAGAGGCTTATTTACGAGGTATTTTAGTGCTTGGTGGTCGGTGTAAAAGATAAATTGATTAGCTAGTAGGTAGTGTCGATATTTTTGTAGTGCGAAGACCATTCCTAATGCTTCTCTTTTTGTTGTCAAATAGTTTCTTTAAGCTTTGTTTAGTTTTCTGCTACTAAAAACTATAGGGTAGTCCATTCCATCATCTCCTGGCTGAGTTAGGATTGCTCCTATTGCCAATCCTGATGCCTTGATGTGTACATGGAATTTGGTTGACCGGTTTGGAAACCTTAGGATGGGTGCTTTGGCTAGCTTTCTTTTTAGTTTTTCAAATGATATGTTGCATTCCTCTATTCAGTCGAACTCTTTATCTTCTCTTCATAGTTCTTCCGATGGGTAGGTCATGTCTGAATAATATCTTATGAATTTTCTGTAATATCCTGTATGACCGAGTAATACCCTGACTTGTTTTGGGTTCACTTGTGGTTTTAAGTCAAGGATAATTTTTACTTTTGAAAAGTCGACCTTAATACCTTATTTATAGACAATGTGTCCTAATAATATCCCTATGGGGGTCATAAATATGCACTTCTTGATGTTAAAATACAATTGGAGTTGTCGACATCGTTCCAACATAAGTCTTAGCCATTTGCAGTGGTCTTTTAACATAGAGTATATTGTCCAATCATCAAAGTTTACAACCATTTTTTTGTAAATATATTCTTGGAATGTTTTGACCATAATTTTGGAAAATACTGCAGGTGCGTTTTTTAGTCCAAAAGGCATAACCCTGTAAGCAAATGAACCAAATTCACATACAAATGTTGTCTTTTTCTGATCTTCTTTGGCTATTGGTACTTGGTTATAAACTGAGAATCTATCTGTAAACGAGTAGCATTCATGTCCTATGGCCTCATTTAAGATTTCATCTACATAAGGTGTTGGAAATGGGTCTGTTAATGTAACTTTATTTAGCTCTCTTAAATCGACACAAATTCTTAGCTTGGTTGGATCATGTTTCTTTGATTGAAAAACCGTTGGACTTTCCCTTTCTGATTGGTCAATAGGGTAGATAATACCTACTGCAAGCGTGTTATTAATCTCCTTCTTGACTATCTCTTTGTATTTATTAGCTAGCTTATATGGTCTTTTCTTCACAGCTCGAACATGAGTTTTAATGTCGATTTTCATTTCACCCATTTCGTGGACTAAACCTTTGAGATATTTATAATATCTGGAAAATACATCTTGAAATTCTTTTAAAAAGTTCACTATTTCTGTTGTTTGCTCTTCACTCCAGTAGTCTCCAATTTTCGCCATTTTTGGTCGGTCATCATTTGAGATGTCGAATTCTCTAGTTTTGACTTTAGCATCTAGTCATTCCAGTTCTTTGGCTTCATTGATTGGTCGGCTCCCTTCCTTAAATTGTGAAAATGTGGCAGGGAAATATGCTGCAGTCATTCGGTCGATATCCTCCTTGTCGGTTGCTTGAAATTTGAGTACTGTGCGAATTGGTTTTGTTTTTTTGTCGCAGTTTGGTTTCCATCTAAATCTTTTCCCTTATGGATTTTCATCTTCCATCTATAGTCTTGTTGACTGTAGTCTTGTCTCGGTTTGTATATTGTTACAGTTTATTGTCGGTCGGTTTCCTTTTAGGGTTTTGTTTTCTGTTGGTTGTACAAATGCTTTGATATGTTTTGCCATTTCGACCAAATTCTTATTTTGTGGTATAAATTTGAAATCCTTGATAAAATTCTCTTTGAGTTCATGCCATAGGAATGTTTCACCTCAATATTCTTCCATTTTATACCATTTGTTAGGTAAGTCGGAGAGTGTTGATGGAAATAGGTGTGGCCATGTATGCTCATCTTTATACCCAAGTCTTTTCTATTCTTTTTCACATGTTCTTATGTGGTCTTCTGGATCTTATCCTTGGATGAACATAGGTATTTAGGCTTGATTGGTTAATTTTTTTCCTCCAAATATTTCTATGAAGAAAGTTGAAGCTGTTGTCCATGTCTGCAGTCTTGATTGAAGGGCATCCCACCATCTAGCAGCTTGTCCTGTAAAATCTTCCACTAAGCTTTGTAGTCGTCCATGTTCACCAATGTTTCTGGATACTTGTTCTATATGCATTACTGGTGATTCTCTTTCTTTGTACATTGGTATTTGTGTATTATTTATATTTACTGGTTTCATGGTAGGATATTCCCTAGTTTTATTTTCAAATATTTTTGGTATGGTGGACACCAAGAAGCACTGTCGGACTAGTTTTTTCTGCACTTT
The DNA here is from genome assembly GCA_001517045.1 of Pseudotsuga menziesii. Classification (NCBI taxonomy): domain Eukaryota; kingdom Viridiplantae; phylum Streptophyta; class Pinopsida; order Pinales; family Pinaceae; genus Pseudotsuga; species Pseudotsuga menziesii. Next base: position 791,537 of record LPNX010965298.1, on the reverse strand, counting down.
TTGAATAGTCTAGAAACCTCTTGCTTGTGTTTCATAGTTCTCAACTTCCCAATCATATAATTCTGCGTCTGAATTATATCCTACTGAATCTTGATTACCTAAGTGAATTTCTCCATAGACATTAGGTTCTGTGTAATCTTCGTTATTCGGTATCTTATATAATTGTTGGATGTTAACTTCTTCATCAATATGTTCTGTCCAAGGTTCTCCTTGGGATGGATGAATAGGTACAATGACCTTTTGTCCATTTCCTTTTAGTTTTATTCTTTCTTTGTCTAAGGATATCTATGCTTTCATTTTTCTTCCCCAAGGTCGACCTACTAATGCTGGGAAGGAGCTGGATCCTTCCTTAGGGTCAATAATTTCAAAGTTGACTTTGGTCGATATTCCTTTTATTGTTGTGTCAACATTTTTCCATACTCCGATAGTTTCAATTAGGCCTTGGTCGGCTAATTTAAGGTATATTCATGATTCGTATAATCAGGATCTACCCAATTGTTCCCAAGTGTCTCGAGTCATAATATTTACCTATGATCCAAAGTCAAGCATGACTTGTCAGACATGGTATCCTTCAATTTCCAAATCGACAAGTGGGTCGACATCACTTTTATCTTTTTGGTTTAAACTGCAGATACTCTTTGTTTGTTTTTCGGTGTTGTTGTTGTGTTTTATTTTATATAATAAGTCAATGAATTGAGATACTATTTTATCTTTTTGTACTAAGTGTATTAACTCTTTTACTGTGTTATGTCAGTTTTCATCAGCTTCTTCTTGTTGGGAAAATTGTTTAAATACATTTGTTGCATCTTTATATATTTGTTTTTCTTTTACTAGGTCGAGATAAACATTCTTTTCTTTTCTTTTGATTATTCATGGGTTATCATTCCCAATTTTTGTCCCTTGTTGAGTTACTATATGCAGATTATTTATATTAATAATATCATGTTTTTTCACACACGACAAGACTTTAAAATTTTTCTTCTTATTTATTTTTTCAAGCATAGTAGGGCAATCCTCTAATGAGCGATCCCCTACTCTACAACTAGTCCAGAAATTTAAGTCAGTTCTGTCCTTGTATGGACAAACTCCATATCGGTGTCCTTCCTTGTAACATGTGAAACATTGGATGGACCGACGTGGTTGGTTGTCGCGATTTCTAGAGAATCAAAATTGACCTCGATATCCTCCACACCGGTAACTTGTCGAACCGATGCTCGTATCGACAACCTTCGTACCTTTGATTATTCTGGTCATTTTGCGCATTGTTTCGTTGCTCATTGTTCTGTGCGACTGCGTTAGTCTGGTAGACTGCATGATAGTTCTGTCGGGTTTTTAGGTTTAGATGGCAGTCGACCGTGGCGTGATTCTTTTTTTTGTAGATAGCACACCAAGATGCTTTGCCACTTTTCATGTTAAACGGGAAATCTTTTGTTGTGTGATCGCCATGGTCTTGGAAAATGTCACAAAAACACTTTGTTTGCACAAATCGAACATCCTTTCAGCTGATATATTATTGATAGTTGTCTTTTGAATGTCTAGTCATTGAGCATTTCGTGCACCAAATATCTCGACTCTTAAGGTTTAGTTCTTTTAATGATTTCTGCATGATCTCAATTTTTTCCTCCTGTCTATGATCCAGGGGGTATGCTAGAATATCTTCATCCATTTCTACTTGTAGAATCTTTAGAAAGCACATCTTCATAAGTTTTGAATGTCTCCAGACTTATGTGCCAACGAATTTTCTATGACAGACCTACAAGAAACCACTATATTAATCCAATTGGCTGAGAAGGTCTTTTTAGCGTTTGTCATAGTCGCGAATAGTTTCTCCTGACTTTTGTGATGTTGTCTTCAATTTCTTAGCTGCCAGATGTTTTGCATCTGGAGTTTTAAAGAACGTCAAAAATTGCGCTTTGAATTCTACTTTAGTTACTCCAGGGGTTCTTTCAGAAAAGGTCATATACCATGTTAATGTTCTTTTCCTTAAGGAACTAGTGAATTGCGTCATCTGTCTATATTCATCTGTGACTTAGTTTTCCTCCCATGTCAATTCATAGATGAACCAATGTCATCTAGGATCCTAGTCACCCTCATATAAATGGATGTGTTTTGACCTATGACCCATGTCGGAGTCACTGTCACTTTCTTCTTCAGGAGGTGGTGGTGGTGGTGGGGGTAGTGGGATGTTTTGCTTATTCCTTTGTGTAGAACTATTGTCGATAGAACTCTCGTTTGAGGTGGCGGTGGTGGTGGTGGGGGTAGTGGGATGTTTTTCTTATTCCTTTGTGTAGAACTATTGTCGATAGAACTCTCGTTTGCATCAGTCGTCTTAGTTGTCGTTTCTTCTCTGACAAGCAGTCGGTTGGGGTCGACTTCTCCTGTCAATGTCCAACTGCAATTATTTGTCTAAAGATCCAAATTTTCTATATTCTCCAAAGTTGTATTTGGCAAGGGGGTTCTCCTTCATGTGTCGGTTAAAGTAAGTGGATACTTCAGTTGGATGGTAACGCTTGAAGCATAACCCAATTTCCTTCTTATGGTCGACAGATAAGTAGATGATTATCATCATTTTTCTCGTCATTTAGTTAGCTCCATATACCAAACTCACCAGATCTTAGTCTGAGGTGCTCTTCAACATTGGCTTGTATCCTGGTACTCAAATTCGTTGGAGATAGAGGTCTTACCTCCTGGGTAACTTCTATTTGGAGAGCTTCTCACTGCTCTATCCACAAATCTTCTTCCATAGGGGACACTTCTTCTTCCACACCTTCTTCTCATCGGTCATGACCCAACTCTGGAGGATCTCTCTCTTGGTCTGTCACCCTAGTACTCATTCCTCTTTGTCGTGCTATAGCTCTTTCTCTTCTTTCTTCCCTTCTTTGTATCCTCTTCTCCTTCTCTATTTTCTGTAAGTCTATCGTACCTTTTTGTGACACTGTCCTTTCGATTTCCTTTTTAGGCCGACTTCTCATCATTGGTGAATGGTATCTCTTTAGTCGACTAGAATCCTCTCCACTTTACCCCAAAATATGACCAACTACCCCCCCATAGCCTACCCGATGCTTTAGAAAGCCCGAATAGTTCTGTTTACTTGCTTAGGAAGTATTCCCACTCCCTTTCGACAATGAATTTCTCCCACTTCTTTTTTTTCCACCCAATTAGGGTTTGATGGTAGTCCGTGTAGTGATGGACGAGGTTCAATGATATGACCCACTCCTTTCTCTATCAGGAACTTGAACAAAAATTTTGGTAAGGAACACAAGAATTGCTCGGTAAGGTCTGTATAGAATTTCTTCTGAATGGTTTCCACCTAAGTTCTTTCTTCTATAGCTTGTTCCTCGCAGAATTCGTTGGTGATATTTTCAAACCATTCCGACAGGTTTGTCCTTCCCCCTCCAATCAATTTTTATAGAAGCTGTTGGTCTTTAGTCACTTCCAACTTTTTCATCCAAAAGTTTTTTCAAGAGCTAGGATACCGATTCTACAAATTTCTCATGGGTTTCAGTAAAGAACCTTTCCTTTGCTTGAGCAGTCATTAATCTGTTTCTTCATGCGTAATTATGCAAGTAGTTTGCTATTGTACGCTCCCACCAGTTTTTAATCTCCTATTTTGATATCATCTGCTTGTATACATCTCATACATGTACTACCGGAAACAGAACCAATGTTGTAATATCACAGAGCACATATGGTTACTAATAATACACATTAAAATCATACATACATAACAGAAACAAGAGACGAGAACAAGTAGGAAGAATAACATATTATAATATAATGAAAGGGTCCATGCAATACAGAGAACTAAACCGAGTTCTCATCTGGCTCAACAACATAATATATAAGAATTACAAAACAGTTACAAATAACTACTTGTCAGTTCGGTCAACCGACATGACCTTATGTGGCCAACCTAACCTCTAATTAGTTGGCTGATCAGCTTAGTCGGATAATCGACTAAGTCAGCTATCATTCCAGTCAGCTTACCGACTTGCTCCTCCAACAGAGTCATATGATGATTACATTTAACAAAGGAAAATTGATCAAGGGTCACAATCTTCCCATCATGGGGAAATTGCATCACTAGAAAGAGTGTGGATACTACAACTTTCATGGCATAAACATAATCTCGCAGGGTGAGAAGATTAAAATATAAGGGACCTTGGACTACCATAACATCAATACATACAATTTTCCCTCCTAAAGTGAGAGTAAATTGAGGAAGGATCCCTAAAGGTGCAGTAAGTATTCGATTAAAAGATAGTATCTAATCAGTGGCAGTCACAAGTTGAGGAGAACCTATGGATTGTCAAGCAACGGAGGATAGAATACTAACAGAAACCCCTTTGTAAACAATAGTGTGGATTATACTCTTAGCAGTAACTCACACATGTATCTGGGAAGGAACACATGAATGAAGACAATATTCTGTTAGATTACTCCAATCAAAGGAATTAACCTCAGTGCTTGGAGAGGATTTTGTTGAAATAGACAAAAATTTCCCCTGTGTAGGACAGTCCGAACTAACTACGAAAACTTTAGCGGGTTTGAATTCACTCTCAAATGAAAGAGAGGGGAAAGACAAAGACTATGTCGAAGTGACTACTTCAATATTAACATTCTTTGATGAAAGAGTGGTATAAGGTGGAGATGACATCGAATCGACCACTTTAAATTCACTCTCCAAGGGAAGAGTGGGATCGACCAAGGTTGGAACTGGATCGACCACTTTATCAACCAATGGGATGTTAAGGGACAACTTACGATAACCAAATTGAAGCCATTGATGAGGAACAATAATATATTCCAAAAACTTTGAAGCTTCATCCATGTGAGGACAAAGGTAAGTAAGGTGCATATACTTACATAACAAGCAAGGATATCTGAGTTTTCCTTTTTGACTCTTAACCATATAATTACTAGTTGATGGGGTATCATCAGTATGATGACCAGAGACTAATGAAATGGGTTGTTTGGAAGTCTCATACCACACTTCTAACATTTTGGAAAGACCAAGACAATCATTCAGAAGGTGATCACCCTTGCAAATCCTGTAAGGGAACTTAGGTTTACATGAATTGAAAACATGTACATCAATGCTCCCAGCACGATGATCAATGGCTGGTGAGTCTCCAACATGACAATTAGAGGTTGGAGCTGTGACCTTCTTCTTAGTTTTATTCTTCTTGGAATTCCTTGTCATCTTATTTTTACCCTCCTGTTTACTAACATCATAGTTTTCAATAGGTGAACATGAATAAAATGAAGACGATTCAACATTCGACGAAGAAGGAGAAGGATTAACATGAGGTTGATGCTCATGCGGTGAAGGACCATGATCCAACACAAACGTTGCACTTGGTATAACATGATTGGAGAATAACCATATTGGTAATCCTATAGTAAATCCAGGAAGACTCAATGTGGCCATGAAGGGAAGAGTAACACTTCCACAAGTGGGAGAAACAAAAGACATACCTTGAAAATGGGTCTATTGGTTGGAGGTCCCAAGAGAGTCTTCCATATCTAAACTCTCTAAGAATATATGAAGTACCACATAAATCAAACACTAATCAAGTATAAAAGCAACAAGGAAACTGTATGAATAGGAGTGGATGAAAATTTAGGATCCTCACAGGATTTTCAAGGTGTCACAACTCGCTATATACCACACGGTCAAATAATAAAACACGACAAGGAGGATTTGGATTGTACCATTGCCTGAATACCCGACTACCTAGATGGTATGTGCGTATTAATCTCTCTGAGTGCTATTCTTAGTGTAATGTGATGCCAAGATGATCAAATGGTTAACTCAATTGGTAACAGGAATCCTAGTAGGGTCTTCTGATATACGCTAGGTACGAGGGAGCTCAAATCCGTAGTGGTGCTTCCTAATACACAACCACACAACATGAGCCTTTTGATATACTACTGAGTACGTGAGTAAATTTTTTATATACCTGAAGTTACATGAAAATACGTTCGATATACCGGTTGGTACATGGAAGAACTACAAGCCCTCAAGATGCAATGCAATAAGGTAACGACAATTTCCATGCTTTAAGATGCCAGAACACGTCTCTAACTTACACACATTTACTATTTTTTACTAATCTTCAACTGGTCTCTTTCTAGATTTGTTGTAAGCTAGATCTTCGTTGAATGTTACGTCTCTGCTTATGTCAATATTCTGGAATCCTCGGAAGTATATTCTGTAATCTTTTGAGCTTTCACTATATCCCACAAATATACCCTTATTTCCATAAGGATCTTAATTTTACCTCTTTTCTTTTGGAATTTGTATGTACACAGGGCAGCCTAATATTCTGAGATGGCTGACCTCCAGTTTCTTGCCGAAAAATACTTCTTCAGGTGTCTTGTTCTCGAGTACTCTATGTGGAGTACTATTTTGTACATACACTGTTGTTCTAGCATATTCTACCCATAGATGCATGGGAAGATCTTGATCATCAAGCATTGACCTTGCAGCTTCCATGATTGTTCTATTCTTCCTTTATGTAACCCCATTCTGCTATGGATTATATGGAGTGGTTAACTCCCTCTTAATCCCTGAATCTCTGTATAACTCTTTGAATTTATTTGATGTGAATTCTCCGCCATTGTCTGATTGAAATGTCTTGATCTTCTTTTCTGTGTGGTTTTCGATCATGGCTTTGAATTACTTGAACTTGCTGAATACTTCACCTTTGTTCTTCAAGCAGTATATCCATGTCTTCCTAGAAAAATAATCAATGAAAGAAACATAGTATACATACCCACTTAATGAACTGGATGACATTGGACCGCATACAACGGAGTGGATGATTTCCAAGATTCCTTTTTCCTTGCTCTCGCTACTTGGAAATGTCTTCTTCGTGTTCTTTCCTTTCGCACATCCTTTGCAAACACCTTCATGCTTTGTTTGTATTTCTAGAAGACCTTCAATAGCTTTTCTTGCAAGTGGTAGTGCTCTGTAGTGTACATGTGCAAGCCTTCTATGTCAAAGTTCATTTGGCTCTACTGAGTCATGGACCAAAGCTTGTTTTGGTTGGCCCTTCAGTTTGTATAATCCTCCCTCTTGCTCTCGAATCACAACTGCATCATCTATAGTCTTTCCCTTTGGCCACATAAGAAATTGGTCATATACGAATGTAACCCTTATGCCTTTTGCATCTAATGCAGATATGGAGAGGATATTCTTCTTTAGTCCTGGTACAAACAAGACATCCTTCATCTTCATAGACTTTCTAAAGTCTAGCTTATAGGAGGATTCACTGCTACCTTTTATTGGATATTGGTAGTCATCCCCAAGTTTCACCTTGTGAGGTGACTCATGTTCAGACAGTTTCACAAAGGATTCTTTGAATCCTGTCATATGTTTGGAATCCCCACTGTCTATAATCCAATCATTTCTTCCATGTGTGATAGTTCCCGTGAGAGTGGAAATCAAAACATATTCTTCATCACTTGAAGAATCATCACTTTCTTGTGTGATTCTCTTTGTGGAAGGTTCATCATCCTTTGCAGCATGAGCATGCTGTTTTCTCTTGTTTCCTTTCTTCTTCTGTGAGCTATTCTTATTCTTGGGACAATCTCTTGCAAAGTGTCCTCTTTCATCACATGTAAAGCATCTATATTTAGATATATCCTTGTTATATTTTCTAGAGTTAAAATGCTTACTTTTGGAATGATGATAGTCCCTTCTACTTTTCTTGGAGTGTACTGTGAGAGCTTGATATTCACTTCCCATCTTTTCTTCTTGGGCTACTATTTGAGCTTCTTCTTGTGAGCATTCTTCCCACAGTCTACTAAAGGTGACTAAATTTCTTCTAGCACAAATCCCTTGAATAAAGGAGTCCCATGATCTAGGGAGACCATTCAAAGTGGTCATCATAATCTCTGCATTCTCCACTTCTTCATCCACTGATCCAAGTTTTTTGTTGATCTCGGAGACCCTTGTGAAGTATGACTGTATGGTATCCACATTCTGGATCTTCACATTCTTCAACTGGTTCCTCAAAGTCATCTTCTGATTTATTTTCTTTCCTTCAAACAGTTTGGTCAGGGAATCAAACATTGCTTTAGGTGTCTTTACAGAAGACACCTGTGGTATGAGGTGATCCTTGATTGAATCATCAATAATCCTCTTAGACATGACCAATTTCTTTTTGTGTAAGGCCTTATCCTCATCTCCCTCTAGAATTGGAACCTCTTCACTGACGTAAGATTCCAACTCATTTTCTTCTAGAACCATGGAGATCCTATACTTCCAAGCTCGAAATTTATCAGCTCCCTTAAGATTTTCATCAAGCTTGCTGTGATGAGACATCTTAACTAAGAACCTCAAATGGAAATACAAAATATTTAGATCTTACCAATTTGAGAAGTTGAAAACTGGATCTGGAGCTGATCTTCTACAATGTTGGTTTTATGGTTCTAGGGCAGATTAAGGTTTGAATTTCCCAAAGTTCTACCCAACCAAAAACCTTGATTTTCGTCTCTAAACTTTGATTTTGAGGAGGAGAGAAATCCTAGCCTGGGCTCACTCAAAAATTATTCTTTAGTGAAAATCCCTAATCTGTCGATGCATTGTTATGTCAAAAACTGAAAATGCTCAAAATCAGATTCTGCTTCGACTTAAAGATGTGCCCTTTAATGGAGGTTCAACCTAGCCTCCTTTTGCTGATGGATTGTGGAGAGAGACCAAAAAAGTAAGAATCCCTAGTTTCCGTAGCTGCACAGTGTCTTCTTCTCAGGTTAGCTTTGATACCATGCTATATTTTTATCAATTTATACAACATTATCTTAGGATCTTATCTGAGATAATAACATGCACAACAATCAATCACAAGAGACAATAGACACCAAGATTTTCCTCAAGGAAACCATAAAGGAGAAAACCCCGCAACTTCCTCAATGATAGAATAGGCACCAATAGCAGTAGTAAAACCCAAAGACAGTAAGATGATCTCCGACGGCTGTTCTTACTCTTATCCCAACTCCTTCTCTCTCACTCATGTGCTACAACTGAGTGTGAGTGACTGTGTGATAAATAAAGAGGCTCACTCTCTATTTATACTAATTCTCGACTTGACAATAACTTTCCAAGGTTGACTTCTCTAGGAGAGTCTAATAACCCTAGTGCCCCAAAACTGCAGGGACTTTAACCCTTGAACAAAAAGGAGGGTTACCTTCTATGACTTTACATGACTTGTTTACATTATTAATTATTTCAATAGGAACATCGTGGTATGACATCACTCAATTAGATTACAGATACTTCCCAATAGGAACATCGGGGTACAATACATAACATATACAAGTGAACACATTCTGAAGTTACAAATACATCAACAAGACATTGGGGGTGATTTTGCTAATTGCCCCCCCCAAAAAAACATTTTTTTAGGTCTTTGGTGGTAGTTCTTAAAATCCCCCCTCAAAATTCCTGAGAATTGGACTTTTGGGGACGGTTTTAGAAAGAACCCCCCTAAAGGCGTTTTTTAGAACACCCCTCCCCACAAAAAAAAGTCATGAGAATTAGAAATTTGGGGGGCAATTGTTTTAAAACCGCCCCCAAAAGTTCAATTCTCATGACTTTTGGAGGGTTTTTTTAAAGACCCACCCCTAAATAAATTTTCAAGGCGTATTGTAAAAATTTATCCCTCTAAAATTATTGAGAATTGAACTTTTTGCGATTATTTGTAAAAACCCACCTCCAATTGTTAAATTCTCATGACGTTTAGTGGGGGGTTAGAAAGGATACTTCTAAATATATATTTCAAGGAGGTTTTTTTAAAACCCCCCAAAAATAGAGAATTTTACTTTTGGAGGTGGTTTTTTAAAGACTGCTGCCAAAATATCAATGTTCATGACTTTGGTGGGGGGGTGGGATTAGAAGGACCGCCCCTAAGTATATATTTTTAGGTATGTTCTCAATATCCATCCTCTCAAATACTGCTAAAATTTACCACTAATTATTGTATAATTGACCCCTAATTAGCCTCATAATTGATTGTTAATTACCCCCAATTATCACTCTTTGCACCAAAATGACCCCTACTTGATTATTAATTACCCCTAATTAATCCATGCTTACCGGTAGTTAACCTTTGATAACCCCTAAATGACCCCTAATTTTTCCCAAAGAAAACCTTATGGAAAAACCTTTTGGATTTTTCCAAGCATTCATAGATGGCATATTCCCGATTAAATCCATTGATGTAGACTGGTGTGCCTCACACACAAGGATTCGAATTGGGCACATGCCACCATGAAACTAACTAAATTCCCAACATCATGGACAGCCACTAGTTTAGCTAAGCGCTTGGGCTTAAATGGACCCTTATTACCCATAATTGACCCATATGTACCATTAATTGTACCTAGTTAACCCATAATTGACCCCTAATTACCACTAATTAACTCCTAATTACCCCATAGTTCACCCCTTATTAACTAGTAATTACCCCTAAATAATCCATGCTTACAGGTAATTAACCCTTGATAACCTCTAAATGACCGCTGCATTTTTCCAAGGAAAACCTCATCGAGAAACCGAATTGATCTTTCCAAACATTTGTAGATGACATATTCCCTAGTAAACCCATCGGTGTAGACTAGTGTGCTCCACACACAAGGATTCAAAATGGGCACATGCCACCATGAACCTAACTAAATGCCCAACACCATGGACAACCACTATTTTAGTTAATCCCCTGGGCTTAAATGGACTTTATTTAACTATAATTAATCCATAGGTACCATTAATACCCCCTAGTTAACCCACAATTGACCCCTAATTACCACTAATTAACCCCTAATTATCCCATAATATAGCGCTTATTAACCCCTAATTACCACAACTCATTACCCAATAATTACCCCTAAATGACCCTTAATTACCCATAATTGACCACAAATTACCCCTAATTACCCTTCATTTACCCATAATTACCCATAAATGACCGCTAACTTTGCGTAGGGCCCGAGTCCATCACATAGGCCTTACAGAGGGAATTTTTGGCTTATGAGTGGGAAATGGTGGCAATTTGGGGATGTATAACACCATGAATAATTTTTTTACAACCAGGCCATGGTTTGAGATTAACTTCTAGGGCCTAAGTTCATATAGTTTCCTCTAGGTCTCATGGGTCATGTGTAGCACCCCAAATGACCACACATGCAATACAAAGGAAATATTTGGCATATGAGTGAAATATGTCCATAATTTTGAGGATTAACGTACCAAGGTTGTTTCTTGATGCCCATGCCATGGTCTAGGGTAAAATGAAAGGCACTTGGCCATATCATATATTTCTATGGGGCTCACATGCCATGTTTTGTAACTTAAGGAATCACGCATGCCCATAATACATAATATTTGGCCTCCAAGTTTGATATTGTGGTGATTTCAAAGTTTTGAAAACTTGATATGTTTCTTGGGGATAAGGGCATAGTTTGGTGCAAAAACCTAGGTTCTAAGTCCATGGAATCTATCTCTAATACCTGCATGCCATGTGTGGGGCATTAAGCCACAACATAGGCCATGCATAGGCAATTTTTTGAATGTGATTAAGATTCCAAGATTCAAAAGCTTGATTTTAAATTTATTGTATGAACCTTTCTCCACAACAAAAATAATATGGAGGGATTCTTGGCATATATTTGTAGTAGAAGAAGCTTATTTGATTGGGGATCAAAATATCCAACCAACTGATCATCTCTCCTTTAGTATCATCTATCCTTGGTCAAATATGGATTCTTTAGGACTTCCACTGCTATCCAAGGATGTAACATATCCTTACATTCTTGTCTTGTGATGCTTTTGAAATTATCAAAGTCATAAGTAGAGAAACCACTGCTTTGAGTTTTTATTTTCCCATCTTTATTCACAACAATATTTTATAAGATCAATAATCAAATATTCAATCTAAGTAAGTAGTATTAACGATTATAAGCATAGAAAACTAGTTTTGCGCTCTTTTATCTTCATCATCTAAATTTAACTTTGATTTTTTGTAAAATTATTGAAATAGAATTGGCACTAATCTAGGGAAATTAAAATTGCAATAGAATTGGTGCATATATTATGTGCATGAGTTTGGTGTGTCACTTGTGTCTGTGAGTTAGGTGAATCTATTATGTTCTTGAGTTTAGTGTGTGTATTTGGTGATCTTAATTATTATCATCTTCTTTGTGATGTGAAATGTCCTCACCTTTTTGCTTCACATATTGGAGTTAATTTTTGGTGGCTAATCCTTCATTCTCATTCCATGAAGTGTGATAAAACTCCCATAGTACCACTATGCACCATTTATAAGGTGTAGGGATGCATATCTCCTTCTTTTCCACATGGTTTCAATGAGTGACCACTTTTTACTTTCCTATTTCGTCTTAGATTTCTTTAGGGTGCAGTGGAAAGGGAACAAATGGGAAAGGTGTTTTTAGGGGTGGTATTATATAACTACCCTTAAAAACATTGTTTAGGACATTATACTTGTCTTATTATTTGTCTTATGTATAATTCCAAAAACCATTATACTTCACCTCCTTGGTGGTGTTTTTTTTTTCATTGGTAAAAGACATTCCCTAATCGCTATCAAGATGTGCATGTGATTTAGCTTCATGAATAATATTTATTGTCTAAGGAAAGTCTCATGGAAACCCCTCCGAGTACTTCCTCATGATCCATGGATGGTAAATGTGGTAAATCTATGTCCTTGATGACATAGCCTAATCATAATGGAATCAAGAGATTTGAACTTGTGACCTTCCCAACTTTGAGGGAATTAACATATCACGTTTGGCTCATGAAAACTTGAGCTAAATCTCGAGGATATATCCATGGGTAGCATCTACATCTGCTTTAACATTATGGCTAATCTATTCACTTTATTTTAAATCTACAATATTATGAAATTCACATAATTCATTTGTTCCTCCAATTTTTCCTAGACTTGTGTTGCTGTACTTGATGTAAATATGTAACAAAGATTCATGGCATGGATCTCAAGCCAACTCCCCACTACTGAAATAGTTTGGATTATAAGAAGGAAATAAGGTTTATCATTCATATGTTTGAAAGGCATGCCAAATCATGAACATTTTGTAATAGTTAAGTAAAAGTGAGATAAAAACCCAAAGTTTATTATGTAAGGCAACCTAAATCAAAGGATATATGATTTCCACATGTGAGGGGGTTCATAAGCCTTAGTGGGGGATTCCTCATGGATGGGATTATTATTCACTCCAACAAAATATAAAAGGGGGAAGAGAAGAGAGACCACAAGGAGGGTACAACCTTGTGGATACTGACATTTTTACACTAGGGAGACTACCTCGAATATGGCCCAGAGTGTGAGATTGAACTGGCGTCCTTGTGATGTCATAACTTTAATTAGGAATGACATCTATTATTGTGAAATTATTGATTGCAATATTTCCTATGGTTGGGTAGTGTGGTCCTCTCCCACAATGATTTTGGGAAATATTTCATTAAAAAGATAAGTTCCCTAGTGTTAGAATATTGTGAACATGTGAAATAATATCATAACACAATATAAAATATGGAAATCATTACTAGTCTATCCTTCTATCTACCAAGCAACATAAAGCATGAAATAAAATTGGAGAAAAGAGAACAACAAGAGAACATTGATATATGTGGTTCACCCAATATGGGCTGCGTCCACGAGAAGGGTTGCATCTTTTATTATTCTGAATATAGATCTCCAAGATTACATGGAATCCTCACATATGCATCACATCAAGCTCCATCACCCAATCATGTCACAATCATGTGTGTACAAATAACATACACAAAATGTGATGTGTGATGAACTACAACCAACACATACCCAAAAGGGTCTCCTTCACCTCTCTTATATACCAAGAATTTTGGATTGCAATACATCCCATAACACATGTGGGATAAATGAATTTCAACCCCTTTATATAGATAATGGTTACAAATGATAGAATTACAATGATGCATGCAGGATAACTCTATTTTATAATATTAGATTTATTTTATGCCTTTAAATGATATTTTGCCAATATACCACATAAGTCATCATTACATATTCTAACACTACCCATTAATGATGACTAGGAGAAATAATACAAATGGAAGGAAGGCGGAAACACACTAACATCCCCCTTGATGACAAATTCTAGAATTCTCCATACGATGCATATAAAACAACACACTTCGCCTCATGGACTTGATGAAGACAACATCCACTTCTCATGAAACTGCATCCGAACCAAGTTGTTTGATGAACGTTTGCATACAACAATAGTGTATGGCCAATAAAACAGAACATGTGGATGCAAAATCATCACAACCTTTAACTCAACTGATAGCTGAAAGAACTCTGCAATAGACCGTATTATGAAGACAAGAACCCTGGATCCATATATCGAAATAGTCTTCAGAGAGATCTTACTGAAGATTACATTGCGAACATAAGATCCAAATGGTATTTCCATAAAAACATGAGCCAAATATTTAGAATTCACAACACAACTGAAATATGCATGAACAATAGAATATGGATGTGCATCATACAACATTACTAGACTATTGTGATATAATATGATAAAATTCAACATTAAATTCCTTCTTAACATCAACCGTCTTTGTTGCAATCAAGGAAAAGTTTAAAAAAGGAACAAAGCTAAAGAACCAAAGATCTACAACCATCATTAGTTTGTGTTGAATTATTGTAACTTCCAAGTGTATTCACTTACTGTACCTCGATGTTCCTATCGGTAGAAACATTTGTATTTCTTTGTACCCCAATGTTCCTATCGAGAGAATTACTAAGAGTCATGAGGAAGTCCCCTTCGTTGTATGTTGGGTCATTAGTACCCTCCAAAATATATTATTATGTTAAGTTATCCCAGTTATGTCTACTCGAGCCTACATAACTGATTTAAGTTTACTGGATCCTACATAACTGGGTTAAATGTTAAGTGAACGAACGAATATAAATAGACTGAGGCACCTCTCATTTGAAACACATAGATACTCACTTGTGCATAGCGCATGGAGAGAGAGAGACATATATGCTAGATGGAGGCACACCTATTTTTGGGTCTTGTCTTTTATATTTTATACATCTTATACATAGGAAGTTTTGTTAGGTTTTCTTCCCCATGAGGGTTTCCCAGGATAAATCTTTGTGTTCTTTTTGTGTGGTTGTGATTGTCTATCTTTCAATGATCTTTTGGATTATGGTTATGCTGTTATGATGCTAAATGTTATAAGATATGATATAACCATAAAAAATTAACATGCAATTAGATCCATCCTTAAAGAAGTCATTATGCAACCAAAACAGTGCTACAACTACAACTATTGAAGATTAGGGTCTCATGCTTGAAAACCCTAAAATAATAAACCTAGTAGTTTTGGTATATTCTCTATATCACGAGATTCGAGAAGTCTTAGGAGCCAAAACTTTTGCAGGCCAAAGATAAATTCCTGATATACTATGTGTAAAATTTTCAGCCTCGGATTTGCTATATTCTAGGATATACGATTCCTCCAAGTTAGGGTTCCAGTCTCTTCCAGGATTCAACCTTAAACAGGTGACCTAGGGATAATTTCTATATATCGGGATACAAAGGTCCAAATGAAATTTATCAAGATGTTCCAGAAAGGGCACGGATTGTAATTTCAGTGGTAAAATGTTAATAACTTGAAGATGAAACAATGACACAGGGAAGTCCATACAAGTTTTCTCTTATGAACAATCCTAAAATAAGTCACCTTGGGAAAACGTGCATAAGTCCCAATTGGTGAAACCAATTCTGCTCTAACCTGCGGTTTTGGAAATAGGACATGTGAGGCTACATCAGTAGAAAGTTTTAGACATAGAGGAGTAGTAATTTTGGATATAAATTAGAAACAATATTAGGCATTCTGTAGAAGAAACTAAAGAAATCTAGGGCAACAAATATTTTGCAGTTCTGATCAAAGTTTTGGGAAAATGATTATACTGCTCTACTCACCTTGAGGAGGTGAATATTTCTATCCAAACAGATCTGAAACATACCTTATTTGACAAATTATGGTTTCTCTGTCAAACCCTAGGTCTACCAGAAGTAACATTCCAAAAAAGCTTTCATGCAAGCATGAGATTGAAGCAATCTCACTAGTCAAAGAAGAAGCTATTGATCCAGAAGGAGATGATGACAAACAAACAAAGATAAGTATTTGAATTGTATTTTCTTTATATGTCATGTATTATGCATAGTAGAATGTTTGCATTAATGACAGTATACTACTAATATGCATGTAATGGGTAAGGAGCCCATGGTGCTATACAACTCTCCATTGCTACTTGTATAGAATGAAACCTCTTTGCTGACATGATGGACTAGTGCAAAATATAAATGATGTCATGGTAGAGATGGAAGGAATCTAGAAAGTTTCTATGAGATATGGATGAATGTTGTATTGGAAAAATAGTTGCATGATGCATAAGAATTTGTCGTTATGCATATGTTCTATGAAATGGTTCTATCCATGCAACTGGTGCATTTGACTTGTAGGAAAGGTCATGTACAACTCCCTACAAGAAAAGGAGGATGAGACTTGTTCCGAAGAGAAAGTGATGACAATTCAATATTCAATCTAATAAACATGAATATGAAGCTCCCAAGGTCAGAGACACCGTGACGGAAGAAAGAGCTTCAGAGAGCAGTAGATCCACCTCGAAAGATGAAGACGACCTTGGGTACGAGAGATAACTCAAGATGAAGAAAAGCATGTAGATACTTCCAAACCAAATTAAGAGGCCTCAGATACACTCTAGTTGTGTAACACAGTTGGGTTACATCTTTGGATGCAAACCCTTCTAGCTATGGAAGAAGCTATGATGAAAGAGTAACAGGTGATAATGAGGAATGATGTCTATGATATGGTTCCAAGACTTGAAGGGAAGTCCATAGTGTCTTCCATATGGATCTAAAAGAACAAGTGTACAGAGAAAGGTTTGTGGTTTGTCTCAAAAAGAATAGACTATAGCATGACATACTCTATTGACCAGACATAATTCTTCAGTAGAAGTATATACCAAGCAAAGAACCACCTGTACGGAATATACTTTGTACGAGCTCAAAAGACACCCATAGAAAAACACATCCAGGAGATTGACAGATTACCTAGATTGATAAATATATTAACCTTTGCTACAAGGTTAAAGATGGAAACCTATAGAAGACACCAATCTCACGGATGGGTGCAAGAGGAACTTTTTGACAAAGTTCAAGATAAAGGGATCTTGGTATCTAGTAACCTGAGATGGATACATAGTAGCATAAGATGCTACCTATCATTCCAGTAAAGAATGAAGAGGGAATATGATGCTCCTCTTTAGGGGGGGTGACTACAAAATATCTCTGAGTTCGACATGGTACAACATGATGGACAACTTCCTGATGGACCAAGATTTTACCAAGAGTAAAGTGGGTTCCAACCTTCAAGGTTTAATGTGGAAGACTAGGATATGTCGATGACCTGACATAATGAGCTCATGGAAGATGCAGTGCTGGAAGAATACCAGAATGATGTTTGGGAATAGTACTCAAACTAGAAATCAATATTTTGGTATCTTCCAAATGAATTTGGAAGATAAAATATGTTGCTAATGGAAGTAAGGCAATATTTGTCGCTAGAGGATTCACTCAGAGAGAGGGAATTTATTATGAAGAGACACTTGCTCAAGGAAGTAAGGTACACTTCCATCATAACTGTCATGGCACTTGCTTCCATGATGAAGTGGGATATACACCAGATGGATGTAAAGACAATCCTTCCTTAATGGTGTGATTGAGGAAGAGGTTTACATCGAATAGCCACAAGGATTTGAAGTTGAATACAGAAGGACTCACATATACAAGTTGAAGAAGGCCATGTATGGCCTGAAGTAATCTCCTAGAGATTGGTATGGAAGGATAGATATTTTCTTGGTGACCTTGGAATTTACCAAGAGTAAAGCCGATCCTAACCTTTACTTCAAGGTTATAGATGATGAACCTGTCATACTATTACTATATGTGGACGACCTATTTCTGAGAGGGAATGAGAAACAGATTAAAGAATGCAACAAGAAGGTTGTTGAGGAATTTGAGATGAAATACCTTGGATTAATGAATTATTTTCTAGGTATGGAAGTGTGGCAAAGTTTAGAAGGAATATTTCTCAATCATGGAAAGTATGTAGTAGAAACTTTGAAAAGATTTGATATGTTGGAATGTAAATCCATGGACACACCCATGGATACCAACCTGAACTTCCTGGCTGATGAATCATCAAAGTTAGTGGATGTGACTCAATATAGACAAATTATTGGGTCATTGATGTATCTAACAAATAATAGACAAGACATTTGTTTTTCTATGAACACCTTGAGTCATTATCTAGTTCAACCTAGACGTGTTCACCTGGTAGTTGCAAAAAATGTGATGAGATATCTGAAAGGAACTATAGACTTTGGTCTATACTACGATGGAAATTATGACTACATATTATATGGCTATATAGATGTAGATTGGGATAGAAGTGTTTAAGATAGAAGAAGCACATCATGTGGATGTTATTTTCTGGGGTCTGCTATGATTTCATGGTTTAGCAGGAAATAGTCTAGTGTTGCTCTTAGCACAACTGAAGCAGAATATATAGAAGCTTGCTCTGCTAGTTGTGAATCCATATGGCTTCGGAAGCTGATGTCAGGTTTATTCAACCTAGAGTTGGATACCATTGTGATTCTATGTGATTACCAGAGTTGTATAAAGATGACGAAGAACCCAGTGTTCCACGATAGGTCGAGGCACATAGAAATTTGGCATTTCTACATTCGAGATATGATGCAGAAGGGAGCCATAAAGATCCAGTATGTGAGTATCGATGAACAAGTTACTGATGTGATGATGAAGCCTCTATCTTGAGTAAAGTTTGAATACTTTCGAGACAAGCTTGCTTTTGTTTAGAAAGACCTTCCTCAAAAGGGGGAGTAGTGATGTTGCACTGGGAGTGTATCATCCCTGGACATTTGTCCTAAAGTGATCCGTAGACTTATGTCTCTGAGAAAGAAGAAGGATTGTATCATCCCTGGACATTTGTCCTCAAGTGATCCGTAGACTTATGTCTCTGAGAAAGAAGAAGGATTGTATCATCCTTGAACATTTGTTCTAAAGTGATTCGGTGAATTTAGTCCCAAAGAATGTGGTGGGATTGTATCATCCCTGAACTTTTGTTCAGAATGGATCCGGTGACTTCGGTCCCCAAGAATGTGGTTGGATTGTATCATCCCTGAACTTTTTTTCAGAATGGATCCAGTGACTTCAAACCTTGAGAATGTGGTGGGATTGTATCATCCCTGAACTTTTGTTCAAAACAGATCTGGTGACTTCGGTCCTCGAGAATGTGGTGGGATTGTATCATCCCTGAACTTTTGCTCAAAACGTATCCAGTGACTTTGGTCCTCGAAAATGTGGTGGGACTGTATCATCCCTGAACTTTTGTTCAGAACAAATTCGATGAATCTGGTCCTTGAGAATGTGGTGGGATTATATCATCCTTGAACTTTTGTTCAGAATGGATCCAGTGACTTCGGTCCTTGACAATGTGGTGGGATTGTATCATCCCTGAACTTTTGTTTAGAAGAATATCTGGTGACTTCGATCCTCGAGAATGTGGTGGGATTATATCATCCGTGAACTCTTATTCAGAATGGATCTAGTGACTTAGGTCCTCAAGAATGTGGTGGCATTGTATCATCACTAAACTCTTGTTCAGAATGGATCTGGTGACTTCAATACTCAAGAATGTGGTGGGATTGTATGATCCCTGAAATTTTGTTCAGAAAGGACTCGGTGACTTCAGTCCTCAAGAATGTGGTAGGATTGCATCATTCTTGGATCCTAAAGTGATAGGGATTGATTATCTTGTAATTGTATCTGGTAACTTCGGTTGTCGATGTGGTAGGATTGCATCATCCTTGGACTTAGTCCTAAAGTGATAGCATGGGGACTTCACTTAGTGAACCTCTCACATAGCACGTGCGATCATGGGATATTAAAAAATACCCTTAATTTCTAGAGATATTGACCCAAACTCTTTTTGTTGAAACCCCCTCCCAATACTTAAAACCTCCTCCCCACCCCATTTTATACCTCAATCCTTATAAACCACCCTACCCACCCCCACCTTAAACCCCTCATCCCCCCCAATACTTGCAATTTATTGGTTCAATTTTTGATAATTTTAAAACCCACAATATGAACTAACGTGATAGGATATTGGTCAACAAGTGAAGCCCCCGTGAGTGATAGGGAGTGATTATCCCATAATTGTATCTGGTGATTTCAATTGTTGAGAATGTGGTAGGATTGCATCATCCCTAGACTTAAGTCCAAAAGTGATCCGAAGACATTCATCTTCATATTGTGCATTGCATGTTGTTGCTGATGAATGATACGTTGCTTTACCCCAATAGGAGGAAAATTAATAAAATGTTGAAAATAGTGTAGGAGGGTCAGGCATTGGGCCATGAGAATATATTTTTGATATTTTGAAGAATGGAAGATAAACAAATAGGAAACACCATTGGGAAATGGAGTCAAAGTTTGAAACATCCAAGGGCTAACAACATAATTACTAGTGATTATCCTTCGTAATATGAGGAAACATGTGTGTTAACATTCATTCAAATAACTTCAAGTGGTGATAGGGGAAAATAGGAGAAGGCCAGTTACACAAGAGGAACCTATCTGTGGATGAATCTCTTACAACAACTTTAGCAGAAGAAACCAGTAAGGATAATAAGTAAACACATAGCACCTAATAGAGAGTGAATTCTATGAAAATCATTATAAATATATTACAAATATGTTATTTTATGAAAGGTTCTCTTAACGAGAATGAATTCCTTGCATACAACCTAGAAACACATTAGAAGAAGTTAAGACATGCATCAGATGGAGCATACGAGGGAATACAGACTAAACATTGAACACCTTGATGAATCTTAGGAACTTATGAAATTATTTGCATTAATACTTCCAAGAAAATATCAGAGCTACAAAACCAAGAACATAGGCTTCAAAAATGAATGTCGAACCTCTTTCTCCTCTATCGCGGTTATATTTATAGTTCAATTTTCTCTCAATACAAATCTCTAAATAGAGTGCCAAAACTAGATACATCATGGGATCAAACGTGAACGCAAAAATTCCTAACAAATTCTGAGGTGGCGGATTTGCCATAATCATAAAAAAAATTGGGAAAGCACACTGTGATACGCTTGACTAATAAAAGAGGAAAACCTTGACATTTGGGGGCTCAAGTTCTCTAGATGCAAAGGACTATTCAGAGCATTTTTGGATGACCTTCTTCTGCAGAGGTGAAGGCATGGTTCTAATATCTGAGTAAAGTATCCTACACCCCTTCTTCTTTGATTGTGTAGTTACTGGTTGCACAACCACTATCTACTCTGTAGCCTCTTCCATATTTCATTGATTCTCCTCTCAACTTTTGCAGTGTGCAGTCTCTACTTGCGGAATAAATCTCATTCATAGATATACTTTGAAACAATTATAATCCCTCCATTTTATATTCTCATGAACATCCTTCTGCAATCTCCTCTCTGTAAAATTACTTCCACCTTTTCCTTTCCACAAGATCCCTTTTCACACAATTGCTTTCGCTAACTTCTTTCCTCCTTTCCTCTCTGCTAAATGGCAAATTGTAGGTCGTGGGTTCATGAGTTTTCATAACTGAACTTCCTCCTTTTTCCTTCTTCCTTCTGCTTTCTACAAAATGGCGGATTGAGGATTATGGGTTTCGCGATGCAGATTTGCCAATTCTCGCATTCGAACTTCTACCTTTTTTCCGCAAAATGGTGGATTGTGGATCGTGGGTTTCAGAATACAGTTTTGTCAATTCTCACATCCAACTTCCTCCCTTTTTGTTTCTCCTCTTCCTTTCTGCCACTCTTTATAAACGTCGATTTCATGCAGACTCATCCATATCCATCATTTGGAGATCAAACGTGGATTTCATCTTATATTGGTGGAACTACTATATTCCTTACACCTTTCTCTTGCAGGATTCTTTTGTAGTGTCTAATCTTTTGTGGCTCATATCTCCACCATATATTCTCACCAAGACTTATCTTTGAAGCAGATTTTTTATACAAGGCTTATTTCCAAGGTCACGCTTACATATACTTGGGTCTAACCCTCCCTTATCTGACCGTTTAGCCCAGACATGGTGCTAAGAGGGACCATAAAACTACTTTTACCTCCTCGTTTGTAACTTCCAAATATAACTACAGACTTTGTTGGTCTTTAGTAAATATTAGAAAGAATGAAGACAATTTTAAAATATATGTTGTATTGGGTCTAAGAGGATTTTGGAATTTTTTTTTTCAAGTGTTTAAGTCCCTTTTCAATAATTTCTAGAAAGGGATAGGATTTAGCACCCTTGTTTTCTTGTCTCCTTTATGATGTCTATATTCACCCTATGTTTATCATAGGTTCATTGCACAAATATGATGGCTGAACAAGTGGTAATGGGATTATTAAGAACACACTTACATACACGAACACATGCATTTTTAAGAGTGTTTCCATGTTCATTTTGCATTAGCATTGGGCTCATTCAAACATGAAAAAATGGTAATAGGATTATGAATAACACACTCACATACAAGCACATTTTGAATAGTGTTTGGATGTTGATTTTACATTAGCATTGGGCTCATTTGAACCTAAAAAAATGGTAATAGGATTATGAAGAACACACTCACATACTATAGTGGCCCTCTATTAGGGGAGCACTTGATCTAGCAATGAAGCTCATCCTATGTACCAAAATCGTGTTCAGGGTTATGATCAATACTAATATGCAATTTTGTTTTCTTTAAAAATAAAAATTTACAATTCAAAGGTATATCTATTATATATCTATTTTTCAGTCTTTTCAAAATTCAACTCATAATATCATAGAATTCTAGGATTTCTTGCATATTTAAGAGTGTTTTTGCATAAAATTTACTAGATACAAGATTCAATCATTTTAAATTCTAAAAACTTTAAATACAAAGAAAACTTTATTTCAAAAGTAAATTATCTGGTTTTAAGCAAGCTAGAAATGGATCCCTTCATTCTTGTGAAGTATCTCTTTTTCTTCTAACACTTAGCAAATATCCGCAAGTGATGATCCACCCTAGCAACCGGCTGAAAGCGTGATGGCCCTAGGAAATCTATAGATTTCCTAGCCCCTGAGATTTCAGACCAATAATCTTGTAGCAGCAGCAGTAAATCCTCTGTTATTCCTCCTTCATCCTCTCGGCACTCTTTCCACTTCCCAACTTCTGAATAGAAAAATAACCCCCCCCCCCCCTCTCCCCTTCCTTCACTCCTTTCTATATAGTTTCCTTTCCCCCAGAATGATTCCATCTTACTCCACCACCTTCCATCAACTCCCACCCATTCCCCCAAGATGTTTAGTTCATCCAAATAATAATATATCTTTTAGGTACTTAGTTTCTCAAACACTTTAGTCAAATAAATTCTATTTAATTTAGTTAGGTGAGTTGGTTACATATTATTAGTATTTATTTGACCCACTAATTGTTTTAGTTTTTTTAAATGTTAGGGTAAATAACAATTTAATAGTTACTAGGGTTGACTTTTAAGTCGGTAGTGGTGAGTACTTTAATGTTTTACCCATCCTGATGATTCATCTTACATGTCCATAACTTAATAACACTATTTCTTAAATTCTTTCCGATCTTATTTCTTAATTATTTCTTTTAAACATTTTTATTTTCATTTGATTAATACTTTAATTTTTTCCTCAATTATCTTTATAATGATTGAGTTGCTTCCCTATACTCTTAGGGTAAGGGATAATTTTATCATCATTAGTATTAATTAAAATGATAAAATAGTAAACTATAATAATAAATATTAATAATTTGTGTTAGATAAATAATCATAATAAGTATTGATTTATATAATTATTTACCCGAGTACTAGGTAACATCCTAGCATTTGTAAACAAGCACTCGTAAGTGTTTTAAACAATCGTGAAAACGATTTAAACAATACATAATCTACGATGCATATGGAACAATATTTTAGGTTTTATTTACGATAATTCCCTTAGGGTTATTCTAATTGAGTATCCTTAAGCAATTTCCTATTACAATGTTCACATATACTTAACAACTTAAGGCTTATTATTTTTATTGGATTGTTGCATAGTTAACTTAATTATTCATCCCTAACTTATACAATTATTTAACATCGCTAGTATTCATATATCAATACTAGTCTACATGTGCAAAGTGTGCATGCGTGGCCATTGTATGCACAGGTCAAATATGTACTATAAACAAACCCCATCCTGTCTATGCATAACTTATAACTAATAATAGTGTCCCCCCCCCCATGAAGCAAAATCATATATATACAATACAATTACTTTAACATTCTCATTCATTTAATAATTAACCTTTTAAGATTCCATATCATTATCTTTATGTTTACATTATTTTCATCAATCATGTAAAAGGAGGGTACCTACTACGACTATCTAAGATCCAGGAATACCCAATTATCAACAATAATAACTAACATATCCTTCCATCCTAAACTGCATCCACATCCTCCCTATCCTTCCTCTGCTAGCACAAAAGTGGATTTCGGCTCCAACGAACTGACCACATAAGAACCTGAGAGTGATAGCATCAGCTAAACAGTGGAACTAACTTCTCCTAGAAGGAGTCTCACCATGGTCATCGCAACAACATGGGGAGAGTTTCTCAGCACGGCCCTCCCACGACCTCGAGTATAATAGAAACATAGGGTGGGAAACACATCCATCCCTCTCAACATACTGGGTCTGCACCCTTACCAACTCATACTCTACTGCTCTCAATAATATTATTCTGTGTCATCGTATAATCACTTTTGGTTGCAAAGGTTTATAGTACATCAAGTTCTTATTCCACTTATCATATCAAGTTCCCATCTATCTCATAGTTCCTGTGTCCTCTGGGTTACTACTTCGCAAAATACACATTTATAGACAACATTTTGACTTGATCATCAGTTGATTCACATCATTATCACCATTTCTTTTCCATTTAACAAATTTAGGTCGACATAGGAGAAGATGACATATAATACTTCAATCAATCTCATAACGAGAGCGCATCCACATACCATACCATATATTCACATCTCAATAATGAAAACATATACGTAAACTAAAATCGTAAACAAATTATTCTTATGGTAATCAGGACATGGTAACCACATACATATAACAATAACATGAGCATAGTGACATCATAAACATAGAAACATCACAATCTTAATGACATCATAAAACATGGTAACATCATAATATTAGTGGCATCATGAAACATAGTAACTTGATAATAATAGTGACATCATATACTCAGGTCCATCATGTCATAATAAAGTTTACTCAGTTGAGCTATGTTCAACAGATAATAAGCAAATAAAGTGCAGTGTGTCTAACTGATAATATGCCTACAAAATATGGGGAATTACATATACCCACCCTTCAAGAAACTTCATCTCGAAGTTATGGTCAAAATAGTGATGAAAAATATCAACGCATGGTCTCTGCTGTAATAACCCAAAAATTCTTAAAAATTTAAAAAAATTTCAAGTGACATAAAATGTCTAAAGTCGCAGCTAAGTACCTGCTAATGGTTAGTGGGAAATGAAACAGTTTATAAAAGAACATGGGATTGCTTCTTTAAAAGAACCTGTAAACTAAAAGGTGTAATATTGAAAACTTGTGTTAGTGCTATTAATGACTTAGTAGCTATAATTCTATCAGAGTTAGAAAAGGACTTGCCTTTTGCTGCTGCTAGATATACTGATGCTTATCTTTTCTCAAGCAGGTAAGAATTCTTGTGTGTAATCGGGGATTACTTAGCATTCAGCTAAATCAATTGGACTGTTGGTTCCCTACAGCTTTAGCAAGTAAGCATATGATCCAGTAGGGTGTTATTTAAATTCAAGTTGAGAAGCTACTTCCCTAGCATGATTAAGATGCTAGTCTTAGAAAATGTTTTAATATGCTGCTTGTCTTCAAGGAGGTAAAGTTAATATTTTTCGGTTGTTAAAACAATATAATAAAAGTATAATAAATTGCACCAGCATAGTTATAAAATGCTTTCCAGATACTATACCGAAGGAAAAACAAATTATTGTTTGGTTTGAGTCCAAGAGTACCATATACTTTTGTTGAAAGCAAATTTGATCTGGATTTTAACTAGGATGCATTTAAAGTACTCAATCTTTTGCTTAGTTGAAGCATACATTCGATTCTAGTTTCGAGCATCATTAAAATGAATCATACACAAGAACTACTTCGTAATTCCTAAACCACCATCCTAGCCTATTTTTGCTGGAAAAGAGTTACTCTAAAACTCCTATGAGCTAACATCTAAAGATGTATACCATTTTCACTTTATCCTAGGTTTTTCATTATATAATTTTCATGTTATATAAGGATGTACTCCTTATTATTTTTATATGTATCTTTTACTTCAAAAACTGAGTGTATTCTCAGCTATGACTAAAACTCCGTGCAAGTTGATTAGTAGATTTTTGAAATATCTATATTCAAGGTTTAGCACATGAAGTTAGCAAAAGAATCTATTTAATTTTGATATAGCTTAAGGGTTACTTCGTATCTTAAGATTATGATTTATAACCTATGTATCGTTAATCTCCATGGCAATGATATATATTATTGGAAATCATAACAAAGTATAGCTTATAATGATCGTTGGTTTGAAAATGTAACACATTGTATTGCAGTGCTAACTATGGAACTCTACCCACGCTGGAGGAAATACTTAGAAGGACACATGGGATGATTTTTTATCCACACAAGGGTTGACTTATAATCCCAAAACCCTACTCATTTATTTAGTAGAGCGAGGGTTCCTCCATCTTGTTGGTTTAATATCACGGAAATTGGAGACCTATAACCATCTTCAAGCTTGACTGCTTGCTTCCATATCCAACGTTGTGATTGTCTTCAGAGAGATCATGAGGGGGTTCTTGGTCTTTTAAATATTATTGTGATATACAATGAAAGTAGAAACCTTTTTTTCTTAAGGTTTCATGGACTGTGTTTGTCTCAAGCTTGCAACTGATTGAAAAAGCTCGAGGAGGAGTACTCCTTCATTCAGTTGAGTTGAAATTCTTGTTTTCCTTTGCAGTGGTGACTCAGTGTCTTCTTGTCTTCTGGACCTATGCCAAAATGAACCAAGGTGGCCGTTTCATCTCAGTTTCATCCCAAAACTTTTAAAAGGTAAAGTCTTACACTAGTTTCATTTTTAAGTTACTTTAAAAAAAAAGGGTTTTACAAAGTTTAAGAAAGACTTGTAATGATAATGTGGTTTGTAACCTTCCAGGTCCTTCTCCTAGTTCTGTAGGTGGAGACAAGCTTACTCCTTCAACGTTCCACTTGAGTTTAAAATTGGTAAGCCCCGGTTGCAAACAAGGTTTCTTCCTACAATTTATTGTGGTGTTTTGAAGTTAGGTTCTTTGCGTTTGAAAGAGCACGCCCTCAGTTTACCTTCTCTCTTGTTGTTTCTTGCTTGCTTGTTTCTGTATGAGTTCAAAACCCTTAGAGGGTAATTTGTGTAGGGAGGAAGAAGGCTATGTTGTCGTGATAAATAGTTTTAAGTGTAATCCTTTACGGCATGAGCAATGTACACTTCTTTTACTTATTTTGATAGATCTCACCTCTAAGCCCTACGAGGATGTCAACCTCTATCTGGTTTATTTTTAGTTTTTAAAATATATTTTTAAAGAAAAAGAAAGAGTGTTAAACAATCAAGACTTGTAAATGGATTAATGGTTTTTACCTCTGAGTAATGTATGGTTACTGTTCGATAAATCTTACTCTGTATAGTTTTGTTTTTAACAAGCTTGAGCCTCGACCTTGAATTTTAAAGGCCATAAGCCATTGCTTCTTAATCAATTTTGTTTTTAACAAATTATTGTTGTATTATTTTAGTTTATTATCATGCAATTAAAATGATTTACAGTGCAATGTAATTATGGAAATTTTTAGTGTGTTAAGAGTATTATCATTTCTCTGTTTGGATCATAAGGGTAAATTTTTTGAAGTATACCCTACAATTTGGAAAAGAATAAATTTTACCTAGACAATTCTTAGCTCTGTTTTATTATTTTCCTTCAATGATTTTTTATAGCTGTTTTAATTTTTATAAAGGAAGATTTAGGGTAAATAATGCAAGCTTGAGAATAGGATTAAGTTTATCTTTCAATAACCTATGTAGTTGTCTTAAGGTTATAGTAGAAACTTCTGTCTCAAAACAAAGACACATATTGTCTGGAAATCAATTGTTATAAGATTTGATTGAAAATTATCTTAACCTAAACCCTAGGTGATAGTCTGTTTATTATAGTTATGTTTATTTTTTAAACTGTATGTTTTGTGTTTATAAAGAATACTAGTATTAAAATAGTTCTATATGTAGTATGATTACTAAATATCTTTATATACCTATGTTCAGTTCTTGTCTGAAGTAAATACATTCAATACATAAAGTATTTACTGTTTCTTTACAGAATAAAATCATAAGCAAACTAGAGGAGAATTTAGTTACATTTTTCATTCAGGTTAAATGAAAATCATCATATCTACCTAAACACCCAGCTATACTAGAGTATTGCCTAAGCCATGCGTTGAAAAATACAGTATGGAATTATAATTCTATTTATTTCTCAATTAGCATATTTACTACTATTTCTAACATAATCTGCCAATTACTAAGTCCAACAATACACACTTACTCCTTTCTTCATAAACCCTAATTAAATACTAACATGTGTGTATTTGAAAACTAGTAAACATTTTACTAAAGACAGTAATAAATATAAGAAGGTGACAAATAGAACCTATCAATAATGAGGTGAAAATAACTTAAGGAGGTTGTTCCTCCCAACTAACTCCTAGAGAAAGCTTAGACTGCACTTCCTCAGGACCCTTGAGCATGTTTTCTAGTCCTCCTAATAGAGTGCTGGGTGAAGGATATGTCCTTAAGACCTTCTATCACCTGACTGGTCCAATTACCTCAGTAATCCAAATCTGCTCATAGCAGTAAGAACTTCAGCCTAATAGCTGCAATAAGTTCAGTCTTAGCAGTTAACCCCTCAAACTCACTTCAGTAATCCCCTCCATCGAATTTCTCATGAGTAAATTCATTCACTTTGAATGATCACTTCTCAGAATGAGCAACCTCAGCTGTCTTCAATGGGAAATTTTATAGAAATTCCTAGGTCTTCTGGGTCAGTTTTCACTTAATGAGCCACCTGCTCCAATTCCACTTTCTTGGGGAATCGTGACCACAAATATAGGGATGTTTCCACCTGCAATAGTTGGAAGTAGTTTGAAGATGCTGCCACTTGTCAGTGTACTCTCCACCCAGTCTCCTCCACCAAGTGACCAGTTAACACTCTTTTAACACCTTCCCTAAGTTGTTGTCTCATCATTTATTGATTTATAAATAAAATATTATGAATTACGTTAATTATTTTTGACCCCACTTGGTCATCAATTATAAACTTAGCATAAAATATATCACCATGTTCCTCAAATAACATTAAATTGTTTTTGCAAATTGGGGCATGTGACATCTGAGTTCTCCCAGGTAGCAGACCATGTGCTATACTTGTCCTACTAGACCTTATCCTGGTCCACATTGTGACTATGAAGCTGTCGAACCCTGCAATCAAGTATACCTGATGGTTCCACCTTGAAGGTTTCCTCGTCTTAGACCTACAATTCCTTCCAATGATGTTTGTGAGTCTCATCAGCTATGTAATTTCGTAATACAGAAACATGAAATACATTATGAGTTTTATGTAAGTGGGGTGGCAACGCAAGTCCATAAGAAACATGTCCGATTCTCTCAAGAATATCAAATGGCCCTATGAAGTGAGGTGACAACTTAGTCCCCTTTCCGAACCGGATGGTACTTTTATTTGGTCTGATGCGGATAAATACATGATACACTAAATCATAGCTTTTGTATGACTTTTGTGCATCAGCGTAACTCTTTTTCCTATCTTCCGCTTCCTTTAACCGTTGACTAATTTGTACTACTTGCTCCTCCATTTTCTGAATCAACTCTGGACCAAGTATAACCTGATCCTCTAACCTGTCGCAACTAAAAGGTGTCTTACATGGTCTCCCATAAAATGCTTGATATGGGGGCATTCGAATTGATCTATGATGACTATTGTTATATGTGAACTCTACTATAGGAATGTATTTCTCCGATTGGTTCTGTTGATCCATCACATACATCCTAATCATGTCCTCCATTACTTTATTTACCCTCTCAGTTTGTGCATCTGTCTCTAGTTGGTATGCCGAGCTTAGGTTCAACTACGTCCCCAATGTTGACTGCATGCTTCCTAAAATAAGGGTCTCTATCTTAAATTATCTTTTTTGGAACTCCAAGAAGACGTACAATCTCATTTATGAATACCCTTGCCACATATATCACGTCATAAGTGTCTCT
Organism: Pseudotsuga menziesii; assembly: GCA_001517045.1. Taxonomy (NCBI): domain Eukaryota; kingdom Viridiplantae; phylum Streptophyta; class Pinopsida; order Pinales; family Pinaceae; genus Pseudotsuga; species Pseudotsuga menziesii. The sequence goes on along the minus strand of LPNX010965298.1, from coordinate 760,902 downwards.
GACTGAAATGAAGTGGACGCGTTTTGTTAGTTTTTTTACCACCACCAATATAGCATTGTGTCTCAAGTATATAAGTGGCAATCCAACAACAGATTCCATGGAAATGACTTCCCATTTAGTCGTAGCAATATCATGAGGTTGTAAGAGACCGGCTGGGTGATGATGATCTACCTTAACCTATTGACACTCAAGGAACTTCGAAACAAAATCGACTAAATAACCCTTCATACCGGGCCAAGAAAAAGAGCTTCTTCATTTCATCATATATCTTCTTCACTCCTGGATGTGCATAGTAATTTGCTCTATGGGATTCTATAAGGATTATTTCCTTGATATCCCATCCCTTAGGAACATACATTCTCCCTTAATATCGCAGAACTATGGATCCTTTTCAAGATGGTACCCATCATACTTTGACTCTAGTTGCATCTCGCTCTGAAGAACTAAGGTTACCTTTAGATACCAACTGCCCCCCAAAACCTATCTTAGTACTCTTTCCTTAAAGTCAACCTTTAAGGTAATTAAGGAGAAAATCCTCAGTCTCCAGCTTAAGGTATCCGCTAATACATTCCCCTTTCCTTTGATATATGAGATTCCAAAGTCGTACTTGCTCATGAACTCACTCCATCACCTCTTCTTGGAATTCAAATACCTTTGCATAAAAATATATTGTAAGTTCTAATGATCTGTTTTAAGTTTGAAACTCCTACCAATAAGGTAGTTTCTCCATAATTTTAGTGCCAACATTATCGCTTCCAGCTCTAGATAATGTGTGGCATACCTCTCCTCACGAGGTTTCAACTTATGAGATGCATAAGCTATTACCCAACCTTCTTGCATTAGGATTTCTCCCAAACCCTATTGAGAGTAATTGGTGCATACCATGAAGTCCTTATCCAAATCTGGCACACGCAGGATTGGAGCACTTGTTAGCAACCTCTTCAATTCGCAAAAAGAAGCATCACATTCATTGGTCCACTCATAACGTATTCCCTTTTGCTATAGGGTAATGATGGGTTTTTCAATATTGGAGAACCCTTCCATGAATCTTCGATAATACCCTGCTAATCCCATGAATCTACGCACTTCATGTGCAATCCTCTCAATTGGCCAATCCCTAATGGCCTTCACCTTATTTGTATCCACAGAGATCCCTTCTCTAGAGATGATAAGCCCTAAGTAGTGAATCTCCGTTTGGAAGAAGGAACACTTCTACAATTTACCATACATTTTATGTTCCCTTAAGCAAGTCAAGACTAGCCGCAAGTGTTCCTTGTGATCCTTATCATTCTTAGAGTTGATAAGAATATCATCTAAGAAGACCTGAACAAAGTGGTCCAAGTAGTTTCGGAAGACACCATTCATGAGGCTCATGAATACAGTTGGAGCATTGGTCAAACCAAATGGTACCATTGCGAACTCGTAATTCCCAAATTGAGTTCAAAAAGAAGTCTTAGGAATGTCATTTTCCTTAATCCTAAGTTGCTGATACCCTGATCGCAAATAAATCTTAGAGAATATCGAGGAACGCTTCTTTTGGTTGAAGTGGTAGTTAGTCCTTGGTATTGGATATCTGTTCTTTACTGTGGCTTTGTTCAAATCCATATAATCTATACATAGTCATAGAGATCCATCCTTCTTCTTAACTAAGATTACGAGTGCTCCCCACGATGAGATACTAGGTCTAATTAGTCCCAAATCTAGCAACTCTTTTAACTAGATCTATAACTCTCTAAGCTCTCGGGTTGTCATTCTATAGGGAGTATTGGATATAGGCTCCACACTGGGTTTTAGTTCGATCATGAAATCGAGCTCTCTTTTTGGAGGTAACCCTGGAAATTCCTTTGGAAATACATCCTTGAACTCAAATAATACTGGGTTTGAGTTTAAACAAGGTCCTTTACTGTCACACACTTCCTCTACTATGTAGAATTGACATCCCTGTCTAAGGCATCGCTTAGATTTCATCGTGGATATGAAACATAGAGAAACCTTCCTCTTTAAGCCATGGATTTGAATTTTTTTTCCTTCATCGTCTAGGAACAAGACATTCTTTGCATAAAAATCCATGAGAGATCTATGTCCTTCTAACCAATCCATGCCAATAATGAGGTCGTAGGTCCCTAAGTTGGTGACATACACATCCAACATAGTGGTGCACACTCCTAAGTGGACTCGACATCCCTTCACCTCAAGACCTACTACTTACTTAACCCCTAAAGCCATATCGACCGATACAAAATCATCATGCTCACACGATGCCAACCCCCATTTATCTAATGCATATGGTGAAATAAAACAATCAGTTGCACTTGGGTCAAATAAAATTTTAAGTTTGACAGCGTTTACTTTACCAACGGATTCTACTACAGTGGACTGATGTTCTTCTTGGTTGTTATGAACTGCTGCATGAATCCTATGATTGTTACCTGAACTATCCATTGGTTATTTTCCTTCCCTATTCCTGCTGCTTAACTGACCCTTACAAAATTCCTGCTGAAAATGAGTACCCCCACACCCCCAATATGAGAGGTTGGGAGGGGCTTGCATGCTTCTTGGAGGAGTCCTATGAGATGTGTTCCTTCCCCTCGATCCTCTAAAACCTCTAGATCCTCTGAAGGAACTACCCTATGTACATCCTTGGCTTGGAAGGGTTGCAGATGATGCCTATGATACTGAGTTAACCGAAGTATTACCCCTTGGAGGGAATTTGTTACCATAAGGAGGAGACCTAGACTCTCCTCCCTTGAAGTAAGGTCGTGAGGCATTTCCAGAAACGTATTGGTTGGATCCTATCAACTTACCTCTCCCCTTAGAATCTGGCATATCCTCTGCACAACGAGTATACTCAACTGCCGTGGTGACCGAAGTTGGCTTCCACATCCTTACCCAAGCCCTGATCTTATAGTTGAGTCCATACACAAAACGCTCCACCTATCGATCATCTATGTCCATGTATGGAACATACTTCACTAGTTCCATGACCCTAGCTTCATATTCTTCCAACGACATGTTTTCTTGTACCAAAGCATGAAATGCACTGGCTTGTTGTTTCCTGTAGTAAGAAGACATGTATTAAATATTGAACCTCTCCTCAAATACTTCCGAAGAAACACTAAGAGGAGTTAGGTGCAATTTATTTTCGAGATCCGACCACCAATTAAGAGTATCTCCCTTAAGCTCAAATATGGCCGTTCTTGATTTGGAATTGAAGGTATACTCATTTAATGCAAAGCACCTTTTCATGCCCTCCAACCATGATTCGACATTCTGGCCGAGTCGTCCTCCACAAAAATTAGGAATCTTTATCTTTTGAAACTCTCTCTCGATGTCCTGAAGCCGTTCCTGTCTTGGGTCCAGTGCCTTCTCAAAGTTCTCTCGGCTCACTTGAGTGGTTTCCACCTTGATGGCCCTTTCCGTCTACCTATTCATCGCGGTCATGATCACCTCCAAATATCTCATTATGATTTCCACTTCTGGTGTTGACATTGACCGTGGTGGTGTTGGCGACGGTGAGAGTGGTGGTGGCAACGACAGTGGTCGAACTCGAACTCGACCTTGACCTCAACCTCAACCTCTGGGTGTTGTTACCATGATTGACCCTATTTCATGAATAAACATCATATTTGAGTTACTGGAGAGTATATTAGTCGGTTCTCAAGAGATGCATTTCAGGAAAGAGCTACATTTTTTTACGTTTCGATCAGGCCATCTTGTGGCCACCTCGTACTAAATCTACTTCTAATGTTTACAAGATTGATCGTCTAGGAGGTTCTAACTCAACGTGATCAAATAACCTCTAATATCTAAATTAAATTTCCAACATTAAACTTATACATTTATTTTAATATTCAAATCCAACGAGGACAACAAAATATAAATATATATTAAATTTATACCCAATTTTAAACTTTAAACCTAACTTTTAATATTAGCTACATGAGGTAACCTTTATTATTAATATCTACCTACGGGGAATTTTGCGCCCTGGATTCAGTAGGAATCTCGGGGGGAATTCTCTCGGGATGGAACCCGCGAGTTCGTAGGTGTAAATCATACCATACCTTGGCCGACATTTTGCTCCGTGTCTCTCTACGGGGTTCTCCTTTACACTTCTCTTTACTTAACATCTATGGCCCTTATGCCCATAGGGATTATTTTTGGTCTGCTGTTGCTTCTGGGGGTATCCTTTCTATCCCGAACCTTATTCTCGCAGGAGACTTAAATTTTACCCTGGGTGCTTCTGAGATTTGGGGACAAAAAGCTCACCTAGACCCCCTTGGCCCTTTCTTTACCTCTCTGATCTCGGATCACCATCTTGTGGACATTGCACAACCCCTTGCTGGTCCAACTTGGAGTAATGGACGGGCAGGGGTAGAAGGGATATCAAAGAGACTGGACCGTTTCTTGATATCGGAACACCTTATCTGCTGCTTGCCTCGTCATCGTGTATGGGCACATAGGAGTGGTATATCTGATCATTTCCCGGTTTTGATGGAGTGGGGTGAACCACAGGGTCTATGCCTTTACCCTTTCAAATTTAACCATTCTTGGTTATCTAATGAAGCTTTCGTTCATTTCATTAACCAGACCTGGCTATCTATTCCATCGGATCCCACTATGGATGCTATGCAGGCTCTATCCTCCCGGCTACGACATTTAAAAAATAAGGTTAAGTTATGGGTCCGGGAGGAGACTAAGACCATGAAGGCCTCCTCACTGAGGATGGATGAAGAGATTAGTTCCATACTCCTCTCTTCACATTCTGCGATCTTGTCTCGGGCTCAACAATACAGATTGAATGTTTTAAAAGCAGAATCCAAAAAAATCTTGGATTTTGAATTGAACTCCGCCAGATTACAAAGCAGAATTACTTGGGCCAATCTTGGGGACGCCAATACAAATTTTTTCCACGCTATGGCTTCGGCAAGGAAAAATCAGAATGCCATTTGGAGTTTGAAAGATGAGGCTGGTAATGATATCTCAGATGATGGATGTATTAAAGCCCTGGGGGTTCGACATTTCAAAGACATCTTTTCAGATGATGGACTGACTAAGCTTACTGCTCAACTTAAGGTAATTAGCCTCTTTCCATCTTATATATCTGGGGAAGATTCCTCTGCCTTTACCAGCCCTGTCACCCATGCTGAGATAGAGGAGGCTTTAAAGTCCTTTAAAAAAGACACAGCACCTGGACCGGATGGATGGACCGTGGAGTTTTACTTGCATTTTATTGATTTACTGGGTCCTTCCTTGGTGCACCTGGTGGAATCCTCTCGTCTGCTGGGGAAGGTAGGTCTGGCCATCAAATCCACATTTATTGCACTCATACCTAAAGTGGACCACCCCATCTGCTTCGGGGATTACAGGCCTATATCTCTGTGTAATTTATGTTACAAATTAATATCTAAGGTGGCGGCATTGAGACTCAAACCCTTCCTTGATTCATCTATTACCTCACAACAGTTTGGCTTCCTTAAGAACCGTTTGATACATGCACCGGTTGCCATAACACAGGAAGTTTTACATTTGGTGAAATTAAGGAAGATATCTTCTCTCATTCTGAAGCTGGATCTGACTAAGGCTTTTGACAGGGTTAACTGGACTTACATCAGGCTTATACTCATCCAGATTGGGGTTCCTCTGATGGGGGTTAATTGGATTTTGGGATGTATCTCTTCTGCAAATTATGCGGTCCTCGTTAATGGCTCTCCCTCCTCTTTCTTCTCGGCTTCTCGTGGCATTGGACAGGGATGCCCTCTATTCCCGTTACTATTCATCTTGGTTATAGAGGGACTTAGTCTCCTGATAGAGGATGCAAAACGTAATGGTCTTATCATGGGCATTAAGATCTCGGACAACCTTTCAATTACCCACTTGCTCTTCATGGATGATGTGATACTCTTTGGGATGGGTACCTTTGAGGATTGGTTTGCTTTCAAGATCATTCTGGATACGTTTTGTGATGCCTCCGGGATGAAGATCAACATGGATAAGTCTGTCTTTCTACATAATGATATTGATAAAGACCTGTTGAACAACATTTCTGGAATCATGCCCTATAGATTTTCTCATCTAAATAATGGTTTTACTTATCTGGGTTTCTACTTGAAGCCCTCGGGTTACCGTATTAAGGACTGGTTGTGTCTTATTACGAAGTTTGAGCACCGTATAACTCACTGGACAAACAGGTTTTTATCATTGGGTGGAAGACTGATTCTGGTGTGTGTTGTTCTCACTAGTTTTCCTGTCTTCTGGTTTGCATTGTTTCCTATCCCATCGGCTATATTGGACAAGCTCAGGAAGTTCATCTACTCATTCCTGTGGGGTTCTTCGGCTAAGCATAAAAGATTCCACCTGGCAGATTGGCATTCGTTGGCTCGTCCCACAGCCATGGGGGGTTGGGGCATAAAACATCTCCCTCACTTCAGTATTTCACTCAGAATGAAGAACTTTTGGTTTGCTCTGAATCAAATGGGAATCTGGAATCTACTGCTGAAGGAAAAATATATGAAACACTTGTTTGTACATGCTTGGTTTCGACAGAAATGCTTCGGGCATCACAATGCATCCATTATCTAGAAAGGCTTCCTTACTACTATTCAATGGGTTGGGACTGGTCTTACGTGGCAGGTTGGTGATGGGAGGGAGATCCGGGTGGGAGTGGACCCTCTTGTTGGTATGGACAATTCATTCATACTACCTGAAGAGCTGAGACTCTATTTGGAAGACTACGGGATATCTACATTGGATCAGGCTATAAATTATTCTACAGGTGTTTGGTTTACTGCGGGGGAACTTGACTTATGTGATGCATGGAGTAGCCTATGGGACACATACATCAAAGGTTTGAAATCTAATAGAATTTTTCTTAGAGGAGACCCTGATACACTCCTGTGGTCCTACAACAAATATGCAGACCCCATTACTGCAGCTCGCAGCTATGACTGTCTTTTAAAAATCAATGATGATGTGGATCACAGCAGTGAACTGTATATGCTGTGGCATATGAAGATTCCTCTCAAGATGATCTGTTTTACCTGGCTGAGTATGATGGACCGTATCCTCACCTGGGATCACTTACAATCCCGCGGTTACAATGGCCCTGGTTTGTGTGTTTTATGCAATGGGGATTCTGAGGACTGCGGCCATTTGTTTTTAAGGTGTCCATTTACTTTGAATATCTTAAACCACTTTGCGGCCTGTCTGGGTTTTACTTTTGTACCACTTGACGATCTACATTCTACTTTAATCCACTGGTTCAATACTCATGCCCAATCTGCTACTTTTCTATATGCTCCTGTGATCATTTTCTGGTATATTTGGCTCCATCAAAATTCCTGTATCTTTGAAGATCATAAACCGTATGCCTCCTTTCTCATTGCCAGGATTGAAAGCTCCCTTTCACTATTCCCGGTCCCACAAAAGAAAAAAAAAATCAGGCAGATTGGTCCTAGGCCGAATCATACCTATCCTGTGGGCTATTTTGATGGTGCTGCAAAAGCAAAATTGGGCGGAGCTGGGTTTATGATCTATCTCAGTGAAACCCATTACTATGGCTTTTCAGTTGGATGTGGGGAATGCACCAATACACGGGCCGAGCTTTTGGCACTTTGTTCTGTTC